>JAOWBW010000029.1:256455-725034 GCA_026119855.1 Campanula takesimana | reverse complement strand
CCTATGTTTTGAGGAACATACGAAAACCCTATTGATTGTAGCCTAAGTTTGATTACGAAAACAGAGATTCTTTGTTTTGAGGTTCGGGGTTAGATTACGAGATGGGAAGTACCGAAACACCCATCTCGCCCACTAAAGTTGGTCTTGCTTGATCAAATCTACATGAATAATAACGTTCTTCTTCTTCTTCTTTGAGTCATAAAAAGGGGGTTTAAAATAGAGTTTGGAATGTAGGAGATAACTCCTTAACCACCCACAATGAGATGAGGTGATCATTAGAGTCATGTCCCAAATGATTTGGGTGATTGCACATTTGATTAGAGTAAAAGAGAGAGAGGAGATGAAGTATAAAAAAAGGAAAAGATAGACTTTTACCTACAATTTTGAAGACCTTCAAATATTGCTTGATGAAATCCTTGGAGAACCTTTAGAAAGTGATTTTGGTATAGTTTTTTGTAAGTTCAGTGATTTTTGGTCCTTGAAAATTGAGGTAAAGGGAGGTTTTTATAGGTGAAAGAGGGTGTTTTTTGGTGCCAAACTCAGTCACCAAGAAATCCTTCCGGGCAAAATCCTGTAAATTGAGCAAGGGAGGGAATCCTGGCCAGAAATCTGTAACTGACGCCCAGAGGCGCGCGCTTCCTGCTTTGGGGGCGGGAGGCGCGCGCGTCTGGCTCCTACTGTCGGAGGCGCGCGACTCAGAGAAGCAATTTTGATAGAATGGACTAGAAAGTCAGCCCTGTCATTCGTTTAGTCCCTGGACTTAACGAAGTCAGTCAGGAACTTAAACGGAAGTGACAGAAACCTAACGAGAAACACTTAAAGGGGAGAAACACAAAATCAAATGTGGTTCAATCGGGGGTGAGCGGTCCAAGGTGGGGTGTCTACAGAGCCCCTCGGCGACGTGGACTGCAAAGCAAAACGCGTCGACGAAAGTTAAAACACCCGCTGAGGACATCACAAGGAAAAGCAAAGACTCGATAAAGCATGAATTCGAATTGCGAGAGATAGTGGTGCGCTCCTGTGTGAGGGCTTTTGTTGATAGAGGGGGTGGCATGATCCGTTAGGTGAACCTGCCGGCTGAATGTTTTGAATGAGGCCGTTAGTGAACCGGTTTGATGAATCCTTTAGTGAATCCCTTGAATCGAGTCCGTTAGTGACCCAATTGTTGCCGAATCCGGTAGTGAATCCGCTGATGAATCCGTTAGTGAATCCCTGAATGAGTCCGTTAGTGAACCCTTGTGACGAATCCGTTAGTGATCCGCTTGATGAATCCGTTAGTGAATCCCTGGATGAGTCCGTTGTGACCCTTGTTGACGAATCCGTTAGTGAATCCGTTTTAATGAATCCGTTAGTGAATCCCTGGATGAGTCCGTTGGTGAACCCTTGTTGACGAATCCGTTTGTGAATCTGTTTGATGATTCCGTTAGGAATCCCTTGAATGAGTCCGTTGGTGACTCGTGTTGATGAATCCGTTAGTGAATCCGTTGTGAATCCCTTGGATGGTCCGTTGGTGAACCCTTGTTTGACGAATCCGTTAGTGAATCCGTTTGATGATCCGTTAGTGAATCCTTGGATAGTCCGTTGGTGACCCTGGTTGACGAATCCGTTAGTGAATCCGTTGATGAAGTCCGTTCGTGAATCCTTGGATGAGTCCGTTGTGTGAACCCTTGTGACGAATCCGTTGTTAGTGTGAATCCGTTGATGAGGCCGTTGTGAACTTTGAGGACGAATCCGTTAGTGAAATCCGTTGATGAGGCCGTTAGTGAACCTTTTTGAGGACGAATCCGTTAGTGAAATCCGTTGATGAGGCCGTTAGTGACCTTTGAGGACGAAATCCGTTAGTGAATCCGTTGATGAGGTCCGTTAGTGAACCTTTGAGGACGAATCCGTTAGTGAAATGTTCGTTGATGAAATATTGCTTTGAAGTCTCGTGCCACTTGGAGTCACACTTGAGTTTTGAATTGTGGGGTGCGGACACAGTTGACCGGACCAGAAAAATTTTCCTGCTGGGGATGAAATGTTGAGATTGACTCTTGAGGGGGGGTATGGCACCCGTGACAGAACTTAGGGAGTTTGGAATCCGTGGGAGGACAGCCTACTTTTGAGTGGGAGTTCTATCCTACTTCAATTTTTGACATGCCTTAAGGGCGGACCAAAGAATGTGTGCCAACTGGGTGTTCGAGGACAGGGGCTGTGCCTTGATTTAGCTGGAGTCTCTGACAAGGCCTTTTCTTGAAGTGATTTAGACTTGGGAGGCGCGCGCTTTCCTCTGTAGGCTTGGACGCGCGCGTATTTCAGACTGCTGGCGGGGGCGTTGGTGGTGGCGCGAGCGTCTGGGAGGCGGAATTCCGGGCTTGACATTTGCTGACCAAAAGAAGCCCCGACAGCTATAATATCATCTTCTGTTCGACCACTTGATTCTCACAGCTCCTTTCTGCCATTCTTGAACATCATATTATTGCTTAACTTTGCTTTGTGATCAACATTTTCCATGGCTTCCAATTCTTTTGCCTTGATGCCAAGGTGTTAGTGAGTATGAAAAGACTTGGGCACTTTTGTGTATTCTTTCAAGACCCATCCAAAGAAGGCCTTCATTAAAGACTTCGGTTCCGAATTCTTTTCACTTGCGGACGTTGAAGCCGGATTGGGATTTGTCGAGAGCTCCGCGGCTTTCTGGGATTGCGACAGCCATACCTTCAACCTTTCAGCTAATGAAATGGTGCCGACTGTTGACGATTTCGGGGCCATCCTTGGCATGCCTTTGGCCGGTCGGATTGCCGTCCCTAAATATCACCGTGGTGCCATCGACTCTTGGGTTGAGTTACTGAATCTCCTGTTTAAGGACGTGAGGAGATGTTGCACGGCACGGTACCGTGATTGACATAACTGAGTTGCCGATGTTCTTCAGTTTACACTCGGAGGACCCGGTGGTTCAATCTTTCAAAAGGAATGCCATGGCCGTTTGTCTTTTCAGCGAAGTACTGTTTGTTACACCCTTCGGGACTGCGGACGTGCAGTTGGCTGAGATTATTTTGCAAGCTAAGGAGCAGCAATTTAGTGTAATCCCTCTTATTGTAGGGAGACGTTGCACAGCCTTGATGAGTTACATAGGACGGGCAAGATGTGTCGGGGAAGCCCTTTGCTCTTGACCATATGGCTCCGAGAACACTTCAAGATTTATTCTCCGGATGGTGATTTGTCTCCTTTTGCTGTTCATAGGAGGAAGTTGTTGATCCGGGATTTATCTGAAGATGGTTGGAAGAAATTCTTTGCCTCTCGGTAACCTGTCGACATTGAGTGGTGCCCTCCTTCTTGGGGTCTTCGTCCTTTTGTGGAATGGACTCTTGGTTTTCAGCACGTGGTTGTACCCGGCTTGAGAGATTCTTCATTTTACCAGCCAGAGCGGGTTCTGCGGCAGTTCGGTCGCCAACAGACAATTCCTTTTCCGAGGGACGGAATGCTTCGTCCAGTTGCTTACATGGGTCCTGACTTCTCGAGTGAGCTTCAGTCGGCTTGGGGAGATGACCGCAACCGTTGGGCTTTTGCTCCTCTGCATCGGGGGAGTGTCTTCCTTCCCGAGAGCTACTTGGATTATTTATTTGGCACCCTTTACCGTGGAATCACTTGGGTCGATGTGCTTCGTGCCGAGTTGTTGGGAAAGGGTTTTGAGCCTAGCAGCACTTTGAGATATAGGGAGGCTGCTGCTGATTCGAGTAACATTCTCACTGACCCTTTCGGTACTCCTTTGGATGACTTTTATTCTAGGAGACGTGTTGCAACACAGAAAGTTTCGGTGCGTATTAGTGCTCCTTCGTTACCCAAGAAGAAAAGGATTGAGAGACGATCGGGTGGCCCTTTGAAAGCTAAGAAGAATTGGATTTTTCTTAGTACCCTAAGAGATTGCAATTAGACCACTTTGTTTTAGGATTTAATATTTTGATGTCTTTTGTTGCTCAATAAATCCGTTGTAATGGTTTGAATAATTCATTGAATGAATAAAATTGCATTTTGTTATTTGAAGTGAATTGGGTATTTTTGATATGTTTTAGACCGCACCCGAAGGTTGCCTACGTTCCTCCAGTTGGGAGGCTCAGGTCTTCGTAGTTCAAACAAACAAAGACCATTTTTTTTTTTTTGTGCACCCTGTTTTTTGCCTAGACCGCCCTTTTGGGTTTTCAATCTAGCGGGCTTCTTTTTTTGCACGTGCTCTAATTTTTGCCTAGGCCGCCCTTGCGGGTTTTCAACCTAGCGAGCGATTTTTTTTTTTTTTTTTTTTTTAATGGTCTTTGTTTATTAAGCGTAGAACCTCTTGAGCTTGTCGAGGTTGACCTCCTTTGGCAGCTGGTCACCATCTAAATCCACGAGCCGGACTGCACCACCGCTTAGTATCTTTTGACCACGTACGGACCGATCCATCGGGGTCCCCATTTCCCCAGGGGATTCATGGCATTAGGAGGATGTTGTCTTAAGACCAAATCTCCCACATTGATGTTTCGAGGCTTCACTTTTTTGTTGAAAGCTCTTGCCATCCTTTGCTGATACGCCCTTGTGCGTTCGAGTGCTCTTAACCTTTTCTCGTCGAGTAAGGCTAGCTGTTCGTATCGACTTTGCATCCAGTTGACCTCGTTGACTTGATTCTCGAGGAGGACCCGTAGAGATGGGACTTCAAGTTCGATAGGGAGTACGGCTTCAGAACCATAGACTAATGCATAAGGAGTTTCTCCTGTTGCGGACCGTATTGATGTGCGGTAGCCCCACAATG
Organism: Campanula takesimana; assembly: GCA_026119855.1. Classification (NCBI taxonomy): domain Eukaryota; kingdom Viridiplantae; phylum Streptophyta; class Magnoliopsida; order Asterales; family Campanulaceae; genus Campanula; species Campanula takesimana. Next base: position 720,272 of record JAOWBW010000029.1, on the reverse strand, counting down.
CTAATGGTAGCTTCTCGGGCCAATCCCTTCCTGTTGAGGCCATTTTCTTGACGATGGTCTCGATGGTTTTATTTGCTGCTTCAACCGCGCCATTTGCTTGGGGACGGTAAGGAGATGACTTGTGCTTGGTGATCTTGTATTCTACCAAAAGTGCATCCATTTCCTTCTCAAAGTGAGAGCCGTTGTCGGAAATGATTTCATGAGGCACGCCGTATCGGCACATGATATTAATCTTTACAAATTCGGCCACTTTCTTGGCGTTGAGGGTCCGATAGGCTTGTGCTTCGACCCACTTTGTGAAGTAGTCGACTGCCACTAGGACGAATGACTGCCCATTGCTCCCAGCAGGATGAACTTTACCGATGATGTCTATCCCCCAACAAGAGAAAGGCCAAGGTGTGACCATGTTGTAAAGTTGTGAGGGTGGAGCATGTTGCAGATTAGCGTGGAATTGGCACTTGGCACACCTTTTGACTTTCTCGATACAGTCTCGTTCCATAGTGCTCCAATAGTAACCAATGCGAAGTATCTTCTTGACTAGCATAACCCATTCATGTGGTTCACACATTATCTCTTGAGCTTCGGCCTCATTGGCGCATAAGAGATTGATCCCGTCGTGGTGCCTTTTATAGACTCGGTCCCCAATCAGTACGTACCGAGAGGCTAACCTTTGCAGAGCTGCTTGAGACTTCTTATTGATATTCTCGGGATAAGTGCCATCTTTGAGGAATTCATGATATCCGAATACCACGGAGAGTTTGTTTGAACCTCGTTGATCTCGATACTCATGCAATATGCCGGACTGTTCCTTCGAGCAATTTTGAAGGGCTTCACCATTTTCCCTTTGGGCATTTCGACTAATGAAGCTATAGTGGCCAGTGCATCGGCGAAGCGATTCTTATCCCTTGGCAGGTAGTTGAAAGTGATCTCTTGGAATTGTTCAACCATTCTTCAAGGTGCTGACCATACTGTTGGAGAGTCGGGTCTTGGGTTCGCCATTTACCCGATTGCTGATTGATAAGGAGCAAAGAGTCGCCGAATACTTCTAGTTCCGTGACGTTTCTTTCGAGAGCTGCTTCGAGCCCTGCTATGCATGCTTCGTACTCGGCAATGTTGTTGGTAGCTTCGAATTCCAGACGGATGGCAATGGGAGTGTAGATGTCTTTTGGATCAACAAGCAATACTCCTATACCAAAGCCGTGTTTATTGGCGGCGCCATCGAAAAAAAGTTGCCACTTATTTTCCTCGGTTGCAGTACAAATTAAATGCTCGTCGGGGAACTGTACCTCTTCCCCCTTCACTTCGTCACACGGGAATTCGGCAAGCTGGTCACTGAACACTTTCCCCCTGACGGATTTTAGTGTGACGTAAGTGATATCATAGCCGGCGAGCATGAAGTACCATTTGGCTATTCTTGTTGACATGAAAGGCTTCTCGAAGATGTAGCGGAGCGGGTCCACCTTTGCTACTAGCTTGATCGGAAAAGCTTCCATATAGTGTTTGAGCTTTTGAGTGACCCAAACCAATGCTGCACATGACTTCTCTAAGACAGAGTAGTTCTTTTCGCCTCCTTGGAATCGGCGACTGACAAAATAAATGGCGTTCTCCTTTGTGGACTCTCGTTGCTCTTGTGCTAACATAGCCCCTAGGGCTTCATCATTGACAGTGAGATAGAGCAACAGAGGTTTCTCCTTGTGCGGCGGAACTAGAACAGGAGGGCACGTCAAGTAATGCTTCACTTGGTCGAAGGCTTCTTGGCACGCGTCGGTCCATTCTAGAGCCACATTCTTCTTGAGTAGCTTGAAGATTGGCTCGCACATGGAAGTGAGTTGGTGCACAAACCGACTGATGTATTGTAGTCTGCCCATGAAACCTTTAATCTCTTTCTGCGTCTTTGGAGGAGGCATGTCAATGATTGCCTTGATTTTGGAGGGGTCTACTTCAATTCCCCTTTCAGTGACCATATAACCAAGAACTTTGCCTCGGATAACCCCGAACGTGCACTTTGCAGGGTTGAGCCTCATCTTGTGTTGACGAAGCCTTTCGAAGAACTTGCGGAGATCGATTAATGTTGACCATCGGTCCCTTTGGAGTGAATGATCATGTCGTCCACATAGACCTCGATTTCTTTGTGAATCATATCGTGGAACAAGTCTGTCACGGCTCTTTGGTAGGAAGCCCCAGCATTTCTTAACCCAAATGGCATGACTGTGTAGCAAAAGGTACCCCACGGTGTTGTGAAGGCTGTCTTATGTTGATCTTCCTCGGCCATGAGAATCTGATTGTACCCAGCGAACCCATCCACGAATGAGCGAACCTCGTAGGCAGCAGTGGAGTCGACTAGCATGTCGATATTAGGGAGTGGAAAATCATCCTTTGGGGAAGCTTTGTTTAAATCCCGGAAGTTTACACAAACTCGAACCTTGCCGTTTGCCTTCCTGACTGTCACAATGTTGGCTAACAATGTCGGATACTCGATAACCTTGATGAAACCCACACTGAGGAGCTTCTCAATCTCTTCTTTGACCTGCAGAGACCATTCTGGCTTGATCTTTCTGAGCTTCTGCTTTACTGGCCTGGCATCTTCTCTGATCGGAATCCTGTGCTCTGCTACCTTTCTGTCCAAACCCGGCATGTCTTTGTATGACCATGCGAACACATCCATGAACTCCCGTAGTAATGCAGTCAATCTGTCTCTGTCGTCCCCCTTGAAGAAGCTTCCAATCTTAGTTTCTTTTGGCTCTTCTTCGGTACCCAGATTAACAACATGCAATTCTTCGTCAGCCTTTGGACCATTCTCACCACGACTACGGACTTGTTGAGCAAGTTCATTTAAGTATGTTGTGTTTTCGTGGTCTATTTCATCATAATTTGAATCGTTATTAACTTGTTCGTTAAGTTCATTATTAGTTAATTCATCATTTATGATGTTTGCAATCTCAGGGTACTCAGAAATATCAAATTTTTCATTAGCAAAGAAAGGAAACACACGCTCGGCTATGGCCTCCAAATCCTCTTGGGTGAGGGTATTAGAGACACTCTCGGACTCGAAAGTAAGTGTGAGCTGCTCTTCCTTTGTTGCTGTGCGGGGTATGCAACCCATTTCTTGGACTAAGAATTCCTCGGATACCACGGGCCCTTTTGTTGAATACCAATTGTTGATCGGCTCGGAGCTTGGCAGGATCTCACTGAGAGTCTCGTTTATGATGACGGTGTCATGGATGGCGTTAACTTGGCATTCATTCATCATGGCAAGCTCTTCGAACATGGAGGCTAAATCTGTCAGTTCTTCCCCCACGGTGATTTCTGTCTCGGATTCTATAGTCATCTTCCTTCCCCACCATTCACGGGGCGACATGGGAGTTGGTTCCCTTTCGGATTTCTGGATCTCACAATCGGAGAATATTTCGAGGCCGGGCTTTTTGACACCCTTATTGTTAACCCACGGCTCGGGAAAGATCATGTATGGAACGTCTTCCCTTGGCGGACAAAATAACCATTCAACATCTTGCGGTAAGGCCTTAGATTAGGGACTTCATAACGACGGCCTTCTTTACGAGCTCGGGCCTTTTCGCTTCTTGATCGCTTGCTCTTGTTTCAAGTCTTCTTTGGAAGGCTCGTACCCCAAACCGAATGTGTTCTTTATAAATGGGACTTGCACGGGATGTAGGATTCCTTGTTGATATCCCTAAGCCTAAACCAGGGAAGTAGTCCATATTCCTCATCATGCGGAGGACTTTGTGATTGTTGGGGGTCCATGATCCGTTTCCCCCTTCTTTGTCAATGGCGTTGATTGAGACGCCGGAGAGAGTGGAGTCTGGTAGACCATGCTGAACTTGGTGGACGGGCTCACCTTTTCTGTGGATAGTGACGTTTTCAGCCATTACGGTCACTATTTCATCACCATTTCAGATCTTGACACATTGGTGGAGAGTTGACGGTACGGCATTAGCACTGTGAATCCATGGTCGACCCAAAAGTAAGTTGAACGAGGCCGGGATATCAAGCACTTGGAATGGAACGGACATGACCATGCTCCCAAACTCAATGTCTATTTCGATCATACCCATGACTGTACGGGCGGTGCTGTCATAACCTCGGATTACTTGAGTAGAAGGCTTCAAATCGGAATCCTTAAGCCCAGTATGCCCATGATTCTGCCAGGCATGAGATTGAGTGCGGAACCACCGTCCACTAAGACTCTTGAGACGGGCCTCCCCCTTGCTCGTACCTTGAGGTAAATAGCTTCGTTGTGGTCGGAACCAAATGGTGGAAGGTCCATATCGGCAAAGGTGATGACGTTGCCAAAATGAATGTGACCAATCATTGCCGTGAGGTCCTCGGGAGTAGTATCGGGAGAAACTGATGTATCATCGAGATTGCGGATGACAAGATCTCGTGTTTCTTTGAGGATGCGATGAGGTCCCAAATAGAAATGTTGGCTTGAGTTTTCTTGAGTTGGACAAGTAGAGGATCTTCGGGAGTGTTGCGAGCTTGCGGCCTTTGAGAAGAGGAGCTCGGTGCGGAAGTGGAAGGGTTGCTTGCTATGACTCGACCGGATCGAGTTTGCATGTTGACGTTCCCATCTTGCTTCTTTTTCCTATTCTCTAGTACTTCCCTCATTACCTCATCGTAAGTCACTACATAACAAGAATTGTCAAGTTTATTCATAACATTGGGGCCCCCATTCACAATTGGGATTGAATGGGTGGTCCCCTCGAGTTCTCCTATCTCTATTACATTGACATGTTCGTCATTAGTCACTACAAATTCTTTCTTATCTATGAGATCTTGAATGACATTGCGGAGAACGAAGCAATCCTCGGTGGTGTGGCCACTATATTGGTGGTAGCCACAATATTTGTGGTGAGCATGATTGGGGTGGACCGTCTTGGTTGGTACCCTTGCACGGTTGTGACTTGACCCTTTGCCTTGAGGACCTCGAACACTTCGGTTTGAGTCATGCCTTGGAGAGGCGCGTAGACATGGTCACTTCGGGACTTCTTCCCTTGAGGTGGAGGAACCTTTTTGTAATTCCCCTTGTCAATAGTGATGGCGTTGACCGAGGCCTCTTTTGTGATTTGGAAGCGGCCTTGTATCGGTAAGTAGGAGTGGCCTTCTTAATCTCCTTGAGCAAGTCATCCATGCGTATCCCCGCCTCATACATTTGGGAGAAGTCGGAGTAGCAAGCCCCACTTAGGTGGGTGCGGAGATCAATCTTGAGACACTTGAGAAATATGTCCATTTGCTCTTTTGTGTTCGGCCTCTCAACAATTTCAGAGAGTTTGTCATTCCATCTCCTTGTGAAGTCGATGAAGGACTCATTGTCTCGTTGAGTAGTGTTCTCTAGCTCTTTCCTTGTGGGCCGGTGAGTGGTGTTGCCTTGGTATTGGTTCTTGAAGGCAAGCATGGCGGAGTCCAATCAAGACGGACAGTGAGCGGAGAGTAGCATACCAATCTTTTGCCGCCCCCTCGAGAGTGAGAGGAAAGCATTGAGCCATCACCTTGGGGAGACCTTCTTCGGAACCATTGCCCAAATATAAGTCTCAATGTGAGCCATAGGACAAGAGTTGCCCTTGAATTTGCTTATGTCGGGCATCTTGAACTTATCGGGAAGAGCGGCCATAGTACTCATGAGGATGGATGATTGATAAAGGCTTGTGTCGGAGCCTTCCCCATGTTGAGCCCATTGAATTTTTGGTCGATGTAGGCCATGATAGAATCCACCATTTTGGGCTCATTGTTCTCGGAACTTGGTTCCCCCATTTTCTTGGTGCGGGTGTTGACATAAGGACTTTTGAACAAACCTCGGTCCACTCGGATTCATCATCGTTATTCTTGTTCTTTCCCTTGGCAAGGTTAGTGAGCTTTTCTTTCATTAGTTCCATCTCGGCCTCGTGGGCCTCCCTTTGGCTGTCGAGGTGGGATTGCCAAATGTCGTCTTTTCTTTGTGCCCCCTTATTAAGGGTGGAGACTTGCTCTTGGAGGAGTTGGACCATGGTTGAAAGCTGTTCGAGAGACATGGTGTTGCTGCTGCCGGTCATGGTTGATGTTGGAGCTGTTGGAGTGATCTCTTCACGGACTAACCGATTTGCTGAATCCCGGTAGACTTTGTAAGTACCAATTGAACCTATATTGCAGAAGAGGCCCTTGTCAGTCTTGAGTAACACTTGCGGTCCATGAAGAGGCTTAGAACACACAGTTGGGCACACGACTCGAACCACATAAGAAAAGACACTTTTTTTTTTTTTTTTATAAGTCGGAGGGAATGAATCCCTTTTAGGGTTTCTAAGAAAATAATGGAATCGTCACACTAGTATATAGACCATCTCGCGGTCCCATATACTCATCGGATTCCATCGCGCTTGTGAATCCTACATGTATCGGGATTAAACTAAATTAATGTAGTAAAGCATACATGCGGGGACGGATTTTTATTTTCGTCCAAAATAACCACTTTTGGGGACGGATTTTTATTGCGTCCGTTTCAACAAGTTGGCATGTATGATTTGAAGACATTAGTTTAGGGAAATCTCGGTACATGGAAACCGACTTGAGTCACGGAGTGTTAGACCCTAACTAGAATTGTGTGGTTTGTGCTCGGCTTGAATATGAGGCTCAAAGGTCACCCCCGGCATGTAGTCTTGAACTACGCCACGGGCTGAGGTTTACCGCTTCGAAAGAGCCAAGGTCTGGTGGAGCTTGAAACTTTCTAGGACGGGCCTCGACGGGTTTGGGGTTGGACTTGTGCGACTCGATAGTGAGCAGTTCATAGGAATATGTGCATGTAGTGTGAGGTCTAACAAGTGACAAATTTTTATATATTTTTTTTTTTGAAAAATAAAGAAAACAAACAAAACACATAAGCACATAAATTACAACTCCCGAATCACCCGTGTGACCGGTAAATAAAACACAAAATTCAAACAGTCCGAGGGTTCAATTTTGTCCTGATGCAGGCAACTGTGCCCACACCCCACTGTTCTGCTCAGTCACTGAAACCTGTCTCTGTTCTGGGAATCAACCCAGAAGCGTGCGCCTCTGAGTGCTGATGTGGGACGCGCGCGCATGGCACAATGCTTATGGGAGGCGCGCGCTTCTGGTCACACCTGTCAGAATGTCAGACTTTGGACTCAGGGGATTGCCCTGGTCCTATGTTCATATTGTAACCCCTGCAGAAGTGATTAGTGCAGAATAACAGAAGAACAAGATGAAGGATATGAAGAAGTGGACGATTCTGGTTCTTGATGCGGGATGCGCGCGCCTTAGGCTTAAGAGGCCAGACGCGCGCGCCTCCCCCATCAGGAATCAGAATGCCCAGAAAAGATGTAGATTTCGATCAGAATGCAAGTTTAACCCTCAATTAACACTCCCCAGCGGAGTCGCCACTGTAGATACCCCGGGGAACCACGACTTGGCTAGAGCGGTGAATTATCCTAGGATGTCTAACTTGTTTTAGAGTCGCCACCTATGTTTTGAGGAACATAAGAAAAACCTATTGATTGTAGCCTAAGTTTGATTACGAAAACAGAGATTCTTTGTTTTGAGGTTCGGGGTTAGATTACGAGATGGGAAGTACCGAAACACCCATCTAGCCCAACTAAAGTTGGTCTTGCTTGATCAAAATCTACATGAATAATAACGTTCTTCTTCTTTGAGTCATAAAAAGGGGGTTTAAAATAGAGTTTGGAATGTAGGAGATAACTCCTTAACCAACCTCAATGAGATGAGGTGATCATTAGAGTCATGTCCCAAAATGATTTGGGTGATTGCACATTTGATTAGAGTAAAAGAGAGAGAGGAGATGAAGTAGAAAACAAAAGAAAAAGATAGACTTTTACCTACAATTTGAAGACCTTCAAATATTGCTTGATGAAATCCTTGGAGAACCTTTAGAAAGTGATTTTGGTATAGTTTTTGTAAGTTCAATTTTTGGTCCTTGAAAATGGAGGTAAAGGGAGGTTTTTATAGGTGAAAGAGGGGTGTTTTTGGTGCCAAAACTCAGTCACCAAGAAATCCTTCCCGGGCAAAATCCTGTAAATTGAGCAAGGGAGGGAATCCTGGCCAGAAATCTGTAACTGACGCCCAGAGGCGCGCGCTTCCTGCTTTGGGGGCGGGAGGCGCGCGCGTCTGGCTCCTACTGTCGGAGGCGCGCGACTCAGAGAAGGCAATTTTGACAGAATGGATTAGAAAGTCAGCCCTGTCATTCAGTTTAGTCCCTGGACTTAACGAAGTCAGTCAGGAACTTAACGGAAGTGACAGAAACTAACGAGAAACACTTAAAATAGGGAGAAACACAAAATCAAATGTGCAATCGGGGTGAGCGGTCCAAGGCGGGGTGTCTACACTATTGGAAGAGCACGGTTGATCTTAGGTTGGCCCCACAAACACCTTTTGAGTAATATGATTAAACCCACGAACAAGGAAAAAGACTCAACCACATAGAGAAAAATGACTATTTTTTTTTTTTTTTACAAAGTCGGAAGGACGGAGTCCTTTTGGGGTTTCTAGAAAAATAGTGGAATCGTCACACTAGTATATAGACCTTCTCGCGGTCCCATATACTCATTGGATTCCACCACGCTTGTGATACCTACATGTGACGGGATTAAACTAAATTAATGTAGTAAATCATACATGCGGGGACGGATTTTTTATTTTCGTCCAAGATAGCCACTTTTGGGGACGGAGTTTTATTTCGTCCATTGCAACAAATTGGCATGTATGATTTGAAGACATTAGTTTAGGTAAATCTCGGTGCATGAAAACCGACTTGAGTCACGGAGTGTTAGACCCTAGACTAGAATTGTGTGGCTTGTACTCGGCTAAAGAGAGGCTTAAAGGTCACCCCCGGCATGTAGTCTTGAACTACGCCACGGGCTGAGGTTGACCGCTTCGAAAGAGTCAAGGTCGGGTGGAGCTTGAAACTTTCTAGGACGGGCCTCGACGGGTTTGGGGTTGAACATTGTGCGACTCGATAGTGAGCAATTGATAAGAATATGTGCATGTAGTGTGAGGTCTAACATGTGACAAAACATTTTTTTTTCAAAAAAAATAAGCACATAATTACAACTTTCGAATCACCCGTGTGACCGATAAAACAAACAGAAAATAAAAGAAGTTTTGTGCAGGCCCAGTGCCCACACATTGTCATTCTGCTCTGTTCTGTTTTCTGTGCACTGTTCTGTTCCGGGAATGCGCCTAGAAGCGCGCGCATTGGGTGGCCTATGCGGAAGGCGCGCGCGGTAGACAAAGAGGGGCAGAGGCACCCGATTCTGGGCAGTACCAGCGAATCAGTGGGTTCAAGGGATTGCCTTGACCCTAAATAAAAAATTCTTTCCCCTGCAGTAATTGTTAGCACAGAAACATGGAATTGAAGGACAAGAAAGGAGGCGGGCGATTCTGGTAATTGGGGTCGGACGTGCGCGCTTTAGGCCAAGAAGGCCAGAGGCGCGCGCTTCCCACCCTTTTTACCATAATGCCCAGAAAACAGTAATAAGAACACCAAAAAAAATGAAAACGCAAGTTTAACCCTCTACGTCCCCAGCGGAGTCACCACTGTAGATACCCCGGGAGAGCCCACGGCTTGGCTAGAGCGGTGGAAGGATCCTAGGATGTCTAATTGATTTTATTTTGTAGAGTCGCCACCTATGTTTTTAAAGGAAGATAAGAAAAACCTAGAAATAACCTATTTTTTAATGTTACGAAACCAAAGATTCGGGAAGAGAAGGGTTCGGGGGTTAGGTGACGGAGTGGGAAGTACTTAAACACCCACTCCGCCCCGCTTAAGCGGGTCTTGCTACAATTGGTGTTCTAATGCTAAAAAGTCCTTCTATTTATTAATATGAAAACGTGCTAACTATTACAAAGGAAATAAAAGGGAAATAAAAAGAGAATTGTTTTATTTATTGATTTATGCTAAGAATTACATGTTGAATTATTGCTAAATCATTACATTAAGAAATGATCAATGATTGAAATAGAGATTGGAATGTTGGGATGTAACCTTGGCCAAACTTCAATAGTGAAGTGGCCTTTCGGTTGTATCCCTTTTTATGGAGATTGCATACTCATTAGAGAAGTGAGAGATGAAGAAAACAAGTAAAGAGTTTTGACAAAGAGAATTAAAAGAGTTTAGAAGGAGAAAGTGAGAGTTGTACCTTGTACTTGAATGGGGAAGAACCAAATTGTCTATAGTGACCACCCTTTGAAAATGAATTTTATGTGTTTTAAAGTGTTTTTGATTCAAGAATTTCTCCCCCTTTTCCATGGTGGAATGAAGAGGTATTTATAGGTGTTAGGGAAGTGTTTGTGGTCACAAAGATGGCCCTTCCCCGGATCAAGCCAAGACATAATGGCTTTGGGGGTTACAAATCAGAAGAGGAGGGAAATTTGGCAAAATCTGGGATCCTGGAGGTGGGAAGCGCGCACGTCCCACCCCCCTATGGGAGGCGCGCTCGTCCCACAAAGAAGGCCAAAGGCGCGCTCGTCCCACCTTCAAGAAATCCATATTTTAGCCCAAAAGTTAACCCCGTTATGCAGTTAAGTCCCAAAACTAACGAGATCAGTTAGAAACTTAACGAACACCACGAAAGTCAACAAAAACAAAGTAAACAAAGACTCAAAGTTGACTTTGTCACTTAGTCAAATCCAAGACTAACGGAGTAAGTCAAGAATTTAACGGAAAGTAACAAAAGTTAACGGAAAGTAACAAAACATAACAGAAGAGAGGAAGATAGAGAATGTGTATGCAATCGGGACATGAGAGGTCCAAGGCGGGGTGTCTACACTTACCGGAGCCGATTCAATTGCGGGCGACGAACCTGAACATGAACCTCATTGTTGCTGTCGTCGGCGACTCTCCTTGGTGGCTATTCAATCGCCGGTGACCCTTACCGGTGGCGATTCAATCATGGTTTCTATGCCTATTTGTTCGAACAGAATTTACAAAAAGAAAAACAAGGAGAGAAGAAGGGGAACATTTTTTATTTTTTTGGGTACAAGGGAATACAAGAAGAAGAGGAATATGAAGGTTCTCAGAAAGTAGCTTTTAGTAAATCTGCAAGCTGTCCTCCACTGTTTGCCAAAAGAATGGTACGTGTGTTGTGTGTGTACAGTATCATTTTATTTTAAATTAGTACTACTCCCTCCGTCCCAAGACTAAGGTTCTTAGTTTGACTTTACACGGAGATTAAGAAAAAGTAAATGTTGTGAGTATGAAAAAGTAAGTAAGAGAAAGTAGGAAAGATAAAGTGGGTAGGGAGTTTTTGTTGTGAGAATGACAAGTGGATCCCATAGTCTATTTTAGGTAATAAAGCAACTAACAACTTTAGTCTGGGACAAACCAAAAAGGAAAGCAAGAACCTTAGTCTGGGACAGAGGTAGTACTATTGTTGAAGGGCATTTTGGTAATTTTAACAAGACTATTTTTATGTACGCATACTAAAGCCATACACTATTTTGATAACATATTAACATTAATATAAAAAAATAAAAAATAAATAATGCAGCACTACATTTTAAGTCAAGGCTGGGCAACAAACTGAGCAAAAAGTTAACGGGTCGACCCATACCCCCGACCCGAATGACTACCCGACTCGTTTGACCCGCTAACTAAACGGGTAGTAACGGGTTGGACTCATCACAACCCGCTAACCGCTTCAACCCGCTCGTACCCGCTCAATTGACAGGTCTAGAATGAGACTTCACTTTGAAGTCTCTGTGCACAGAGAAAGAGGTGTCCTCCGTCCCCTTCGACCATTGTTTCACCCACACTTTTGCCTATTTCTCATTCTTTATCCCTCCGTTCTAAAATCCGATTTCACCAAAATATTCAGGGAGTAGAGTAGAGCATTTCTAGCCGATCAAAATATAATTTCATCGATATTATTTCCGTAGTAGGTAAGTTACTATTCCCTTTTTTAATTATAGTAATGTTTATACATGCTATATATGATACTTTAACTGTTAATTATTGCTTTATGGGTAATATTGGTGCTAATTATCATTTTTGTTAATATGTGATTCTATATACATTTTAACAAGTTAAATTGACCAATGTAATTAGAACGGGAACTAGTAATAGTAATTTTGAGACGGTGGAATAGCGGTGCTATAAATAATAATTATAATCTAAAATGAGTAAAATACTCATAGAAGCTATATAAGGTTTAATAAAAGCATTTCGTCCCATAAAATGAGTTCCTAAGATAAATAGGGACTAGTAAAAGTATAATTATGATTAATACGATTAAAGTTGACGGAAATAATTACAAAACACAATATGTGGCGTAAAAATGTATTCGACCATTAATTACGAATATACGCGAGGTGTATAATTGTGACTAGGTACAATATGACCTACCCTACTACTTATTTGGGGTGTAATACTTATGGACTTTAATTTAGATTGATTGCTTATGGTGGACACTTTATGTGTCATGGTTTTATTGATTTATATTCGCAAATATTGCGTACGATTACATGTTGTTGCTGTGAACAAATGATTACATGGTTCTTGGGATTTATGGACTGGTCCACTACTTTTGGGCTTAGTTCTGATACAGTTATGTCAAGTAAATATTTACTTGTGCTTTCATTTAAAGTCCAGCTGGTACTTGATTGTTATATCAGGCAGTGGTAGGATATTATAATGGCACCCGAGCCAAGTTCATTATAATGTCATCCACTGGTTTCCCATTATTTACCCCTTTCCATTGGCCAGGGTTGGGTTTTAGCTAGCTCTCATTGAGTGAGTATTCTAGCTACATGTTTAGGATATGACTTTGGGTCATTTTCCCCTTATTGTTGATGTTGTTGTTTCGTTCCGGAACCTCTTCTTCAGCTGTTGATGCTTCTCAAATTATTATATCCTTTTGGATTGGACCTTGGCTCAGTATCCTTCTAAGTGTTACGTTACCGCACTTATGTGATTACTTTATGCACCCTTCTATATGTTAATAAGATTGTGGTGTATATGATGATTATGTTGGTATATAGTTATATGTTGCATTTTCACATGCCATAATGTTGCATTTATAGTAACTTACTGAGATTTATCTCACCCCGTTTCTTTTATTGTTGTTTTCCTTAGATCGCAGTGAGGCCGGGGAAGCACATCGTTGAGTTATTGGGTCGGTGTGGAGCTTCAGGTAGTTGTCTTTTGGGGTAGCTATTTACAGTGTTAAGTATTTTGCTTTTGGCAAGGCCGTGGTGGTACAATGTTATATAAATACTGTTATCTTTCGGGTAGAATGTATTGTGCTCGTATTTAGAATGTGGACTTTAGAACAGTAGTATGTATATATCTAGTGGTTCTTTCTTCTTCATGCGTGATGTTTGTCTCCGAGCTAAAAGCTTGTTGAGGTGTTGTTTGATTAATTGGTATTGACTTAGTATGGTTCCGGCTTTTGTGTAGCCGAGGTGGTTTTGTCATCAACATGTTTATGGTATTATGTTGGTTTTATAGCAGGGTTCACGCACCTGGTTCGAGGTACCATATAGGACCTCGGGACTCGGGGCGCGACAATCGGGCATTTAATTAATGCGATATGATGAGTCGATACGGCTCGTAACCGTCATTGCTCCGAGCGCGCCGAGGTGGCGGCCCCGGAGTTTGAGAGCTTGTCTGGGAGTCCTGCTCGGCCCGTAACTGCTATTTGACCTCGACGTCGCCAAGAAGGAGATGAGGTTGAATACACTTGGTTGACCTGAACCGGTCTTTGAGAGACTCCAGCTTGGTTTAAGTCCGGTTCACCTTTTGAGCCCGGTCCTACTGGCGTGGGCTCTTCAATTAGATAACAATATTGTTGAACAACAATATAGCAAGATTAATATCAACAATAAATGGAGATTTTACAAGACATAAAAGATAGATTTAAGGGATTAAGAAGGAGGAATGGGGTTTCACCAATTTTGGTTCAAGCCTATATTCTTGGTTGGATTTGCACTAGTTATAAACTTGTTTGGGTGTGTTTTGAAGAGAGAATTTGAGCTGAGGTTCCCCAAAGTGTAGGATTCTGTTTTAAAATGAAAGGAAAAGGGTTCTGTTTATAGAGGATGACAATGACAACAGAGTCCGTACAGACTCTTTTTGCTTTTTTACGAAAGAAGACGTAAGGACTCTTTTGTTGTTTTACAAAAGAGTTCATACGGACTGTATCATAAGCCGCCTCAAAGAAAACTTTCCGTGGAATTTTAGAAATGAAAATAAAGAAATATGTTAAAAAAGTAGGAGGTGTGAGTAAGAAAGAGAGAGAAAGTGCGGTAGATAATAGTAAGTCAATAGTTATTGTGAATGGAAAGGAGAGAGAAACTTAAAGATTTTTTTAAAAAAAAAAATTTCATGAATTAAGTGTGACTTTTCAATGGAACGCAAGAAATGATAAAATAGAAAGTTTGTTTCGGAGGGAGTATTAATTTGCACATATGTCGTTAATAGAGTAAACTGCTTTTCTGCCCCTCGTACTATGGCTCCAACATCAATTTGACATCCGCACTGTTGAAACAACAAATGTATGATGCGTGCTATAGTCTTCTTGGCAAAATTAATCAAAATACTATTCAACCGTCAGTTTTTTCTTACAAACGTTATTTTTTCTAACAATCTTTAATTTATTTGAACGGACGTTAATAATTTAACAATCAAATATAAACCTTTTTATATATCAGTCATTTACACGTTTTTATGTTCATTTTACTTGTACCGTTTAACTAAATTATTCTACTGAAAAGAAAAATACTCCTAAAATTAATTTTGTACACATTCATCACCAAACAACCTTTCCCAGTCTACATCCCGTCCCTACACCTCACCCTTCATCCCCACCAATATTACATCTCACAGCAACCACTCACAACCTTCCGCACGCACCGCCATCAACTCAAACCCACCACCGTTAACCCAACAACGCATCTCTTTCAACACAAATCCACCACCATTAACACCTCACAATTCACCACCGACAAAAAAACTCCACCCCGCCACCAACATAAAACCAAAACCAGATTCAATTCTAATCCTTGATACTCGAATTCAAAATCAATCCACAAACACACACAGTCACAGATCTGCTTTATAACTCAAATTCAAAAATAAATGAACCCAAATTCAAGATCAACCCAGATTAGAGACCTAAGCTCTGACTTCCATCAACATTAGATCTGAGGATCCTCTGGAGAAGGAGACCAGCCGCAGAGTGTGGATGGTTTGGGGATGGGAAGGAGGCGGCAGCCATATTTTATTTGGGAATGGAGGAGGCCGATCTGATGTGGATGGGTTAGGGTTACTAGATCTGGAGGTTAGAGTTGCTATATCTAAGGGTTCACCGGAGAAGGGGGCGGTGTGTGGACAACACGGCAGCATAGGAGCAGGCTGCGACGGTATAGAAGAGAGGTAAAGGCGGCCTGAAAGGATGGGGATGGCGTGAGATGGTGGCGACTGACGGTGGATGGTGAGGGGGAGTAGAGGAAAGACAACGGAGTGATTAACATCCGTTAAAATAAATTAATGCCCGTTAGAAAAAATAACGTCTGTTAGAAATTGAATAGTATTTTGGTTAATTTTACTAAGAAAACTATTGTACGCATCATACATTTGTTGTTTAAGCAGTACGAATGTTAAATTGATGTTGGAGGCATAGTACGAGGGGCAGAAAAACAATTTACTTATCGGTAATACACATGTAAAATGCATGAATAATGTCGAGCCTTAGACCATATACAATGGAGGGGTTGAGGGGGTTGTTGAGAAAACCTCAATTAGTTGAGGGCCTTCCGATGGTGAGTTGAGAGTGGGAGGGTTGAAGAGGAGAGTTGAGAAAACTCAACCTCCCACTTGCGTCTTTCCAGTCTTTTTCCTTTTTCTTTTTTTTTTTTTTGATTGGGACACTTGTATCATACATATTGGCTTCTTGTATTTTCGAATTAAATTCTTATCTCAATTATTTGAGCCCAATTATTTGACAGCAAATTATTATTATTTTTTTTCACCAAAATTCATCATTTTTTTCCTCTATAAATTGATGTGAGTTTCATTTGATTTGGACACCGAAAAAAAAAACCCTCTTTGCTCCCTATAATTTTTATTTCACCAAAATTCATCATTTTTTTCCTCTATAAATTCTCGAATTTATATAATTGCAATTACAAAAAAATTAATTAAGTGTGAATTATTTTTTAATTATAAATGTTTATTATTATTATTATTATTTTATTAATCATAAAAATAAAGATTATAAATAAAATAAAAATGATGGGGTATAAAATGATGAGTTGGGAGGAGTTGAATTTTACTACACCAACCATTATATGAGGTATGGTTGAAAGGGTAGTTGAAGTATTAAGTGGATGGAGAGAGAATATGAAGTAAAGTGATATTAGGGTAGGTGAATAACTTTGCTGGTCGAATGCATTGTCTTACTGTTAATGTGTCGCGATCTTCATTAATTACTCTGCCGCACTACTGGCAAGCTCCCTCTGGCTTGCGTGGTAAGGTTTTCCAAGCACGCGGGCTCCACCATATTTACTAAAAAGAATAAGAACGTGTTCAAAACTCTAGCCACAATTCAAAATAAAATATATTTCCTCCGTTTCAGAAAGATAGTCCATTTTTTTTTTGTTACTACGAGAGATCTTTGAGCAGTTATAAATGCTACTTATAATTATGTTAATATGAATCTAAAAATTGATATTAATAGTATTTATAATGGTGTATCAAGAACAATTTCAAAAATTTCATTAGAATAATTAAAAGTAGCCTTAATTATTACTCAAAGTTCCTTCGTAAAACTCATGAAAATAGAAGGACTATCATTTTGGGACAGAGGGAGTAAGAAATAAAAATAAAAATTATCTGCTATACTTACCACATGATTTCTCTTGACAACTTGTATATACTCTTTCGGTATTAAAAAGCAAGTCTTATTTTATTTTTTAATAATAATATAAATAAACTTTGAGCAAACACATTAGTTTCAATCTAATAATCTCAATGAAATTTTATAAATTGTTATTGATAATCACTAAGTGATTTATTGATAACAATTTTTAAAATTTTACTAGAATAATTAAATTTGCATCAAAGTATGATCAAATCCATTTATATTAATAATAAAAAGTCAAAATGTGACAAACTTTCTAGATATATTAAATAAGTGACCTAAGATATTGTCATTATAAATTTGGTAGGAGTATATACCAGATAGAGAAGAGAGGGCGGCCGGAGAGATGAAGGACGTCGAAGTTAACCATGAAGTTGTCATAGTTGGCGCAGGAATCGCTGGACTTGCCACCGCCCTTGCCCTTCACAGGTTCGGTCGCTGTCTTTTCTAGTTAACCCATTTCCTCATCATGATTTATTCGGTTATTTCACATTTACTGATTTGATTGCAGGAAGGGGATTAAGAGTGTAGTATTGGAAAGATCGGGGAGTTTGAGATCGACGGAGGGGACGGCGATTGGTGTCCGGCCAAATGGTTGGAGAGCTTTGGATCAACTTGGTGTAGCTCATACCCTCCGTCAAACTGCTCTCCCCACTCTATGGTTTGGTTTTGTTTCCCTCACTTTCTAATTAAGTGGTGTATTGTGTTCGAATAGGTTTATCTTTTCATATTCATTACAGTTGAATTAGAATACATATATCGGACAATAAATTGACTTTATGTATATTGTTCAGGGAGCGAGATCTATGGCTTGACAACTCTAAGCAACAAAGAAAACCAATGTAAGTTCTTGTGTTACTTCAAAGGTTAATTACAAATTAGGGCCTAAGTATTATATAAGGTCCCCAATCGGGGTCTGACTTTTATTTTTTTAGCGATTTAGGGCCTGTATTGATAATTTTTTGCCCAAATTAGGGTTTTTTTACGATTTCCATCAAAAAACACCGTTAAGTGAACATGTGCGTTACATGTGACTTTGAGTGAGGGTACTTTTGTCATTTCAGATTGAAATCATCAAAAAGTCAGGCCCCAATTTGGGACTTTAATAATACTTTAGGCCCTAATTTGTAATTAACCCTTGTTTTTTTTTTTTTTCCAAAACTCAAAAAATTCTAAATTATTTTGTTGTGTCTAATTACCCCCTTCCTCCCCGTTCTAAAAATGATCATTACACATTCACCTTAAAATTATTATTTAAAATTTATTCGTACTAATTAGGGTGAATGTGTAATGATCATTTTTAGGATAGAGGAGGAAAGGAGTAATTAGACACAACAAAATAATTTAGAATTTTTGAGTTTTGTAAAAAAAACAAGGGTTAATTATAAATTAGGGCATAAAGTACTATTAAAGTTCCCAATTGGGGCCTAACTTTTTGACAATTTCCATCCTAAATGACAAAAATACCCTCACTCAAAGTCACATGCATTGCACATGTTCACTTAACGGTGTTTTTGGATGGAAATCGTCAAAAAGCCCTAATTTGGGAAAAAAAATATCAATACATGCCCTACATCGCTAAAAAATAAAAGTCAGACCCCGATTGAGGACCTCATATAACACTGTAGGCCCTAATTTGTAATTAACCCTACTTTGAAGCAACTGTGACATTGCAAATCTTGTCCTTATTAGAATGGCTACAACGGAAAATCACCAACTTCATACCCTATTTTTAGGAAGACGACATTTATTTGAAACAAACGAAAATAGAAAGTATGACATTTATTATGGGACAAAGAGAGTACTATTATTTACCGCACTTTCTCTCTCCTACCTCATTGTTTTATACTCAACTAGTGTTACTCCAGTGCGATGCATGAGCTGTCACTTATACTCAATTTGAATAAATTTGGATGAGTTGAATAAGAATGACACATTATAATTGTGAAAACTTTCTTTGAAGACAATATTGTTAGTGATAACATCAGTTTGGCCAGGAAAGATATTGTTACATATCAATATATTAAGGTTAGCTGCATCTAGGGATGTTAAACGAACCGAGCCCGTTCGAGCTCGGCTCAGGCTCGGCTCGTTAAAGCTCGGCTCGATCGGGCTCGATCGGGCTCGAAGTGCTATTCGAGCTCGAGCTCGAACCGAGTTTTCGAGCTCGAATTGTTATCGAGCCGGCTCGAGTTCGGCTCGTTTGTTCGACGAGCTTTGTTCGAGCTCGGCTCGTTTGAGCTCGGTAAGAGCTCGGTTCGTTCGAGCTCGGTTAGAACTCGGCTCGTTAGAACTCGGTAGAGCTCGGCTCGTGTTCGACTCGTTAGAGATCGGCTCGTGTTCGGCTCGTTAGAGCTCGACTCATATATAATATACATTATATGTATATTATATACATATAATATACATTATATGTATATATTATATACAACACTGTACAAGGAATAAATTATAACTAAAATATTTTTATCTTCAAAATGAATCAAACAACATTAATTGTACAACAACTAAAATTAATTTAATTTTTATACATTCATATAATGATCATATAGCGACTATACACATACAATACAATAAAGATTGTACAACAACTAAAATTAATTTATTCTATGCACATTCATTATGAAAACGTAGAGATATATGCACAATAGTCGGGTTTTTTTTTCCAAAACTAATTTATTATTTTCAAATGTACACATATTTGTCTTATATTATTTTTCTCATTGAAATAAAAAATAAAATTAATATCTATTATTGTAGTTATATATGCAAGTATATTTAATTACTCAAATATAGAATGAACAAAATGTTTATCATTTACATACACACACACACACACACGCACACACACACACATATATATGTGTGTGTGTGTATATATATAAATATATATATATATATATATATATATATATATATATATATATATATATATATATCACATATAAATATATGTATATATGATATGTGTCGCGACCCGAAAACCCGTCACTAATTTTTAGTATTAAATGATTATTATTTATTTATTTGGTTAAATATTTGTGTGAGCATTTTGTGTTTCATTATATTTAATTGTGCCTATCTTTATTTGAGTAATATTTGGCTAAGTTTGAAATAAGGGAATTAATTGATTAGAGGGTTATTTGGGGTTAAGTGCGTTAGTTGGAAGCGTAGGGGTTTAAGTGTAACTTCGATTTTAAACTTCACCTTCTTCCTTCTCCTTCTTCCTCTTCTCATTTTCTCATTCTCAGTATTCTCTCTCTCTCTCCTCAAGAAAAAGGTAAACATTTCTCTCTTCCTTCTCTCTTCATTTAAACCTCCTTCCTCTCATTGTTTCTCATTTCTCAAAGTATGAAATGTGTTTAGATCGTCGTTAGGATCGTGAGGAACCCAAAATATTTGAATTCCCTCAACCTTGAGAAAATCCGGGTAAGTTGCTTTTCCCCCATTAATAAGCTAAAATGTTCATTTCATGTTCCTATCATGCTTGGGTTGTTGTATTCAAAGCTTGGTTGAGTATAGAATTTATTTGGAATTTATTTGAGTTTTTGGGTAAAAATGGTGAAATCTTGAATGTGGGGATTTGGTGTTGGTTTGGGTGATTAAAGGGTGTTATTTAGGTTCCCTTTAGGTTGGGTGTTGTTTAGGAGCTTTAGAAGTGCATTGGGAAGCTTTGATTTTGATACTTAAATGAAGGATTGTGGTTTTGGTCGAAAATGGCATTACCCAGCTCTGGTTCCTGGCCAATGCGTAGACCGAGCGCCCGCCCTTCCTCCCTCGAGTGCCCGCCCACTTGCAATTCTGATGCCCAGAAGTTTCTGCCGTTTCAAGCGCCCGCCTGCCTCTCCTTGGGCGCCCGCCCGCCTACTTCTGAGCGCCCGCCCGCCCCAATTCCTGGCACTAGTTTCTTTAATTGTTTTCGGTTTAGGTTATTACTTTAACCCTTGGTTGGGCCTTGTCCCCTTAAGCTTAATCGACCATTTAGGAATACTTTAATGATGAATTTGATTCCTTTGTGAATAAAGGTGATACGAGACTTGATTAAATTATTAATTGAGAATGTGAAGCACTTTGATGATGCGCGTTTGTTTAATTCATCTTCTTGGTGACTAATTGGAATGATTCCCTACTTTGGAATCGTAAGATGTTTATTCATGCTAATATATTATTACTTAGCATTTATTTGGAAGCCCAGCTGGCATATTTGTTGCATCGGGCGATGGGAAAGATTATAATGGCAAAGCCAAGTCCATTATAATGTTGACCATTGTTTGCCCTTACTATACCCCTTTTCCAGATTGGCCTTAGAAGAGATAAGTTAGCTTCCTTTGTGAATGTATCTAGCTACCGAGCATGACTTTGTGGCATGGCTCTTGTCCTTTGTGACACTCTTATGGTTATTGTTCTGGTACCGGGGGTTTTCTCTTCGGCTTTCATGCTATTATAAAGATGTGATTTGTTGATTATTGAAGCTGCGCAGCGATCCTTTATTTGGATGTATCGGTTTGGAAACCTTGGCTAATATCCTTTGTTATGTGCTTATTTCCGCTGCTATTTATTATCTGATAATTGCTATGTTATATGAGATATTGATGTTGTTATTACTTATTGTATCATAACTTGTCATGTAGTTGCATTAGTAACTTATTGAGATTTATCTCAGCCCCTTTCTTTTATCTTTGTTTTTCCTTAACCCCTCCCCCCAGGTGCTAAGGATTAGTCTCGCTGATCACGAGAAAGAGGACGTCGAGTGTGGATACATTCTTTTGGGGAAAGTTGTTATAGGTTGGTTTACATTATATAAATGTGTAACCTTTTTGGGATAGTTGTACCAAACAATGACGTCATTAAGAATTGTACATTTATATTCTGTTGGGCATAAACTTGTGGAAGTTTATGATAGTTGTATTTGGTTATTATCAAACTTGGATTTGTAAAACTTTGGATCATCACCTTTTGGTATCAAATGGAATTTTTAACTTCGGTATTTCACAGTTTTGGTTTTAAGTCGACGTCCAGCTCGCGTACTCCGAGCCCGCGGGTTCGCGGTCGCGACAGTTGGTATCAGAGCTATGGTTTAGCTCTAAGTATAAGTCTAGGTGGACTAGTATGACCTAGGAGGGTAGTTGTGTTCGGAGTGAGTAACGGTTGATGTCTTATGCATGTAATTACTCACAATGTCTGGAAGAAGAACCAGAGGAGGTACTAGTGGGGCACAGAATCAGAATGACACAAGGGAAGAAGCACGTGCTATGTTTCAAGGCATGTTCGAGGCGGCCATGAAGGCCATACATGATCAAGGTCCGAGGGTAGAACAAGCACCACCCCGCTATAGATTGGAGCAATTTCTCAAACTGAAACCGGTCGAATTCAATGGGGAACCCGATGTTCGGAAAGCTGAGTTGTGGATTGAGTCGATGGAAAAGATTTATGAGGTATTTGGTTGCACGGATGAGGACAAGGTCCGGTTCGCGGCTTACAAACTTGTGGGAGCCGCCGAGCATTGGTGGAAGGGTGTTAAAGCTAGTTGGGATGATACTCACACGGTGTATGCGTGGGAGTTGTTTGTGCGCAAATTCAAGGAACATTTCATTCCGGTTGTTGATAAAAACCGAAAGGAGATCGAGCTGCTCAACCTGGAGCAAGGTTTGTTGTCTATAGCACAATACACGGCTAAGTTCACAGAATTAGCCCGGTATTGTGACTATTTGGTGAGGACTGAGGAACAAAAAGCTATGAGATTCATTCGGGGATTGAAGACCTCCATCCGTACTCAACTTATTGCCCAACGGATTGTGACCTTCCAAGATGCGGTAGACCGAGCCTACTTGATAGAGCAAGATATTGGGGAGAACAAAAGGAAAACCGAGGTTGTGGGTACGGGTAAACCGGGAAGCCATGCTAAATCTCAACCACAACACCGTTCCGACAACCGAGGTAACCCGGGAGCATCATCTCAGTTTAAGGGGCAAACCACACCGAGGAATCCGGGTACTACTCCGGGGATTCAGAATAGGAAGCCCTGTACCTTTTGTCAGAGGGTAGGCCATACGGAGGATAGGTGTTGGAAAAAGCAAGGCAAGTGTACCAATTGTGGTGAAATGGGGCACTTTGCGAGAGATTGCACGAGGCACCGAGGTCAGTCATCCGGGTCAGGGGTTGGTACTAATCAGGGTCAGAAAAGGGATGCCGCTGGGAAGCCCAAAGTTCAAGGAAAGATATATGCCATGAATCAATAACAGGCGACCGATGATCCTTCGGTTATTGGAGGTATTGTTTCTGTGTCTAATGTGAGCGCACGAGCGTTAGTAGATCCAGGATCATCTCATTCATACATTTCTGTGCAATTTGCTTCCATGTTAAATGCTGCATTCGAGTCTTTACCGTACGTGCTAGAGGTGTCGACCCCTATAGGAGAATGCTTGATTTCTGATCGAGTCTTTCGTGCTTGTGATGTGGTTATTTGTGGTTGTGTCCTTTGTGCGGATTTGGTAGTTCTTCCTATCCAAGATTTTGATGTCATTTTGGGTATGGATTGGTTGAGCAAGTTTCATGCTTCCGTTGATTGCCGTAAGAAAACTGTTACTTTTTCTATTCCCGATGTGCCTAAATTTGTGTTTGAGGCTAGTCCTCTGAGTGGAAAGGTTCGCTTAATTTCTTATATGAAAGCGAGAAAATTATTGCATAGTGGTTGTGAGGGGTATTTGGCTAGTGTTCTTGATACTAGGAAGGAATCCCCTAGTTTGGATAGTGTTCGGGTAGTTCGGGAATTTCCCGATGTTTTCTCTACCGAGTATGATATGCCGCCCGATCGTGAGATTGAGTTTTGTATAGACCTTTTGCCGGGTACGGCTCCAATTTCGAAAGCACCTTATAGGTTGGCTCCCGCAGAGTTGAAGGAATTAAAGGTTCAATTGCAAGAGTTGCTTGATCGAGGGTTTATACGCCCTAGTGTTTCCCCGTGGGGAGCACCGGTTTTATTTGTGCGGAAGAAAGACGGTTCCTTGAGATTGTGCATCGATTACAGAAAGTTGAATCAGGTTACGGTGAAGAACAAGTATCCTCCACCTCATATTGACGATTTATTTGATCAGCTTCAAGGATCCGTGGTTTTCTCTAAACTTGATTTGAGGAGTGGGTACCATCAGTTGAAGGTTCGATCGGAGGATATTCCGAAGACTGCCTTTCGCACTCGTTATGGTCATTATGAGTTCTTGGTTATGCCGTTTGGGTTGACTAACGCGCCTGCAGTATTTATGGATTTGATGAACCGGGTTTTCCATCCTTATCTTGATTCGTTCGTGGTAGTCTTCATCGACGACATTCTTGTTTATTCGAAATCTCGAGAGGAGCATGAACAACACTTGAGGACAGTCTTATCCGTTCTTGCGAGGGAGCAGTTGTTTGCAAAGTTTATCAAGTGTGAGTTTTGGCTCGAGAAGGTGTCATTTCTGGGTCATGTGATTTCTAAAGACGGGATTTCTGTGGACCCGTCAAAGATTGAAGCCATAGTGGATTGGAAGAGACCCGAATCAGTGACAGAGATTAGAAGCTTTCTGGGTTTAGCCGGGTATTACAGAAGATTTATTGAGGGGTTTTTGAGGATCGCTACTCCGATGACTCAGTTGACCCGGAAGAATGTCCCGTTTGTGTGGACCGAGAAATGTGACAAAAGTTTCGAGGAATTGAAGAAGAGGTTGACTACCGCACCGATCTTGACTTTGCCTAATGGGAGCGATGGCCTAGTGATTTACAGTGATGCTTCGAAAGAGGGTTTGGGTTGTGTGTTGATGAAGAATGGGAAAGTAATTGCTTATGCTTCGAGGAAGTTGACCCCTAGTGAACAGAATTACCCCACTCATGATATGGAGTTGGCTGCGATAGTATTTGCGTTGCACAAATGGAAGCATTACCTTTATGGAGCGAAGTTTGAGATTTTTACCGATCACAAGAGTTTGAAATACCTCTTCTCTCAAAAGGAACTGAACAACCGGCAGCGTAGGTGGATGGAGCTTTTAAAGGATTACGAATGTACAATTTCTTATCACCCGGGAAAAGCAAACGTGGTTGCCGATGCGATTAGTAGGAAGTCTTATGTGGCTTCGATGATGGTCCGGGAGTGGAAAATGCTTGAGGATGTGCGAGATTGGTCTCCTCGTGAATCGAGACATGGGGCTATTTTTGCGAATATTAGGGTATTTCCGACCCTAATTCAGAGGATAAAGGAAGCGCAGAAAGAAGATCCCGAGTTGGTGAAGATAATGGGTAAACTGAAAGAGAAGAACTTTGAGGATTTTTCTATTAGCCCGGTGGGAGTGTTGACTTTCCGTGGCAGATTGTGTGTTCCGGATGTTGATGGAATTAAACAGAGAGTTCTTGATGAGGGTCACAAATCCCGGTATACCATTCATCCCGGGAGTACCAAGATGTATCAGGATTTGAAACAACAGTTTTGGTGGGTTAACATGAAGAGGGAGATCGCAGACTATGTATCGAAATGTTTGACCTGTCAACAAGTTAAAGCAGAGCATCAAAGACCCGCAGGGTTACTTCAGCCTCTTGAGATACCCGAGTGGAAGTGGGAGCACATCACGATGGATTTTGTAACCGGACTACCCAGAACTCGAAGAAAGTTCAATGCCGTTTGGGTGATCGTGGACCGATTGACTAAGTCTTCTCATTTCTTACCTATTGACATTTCCTATTCGATGGAGAAACTTGCGAATTTGTATACTCATGAGATTATCATATTACATGGTGTTCCGGTTAGTATAGTGTCGGACAGAGATCCCAGGTTTACGTCCCGATTTTGGCAAGCATTACAGAAGGCTTTGGGTACCGACTTGAGGTTTAGCACAGCATTTCACCCTCAGACTGACGGTCAGTCTGAAAGAACCATCCAGATTCTTGGGGATATGTTACGGGCTTGCACAGTTGACTTTCCTGATTCGTGGGATTCGCATCTACCGCTTGCAGAATTCGCCTACAACAATAGTTATAAGTCAAGTATTCAGATGGCACCGTATGAGGCTTTGTATGGGAGAAAATGTAGATCACCTATTTGTTGGGATGAGGTCGGCGAAGTGAAGATTGTGGGTATTGACTTGCTTCAGGATTCAGTTGAGAAAGTTAGAGTTATCCGGGATCGATTGAAAACAGCCCAGAGTCGACAGAAGAGCTACGCAGATAACCGAAGGCGAGATCTTAGTTTTCAGACCGGAGACTTCGTATTTTTGAAGGTGTCTCCGAAGGTGGGTATTCGAAGGTTTGGGAATAAGGGTAAATTGGCTCCAAGGTTTATTGGTCCGTTTGAGATTTTGGGAAATGTGGGACTTCTAGCATACCGCCTTGCGTTACCGCCATCTTTAGACCGGTTGCACAACGTTTTCCACGTTTCTATGCTTCGGAAGTATGTACATGATCCTTCTCACGTGTTACCAAGAATACCGGAGGATATTGAGCCCGATATGACTTATGAGGAACGGCCGGTTCGGATCCTAGATTCTAAAGTCCAAGAATTGAGAAACAAAAGTATATCGTTGGTTAGGATTCTTTGGAGGAATCATAATGTCGAGGAGTCGACGTGGGAACTTCGAGAAGAAATGGAGCGTAAATACCCGTGGCTTTTTGTTTAAGGTGAGTGTCTTTAAAATTCGGGTCGAATTTTCTTTAAGGAGGAGTGAATGTCGCGACCCGAAAACCCGTCACTAATTTTTAGTATTAAATGATTATTATTTATTTATTTGGTTAAATATTTGTGTGAGCATTTTGTGTTTCATTATATTTAATTGTGCCTATCTTTATTTGAGTAATATTTGGCTAAGTTTGAAATAAGGGAATTAATTGATTAGAGGGTTATTTGGGGTTAAGTGCGTTAGTTGGAAGCGTAGGGGTTTAAGTGTAACTTCGATTTTAAACTTCACCTTCTTCCTTCTCCTTCTTCCTCTTCTCATTTTCTCATTCTCAGTATTCTCTCTCTCTCTCCTCAAGAAAAAGGTAAACATTTCTCTCTTCCTTCTCTCTTCATTTAAACCTCCTTCCTCTCATTGTTTCTCATTTCTCAAAGTATGAAATGTGTTTAGATCGTCGTTAGGATCGTGAGGAACCCAAAATATTTGAATTCCGTCAACCTTGAGAAAATCCGGGTAAGTTGCTTTTCCCCCATTAATAAGCTAAAATGTTCATTTCATGTTCCTATCATGCTTGGGTTGTTGTATTCAAAGCTTGGTTGAGTATAGAATTTATTTGGAATTTATTTGAGTTTTTGGGTAAAAATGGTGAAATCTTGAATGTGGGGATTTGGTGTTGGTTTGGGTGATTAAAGGGTGTTATTTAGGTTCCCTTTAGATATATATATATATACACATACATGTAACCCATGTTTATATACATAAATATATGTATGTATGATATGTGTGTGTCTATATGGAATATTGGATGTTATATATATACATACATACATATAGTACATATTTATATGAGAACTAATAATTTAGTGTAGAATATTAATTTACATAATTTATTAATGATTTAACAACCATTTTTAAATTTTTATGAGAATTAATAATTTAGTGTAAAATATTAGTTAAAGTTTAAGTAAATTTGATAAGTAAATAAAAATTTGGGACATAAGGAGTATATTACAACCTGATGGTATATATACGATACAATTAATCATTTGTAATATGAGAAGTTAAATGAACAAGAGATTTAAAAAAAAAAAGTAAACAGGAGGTTGCATTTGTAAATTAGACACATATTTTGAGATTAAAAAAAGAGAAAAAAAATAGAGTTTTTGTTCAAAATGCAGAAAATACTTATCAGAGCTCGGTAAGGCTCGAACTCGAGCTCGTTAAGGCTCGAACTCGAGCTCGTTTGATTTCATTATTTTTCAGAAAATGTTTAAGCTCGAGCTCGGCTCGTAAAGACTCGAGTTCGAACAGCTCGTGAAAGGCTCGAACTTGAGCTCGTTTGATTTCATAATTTTCAGAAAAATGTTTAAGCTCGAGCTCGGCTCGTAAAGGCTCGAGTTCGAACAGCTCGAGAAAAGCTCGCGAGCGGCTCGCGAACAGCTCGAAACTCGATTCGAGTCGAGCTCGAACAAGGAAAATGGGCTCGAGCTCGAGCTCGATAAAAGCCCGAGCTCGATAATTCGTTAACGAGCTCGAGCCCAAAACTCCAAAGCTCGGCTCGTTTACAGCCCTAGCTGCATCTCTAAAGCGAGATAGGACAACATATGGTTGACCATGTTGGGATCGCTCACCAACAAGAGAAATCGCAACAAGAGAAAAGAAAATAACACACGCACACAATTGAAGATAAAACACACAATTTTTTCGTGGTTCGGCTTAAAAGCCTATTCCACCCAACAATAAATATATTAAACTTCTTGATATTACAAGAATGGAGACTCCCTCTCTATCAACACTCTTGAATATCCTCACCTACGCATACAAGCATACAATTTCTCTCTCTAAATTGTAAGCCTATGTAGCTCGCTCAAAATTGTATAAAAACCCTACCTAATAAAGCCTATTTATAATGAGGAGACAAACTTATTTTATCCTTCCTAAAAGATGTGGGATTACTATTCCTCCTCCTAACCAATGTGGGATTTAGTAATCCTTTTTCAACCAAAATATGATTTAGGTAATTTGGTCAATTTCCCAACAGGCCATGACAAAACACCATTTTCTTCAATAAAAGATCAACACTAATGTCACATTTATTCGTTAGTTGCAGTAACAACATCTAAAATTTAAAATTGCCATTTTCGCAAAATACGAAACATCATCCGACCTCTTAAACAGTTAGAGTATACTCTCAAATACTAAAAATATTTCTAAAATTATAAATGATTTTTTTAAAAAAATTAACATAATTAAAAACCCGACTATCTAATATATGAACGTGCAATAATATTTAAATAAATAATTAATATCATAAAACAAAAAAATTGCCTCCAAAAATCCTAGAACAAAGTATTTAAACGTTCGGCAACCGTAAAACTGAATTAACCCTAATTATGAAAAAAAATACGAAAAAGATTAAAAACTTATAAAATGTTTAGCACCATGTTTGAGGCCCTAATCAACGTTTTTTAAGGCCTTTTAAACCCCGCATCAAGAGGCTAAGCCTATGACTTTTGTTCGTCTCACTCCGACATTCGATTTGATATGCAATGTGTTCCGTGGTTGATCTGAAGTCAAAAGTTACGACAGTTTTCGCGCACGCGCTCAAATGTCTCCAAAAACTTCAACGCCTTCCGTCTGCATCTATTTGTAATTTTCACTATATATTGATCATAATTCATTTTCTTCACTAAATAAAATAACATAAAAAGTATCATATAAAAACCAATCTACATACAAAGTTGACTACTTGTGCCAAATTAAAAATAATGACATATTTGACCTTATTTAACCAACTTTCCTATTTTTAAGGTGTATGTGTGTAGACACCCCGTCTTAGACCTCTCACCCCGATTGCAGACATAGTATTTTTATTTAACTTATTTTTGTTAAATTTTTTTACTTCTGTTAACTTCTTAACTGATACCGTTTATTTTGGACTAAACCAAATAATAGAGTTAACTTTAGAGTCATTTCTGTCATTCTATCATTTTCACCCGTGGGCACTTTCGGCACAGCTTACGGGACGCGCGCCTCTCGCAGTGTAAGCGGGACCCGCACGCTTCTCACTATGGCAGTTACAGATTTGCATCAATTTTCTTATTTGCAAAAACCTCTTTTTTACCTACATATTCATCCCCCCTTGTTTTGCAACTCCCAAATCTCTTATTCTAGCATTTTCCATTAAAACAAAATATTTCATCTTTATTATTATATTATTTTCCTGTTATTATTTTATTTTCCTATGTTCCTTGAAAAACATAGGTGGCAACTCTAACAAGCAATAAAATCAATTAAACATCCTAGGATAATCCATCGCTCTAGCCAAGTAATGGGTTTTTCTTGGGTATCTAAAATGTGACGCTCATTTTAAAAATGGTAAAACTATCTTGGTTTTATATGACTATAGACACCTACTTTACACTAAATATTAAGTAATTGGGACTTTCTTATGAAATTGGGTGAGTATAAAAATGGGTTTAACCTAATGGCACATTCTCCTTTCGTCCCACCACAAGTGAGACTAATTTCTTTCTTTTTCAGTACGTTTCACTGTAAATGAGACTGCCCAAAATAGAATGTTTTAATATATTTATATTCAACTAACCTTACTATTTAACCTCACTCATTCTCTTTCTTCATTTTTCACAACTCAATTTATTCAATCAACACAACTATTTACCCACTCATTCTCTCTCTTCATCTTCTACCACACATATACTAGTCCCTCTGTCGTAGAGTAAGTGTTCACCTTTCTTTTTTAGTCTGTCCTAGAGTAAGTGTCCACTTCTTAAAATGACAAAAAAAATTACTATTCCCCTCACTCATTCTCTCTCATACTTTACTTTTATATTTACAACACCAATCAACTTACAATTCTCTATCTGACTTTCTCTCTCCTACCTTAATTTCCATACTCACAACACTTACATCATTTCAATAATTTCTTAATCCTCGTGCAAATGAGAGGGTGGACACTTATTCTGAGACAGATAGAGTACCTTTTACTTAATTATTGTGCCCCACAAATTGATCTCACTTGGTGGGACGAGGGAGTAGATATTAATGAAATGATGACTTAATTCTATTTCATTCCCTAGTTGTTGATCTTGTCCCGTATTGATATGCACTTGTTTCAATAAAAATAATGGTGCGGAGCAAATTATACTTCTCTGAAATGGTTCATACCGGCTAGGGCTGTAAACGAGCCGAGCCGAGCCGAGCTTTGGAGTTTTGGGCTCAAGCTCGTTAACGAACTATCGAGCTCGAGCTTTTATCGAGCTCGAGCTCGAGCCCATTTACCTTGTTCGAGCTCGAATCGAATCGAGTTTCGAGCTGCTCGCGAGCCGCTCGCGAGCTTTTCACGAGCTGTTCGAACTCGAGTCTTTACGAGCCAAGCTCGAGCTTAAACATTTTTCTGAAAATTATGAAATCAAACGAGCTCGAGTTCGAGCCTTATCGAGTTCGCTTTTCACGAGCTGTTCGAACTCGAGCCTTTACGAGCCGAGTTCGAGCTTAAACATTTTTCTGAAAAATATGCAATCAAACGAGCTCGAGTTCGAGCCTTACCGAGCTCTGATAAGTATTCTCTGCATTTTGAACAAAAACACTATTTTTTTTCTCTTTTTTTAATCTCAAAATGTGTCTAATTTACAAATATAACCTCCTGTTTACTTTTTTTTTTTTTTTTTTGAAAAGCTCTTGTTCATTTAACTTCTCATATTACAAACGATTAATTGAATCGTATATATACCATCAGGTTGTAATATACTCATTATGTCCCAAATTTTTATATTTACTTATCAAATTTACTTAAACTTTAACTAATATTTTACACTAAATTATTAATTCTCATAAAAATTAAAAAATGGTTGTTAAATCATTAATAAATTATGTAAATTAATAATTTACATAAAATATTAATCAAAATTCAAATAGTTTGACTCTACATAACCAAAATTCAAATAGTTTTACTATTATAGTTACTATGGTTTTTTATTTTTAAGAACAAATAGTTACTAAAGTAGTTAATAATTATAGTTAACTATTATATTTCACTATAAATAGCTAACTATTATATTTAACTATTAATAGTTAACTATTTGTTTTAACAATTATATTTAAAAGTTGAGGCCGACCGTATGCTAACGGTGAATTCATAAAAAATTTGAAATGCATAGGGATAGGTAGGTTTTCATATTGTGGTCAACGTTTTATGGAGTTGACCATGAAAGTCAAAGTCAGACAAACTTTCTGGTTAGTATATAGCATTAAAATGACGCTATTATACTTAGCCAACTGTATTTAGTAAAACGTACGCTACGCTAGGTGTATAATATAGTATATGTTACATGTATGTATATATACATATAATACATACATACATCATACATACACACACATATACGGCTTTCATCCCGCCCGACTTAAGAGGAACTAGAATGAATGGAGGAGGTTATGAGAACAAAAGTAATATTATTTTTCTATTTTTTGCCATACTACGTCGAGTATGACACTAAAAATGTCAAAATGTCCTAAATCGGGCAGGATAGAGGGAGTATATAATAATGTATATAAATATGTGCTATATGTATGTATGTGTGTATATATATATATAACATCCAATATTCCATATAGACACACACATATCATACATACATATATTTATGTATATAAATATGTGTTACATGTATGTATATATAATATCCACTATACCATATACATAAATATATATATATATATATATATATATATATATATATATATATATATATATATGTATGTATGTATGTATGTGTGTGTGTGTGTGTATATATATATATATATTTAATAAATATTTTTCTACATGCAAACGCATTTATATGTGAAATATATATGTGTGTGTATGTGTAAATGATAAACATTTTGTTCATTCTATATTTGAGTAATTAAATATACTTGCATATATAACTACAATAATAGATGTTAATTTTATTTTTTATTTCAATGAGAAAAATAATATAAGACAAAAATATGTGTACATTTGAAAATAATAAATTAGTTTTGAAAAAAAAAACCAACTATTGTATATATATATCTCTACGTTTTCATAATGAATGTTCATAGAATAAATTAATTTTAGTTGTTGTACAATCTATATTGTATTATTGTATTGTATGTGTATAGTCGCTATATGATCATTATATGAATGTATAAAAATTAAATTAATTTTAGTTGTTGTACAATTATTGTTGTTTAATTCATTTTGAAGATAAAAATATTTTAGTTATGATTTATTCCTTGTACAATGTTGTATATATATACATATGATGACGCCAAAATCTGGTTGGATCAGCCTTCGTCTAGCGGTTCGGATAATCCCTGCGACAGTTCTTGATGGCCGGATCTGCACACACGAGACAAACGTAAACTACACCGGGGCTTCACCGGCGAAGGCCCTCCGGTGTAAGAATAAGGATATGGGTGATTAGAAATAGAGAAAATCAATTGACCAGATTAGAGCCAAAAGTTCATTACCCGTCTCCTGTGTAGAGGACCTGTTTATATAGGCGTGTGTGAATGAGTCCTAGCTTGTTAGAGAAGCTAGGATGCCCGTGTTGATGTAGGACTCGCACTCCTTGGAGATAGACTCCTGATAAGGATGGATGATATCATGTTATCTGGTATGAGAGATATCCTTGTTTAGATAAGGATTCTTCAGTGTCAGAGTTGTAACATAACTCTGTAAGAGGTTTCCCAACGATAATGAGAGGTTTCTGATGTAAGTCGGCCCGTCATCTAACTCGGCTCGTCATAGAGGCCGGCTAGGGATTAGGCTTCTCGGACTCGGCCTAGGCAAGGACTGCCTGCTCGGCCTTACTGATGTCGGCCTATAAACATGGGCTTCTCGTGAGTGGACCTCTCGGTATAGGTCTGTTAGGCATGTGGGCCCAAAGTATCTGGGCTCCGTTTAACCAAGTCGGTTTATATCGTTCAACATATAATGTATATGTATTCATTACAAAATTAATAATGATGATTATTTAGTCGAGCTCGAGCTTAACGAGCCGAGCCGAGCTCGAGCCAAACGCAAACAAAATAACTCGTGTTAACGAGCTTATCGAGCCGAGCCCGAGCTCGAGTTATGTGTGATTTAAACGAGTCAAACACGAGCCGGGCTCTAACGATCCGAACACGAGCCGAACACAAACCGGGCTCTAACGAGCCGAGCTCGAACAAAGCTCGTCGAACAAACGAGCCGAACACGAGCCGGCTCGATAAAAATTCGAGCTTTTCGAATTTTTACCCCACTCTGAGCTCGAATAGCACTTCGAGCCCATTCGAACCGAGCTTTAACGAGCTGAGCCCGAGCCGAGCTCGAACTGGCTCGGTTCGTTTAACAGCCCTAATACCGGCCTAGACATTCTACAACGTTTTTCCGGGATGCAAATAAAAAAATTCTAAAATATAATGACCATTTATTTTTATAAAATTAATTTCTTAAGAGTTTACTGTAATTATATAATTTTATTTTATCAAATTTACATAAAATATACTTCATCTGTCCCAGAGTATATGTCCACCTTTCTGTTTTAGTCTGTCCCAGAGTATATGTCTACTTCTTAAAATGGCAAAAACAATTTACTATTCATCCCACTCTTTCTCTCTCCTACTTACTTTTATACTCACAACACCAATCAACTTATTATTCCTTCCCACTCATTATCTCTCCTACTTTACTTTTGTACTCACAATACTTATATCACTTCCACCATTTCTTAATATCCGTGCAAATGAGAGGGTGGACATATACTATGGGACGGAGGTAGTATAATATATTCCCTCCGTCCCAATTTAAAGTTCTTAGTTTGACTTTGCACGCTTATTAAGAAAACAAGAATAGTCATGTCCATCCATAAAGCAAATAGGTAAGTATTGGTTTTTTTGTAATATATGAACTTTATGAGGACAAGAATGTCCAAAACACTATTCATACTTTGCTATTTAAAGAATAAAGCAACTAAGAACATAAAACTGAGACATACCAAAAACGAAAGTAAGAACCTTAAACTGGGACGGAGGGAGTATTGTTTTTATATGTATGTATTTTATGCTTAAAAATAGTGGCTCAAACACTAAGAAGATAAATATTTTATTACAAAATATTTAAAGTGAAGTAGGGTGTTGTGAGTATATAAACTGAGTAGAAGAGAGAAATTGAGGGAAAAATTAGTTACTAAATAGTTTTTGTGAATATGACATGTGGGATTCATTAAATTAAAAAGTATTATAAACTTTTTTTTCATTTTTAAAAAGAAGTTTAAGTTGTGACGCTTCAAAGGAAAAGTTGTTGAAGAATAAAATAGGACGGAAGGAGTATATACATACTCCCTTCGTCCCAATTTAAAGTTCCTAGTTTGACTTTGCACGGAGATTAAGAAAAATAAATGTTGTGAGTATGAAAAGTAAATTGGGAGAGAGAAAGTGGGAAGGAAGTTTTTGTTGTGAGAATGACAAGTGGGTCCCACTTTCCACTTTAGGTAATAAAGTAAAGTAAGAACCTTAAATTGAGACAGACTAAAAAGGAAAGTAAAAACCTTAAAGCGTGACGGAGTATAAAGTTTTCGTTTTAAGCTTTTACAATATTAAATGAACTTTCAAAATGACAATGGGACTGAGGGAGTATATTGTTAGCCATATACAGCAAGTAATTGTATAACCTTTTGTAGGTTTGGTGAAAACCGATGCGTAAAAAGGAGAGATCTTATCAACACTCTCGCTAATGCCTTACCACCGGAAACAATAATGTTCCGGTATCAAATCGTCTCCGTTACGTTGAACCCTCGGACTAATTATCCAATGGTGCAATTACTCGATGGGAGATCTATGATGATGAAGGTAACGAACTCTATGAGCTAATTAATATACTCAAATCTTATATTTACTAGACATAATCTTATTTGTTTCGACTAGTACATTACAGGTTTTGATCGGATGTGATGGAGCGAAGTCTGTAGTCGCAGATTACCTTCATCTCAAGCCAACAAAAGTTTCCGGTTTGGGTGCACTTAGAGGTTTAACAAACTATCCAAATGGTCACTCATTTGGCGATGAATTTGTCCGGATGAGGAAAAACAAAACTCAACTTGGGAGAGTACCCATAAATGATAAATTGGTCTATTGGTTTGTAGCTGTCCAAAGTACTTTAGTAGGTAAAATAATTTTTACCTGCTTGCTAATATACTCCCTCCGTTTTATGTGAATTGAGACAAAAAAAAAAAAAGCACAAGAATTAAGAGAAAGTAGTGTGTGTAGTGGAAAATGAAAAGAGAGAATTAGTGGGGTAAATTTTCCACCAATCATGAAAAGAGAGAATTAGTGGGGTAAATAGTAGTGCTGGTTGAATAAAATGATTGGTGGAAAATGAAAAGAGAGAATTAGTGGGGTTAAATGGGTGGGGTTTGGTGAATATAAAATATTAAAAAGTTTGCCATTTTGGGCAGTCTCAATTGAGGGAAACGGACGAAAAGAGAAATAAGTCTCAATTCACATGAAACGGAGAGAGTCTCCCTCTGTGTCACTAAAAAAAGCTACTCTTTACCCAAAAGGGTATTCCACCAAAATATTTGCACTTTCTAAAAAAAATAGAAACTTTATAATACATTTTTATTTCAGGTTCACTTATCTACTAACTATTCCCTACCCCATATTATCTTGTTTCATTAAAACCATATATGTTTCCCCCATGATGTATGGCAGAATCAAAGAGTACTCGGGAGCCAGAACTTATTAAACAATTAACTCTGGAGTTAGTAAAAGATTTTCCTCATGAAATAAATGAGATGATCAAAGGCAGTGACCTAGAGTCATTGTCTTTTGCACGGCTAAGGTATCGTACACCATGGGACGTGCTAATGGGAAGGTTCCGAAAAGGAACTGTAACAGTAGCTGGAGATGCGATGCACGTAATGGGTCCATTCCTAGGCCAGGGCAGTGCAGCAGCGTTGGAAGATTCTATTGTGCTTGCACGAAGTTTGGCACACAATCTGAGTTGTGCAAATCTTGGTGAAATTGGAGAGGCAATTGATGAATATATTGAAGCACGGAGGATGAGGGTGGTGAGATTATCAGCACAAACTTACCTCACTGGTCAACTATTGGACAGTTCCTCGTCTTTGAAGAAGTTTCTATGTACTTTGCTTATGATAGTTCTGTTTTATAAGCGAAATGGTCATGCAGATTACGATTGTGGCTCTCTTTGATGTTGAAATTTCAGGGTTATTAAAATTATTGAAGTTGTTTTTTATTTGTTTAGTCATTAAATATATTGGTCAAATTAACTTGGTCCATGTTTATAGGGTATTCACTAGGGGTGTAAATGGTTCGGTTTGGGGGTATTTACGGACCGAACCACTAGTCATCGGTTTGTGAAAATTCCAAACCGAACCGAACCATGAAAAATTTCAAACCGAACCGCTATGGTTTGGTTCAAACCGCGGTTTAATTACGTGGTTCAAACCGCGGTAGTTTAGACTACGGTTCAAATCACGATTCAAATCGCAACTCTTTATTACATTTGTTTTAATTTTCTGTGATCACGGAGGATGTGCGAAAGATGTGGATCTTGAAGAGGAAAGTCGGATGAAGAGAGAGACTAGACGAAGAGAGAGGCCGAAGGAAAAAAAAAAACACTTTATAATATAGATCGTGGAGAGAAATTGGTAATTTATGTATCGCAAATCGCAATGAAGATAACAAACGATGAAATTAATATTAAATAAAATACAAAATGAGAGTTAGGATTTCTATGTAATGATCTAAAAATAAATTTTAATAAATATACAAAAATATTAAATGAGATGTGAAACTGTGGTTATAATTAGTTTATGCAATGTGGTTTGGTTTGGCGGTTCGGCTTGGTGGTTCGGTCTCGTGGTCTTAAACCGCGGTTTGGTTCTGTTTGGTTTGGTCTGGGAAGGTCAAACCACAAACCAAACCGAACCATGTGGTTTGCCAATATTTGAGACTGAACCGAACCATTAGTGCTTGAAAACCAAACCAAACCGCATGGTTTGGTTCGGTTCGGTCTCAAACCGCGGTTTGAACCGAACCACTTACACCCCTAATATTCACATTCATAGGTACATGTATGAGATTAACATTGCATTAAATTTGTGAAGTGTTATCTCTCTGTATTTGAAGTCTAGAATAGTGTTGGAACTCCTATAAGTAGTCATGTATTTTGGTCATTATGAGAGCAAGCAAAATGAAAAAAAATAAAATAAAAAAATATTGAGTGTTCTACAATCTAGTCTCCACTTCGGAAAATCTTCTCTGTCGAAATCTCTATCGCTTCAGCATGACTTTTCTGCACATAGGTCACTACGTGAAAAATGTGATTTTGCTAAAACAAAATTGTAGCAAAAAGTACAAATTTTGTAGCCAAAAATATTTAGCTAGCCTATGCAACGTCGCTAAAGATCATTGGCGAAGAAATGTTTTTCATAGCACAATAGATATATCTCTCGACAAAAATCTCACTTCATCGCCAACAAATGCTTGTTGCAACAATAATTTAAGTCATCGCTAAAGTATTTTTCAACAAACATTTTTTAGCCAAAAGGGTTACTTTAAAAAAAATAGTTCAACGCAATTAGAAGGTGTTGCACTACAAAAAAAAAAAAAAATCCATATAATTTCATAATTTACTATAGAACATTAGCTATTACTCTTATCTCTTTCCAAAATATTTTTATCGGGTATAGTTTCATAATTTATTACAAATGTTCATTTTGTAGCTATTACTCCATTCTCTTACTACGAAATGTTTTCGTCGCCAAATGTCACTGTACAATAGTTGCAAAATGTATTTAATTGGTGCTCCAGTATTGATAATATATTTACGGAGGGAGTAATCAGGCATGGATCTCTTTGATCATCAAAACATTGCTTTACCCCTCATTCGAGCAGATCGTAAGGGGAAAGAAACTGACTAGAAACTGAAGATGGGAATATGCAGGAGTAATCTCCTTTTAATTAGGTGAGCATCACCAAAAAAAAATCCAACAACTAACTAAACCAAACAATGGCAAATTGAAAAAACGCAGAATTAATAAAATCAAGTTTCTTGAATATAGGTAGTACATGTAATGTGGATTCATTGAACAACATAATATAGTGAAAACTTTGAATGGTTTCTTGGAAAGCAAGGTAATATGGAATGGAAGCGTACTCTACTTTCTTTATAATTTTTTGATAGAATCTGTTTTCTTTATAATGAATTTCACACTATACTAAAATGCTTATCACTATGTCAAAAGAACAGTCCTACTTTCCGTTATTTATCAAAAACACACAAAAAACGAGCCATGTTTCTAATCAATGTTTCTAATTAAGCTAGACATTTCCATAGTTTTTTTCCTATATCAAAATAACATAAAATTCAGAAATTTACACAGAACATACCAAGATACAGACTCTTACAAAAATACATGATCATTTAGAAAAATACAAACGCATATCCAATAAAGTTAACATCAAGAAAAAACCCACTCGATCATTCTCTAGCTTCATCATTATCTCAATATGAACACCTATAAAGTAATTGCAGTTAACTTCAATGAGAGGCAGTACCTAGCATGTACTTAGATTTATTGTTCTTCAATTCAAACCACATCTTCTAATATTTTCTATAGAATCATGACATAAAGTATCCCTCCCTTGAACCTTCTTACATTTAGTTCCATCAACCACACCTATGTTTTACTACCACCACCACATTGACTCAAATTACTAAAGAAAACTCACTCAAACATCTTTACCCTATTGCTTTCAAATATAGACTCGTTGTGATGTAAGAATTCTCAGAATGGCTGAACATAAAATCAAAATCAGCCAATATTTCACTTAAAAATAGAAATCAAAATAAATCACATAACTAAAAAGCAGACATAGTAAATTTATTCTTGTGTCACAAAGCAAGAGAAAAGGAAATAAAAAATAAAATATGTCACTGTTGACACAATTCAAATAGAAAACCTAAGGCATGTCAAAATGCAGATACACCAAAATTCCACTAAAAGAAAAATTTGCAGGTACACCAAAATTCCACTCACTAAAAAATAAAAAACCAAATAATGAATTAAAGCAAACCAAAGGCATATCAAAAGCAGAAAAGGGAGAAAGAGAGAAAACAAAAGAATGAGGGAAACTAATGAAACTCTAACCTTGTGTATGAAGACGATTCACAAACCTTGCGATTTTGAACCTTACCATCCAAAGTGAGGTAATGGAGATTAACCATGCAGGATGAAAAGAAATCGGATTTCATTAGAATCGATGATATAGTTTGATTCTCTGAAATAGCAATTTTTTGGTTAAAATTATAGGGTTTGAGTAGATTTTGAGAGAACCTGTGAATTGGGAATGGCGAGGCGGTGGCCATTGTAAGCGATGAACAAACTTGATTTGGTTGCCAGCTTTCCATCGTCTCTCAAGCTCTCAAACCGTAAAATAGAAAATAACTAATGGAATTATTGGAAGAAATAGGTTTTGTGTTGAAGGTTGGCTAATGGCACCCCATAATTGTTAAGCTAACACCATACGGGTAGCAGCAACAGCAGAATAATCCTCTGAGACAGTCTATAGAGGATTTGCTCAATTCCTTAGCACAGAGTGTGAGCACTAGAACCAGAATTTTCAGCAGTATCAGCAGCGAACTGATACGAGCATTGGTAGTTTAGAAAAACAGATGCAGCTGGACATATGGAAGCTAGGGATTCAAGGAAGTTACCATCTCGGGCTGGGCCGAATCCTAGGCAAAATGTATGTGCTATGACATTGCGTAGTGGTAAGGAGTTGAATGATAGAGTTGCAGTGGAGGAACCTGAGTTAGATGTTGAAGAGGTTGTGCCAGTACAAAAGACACCAGTTGAGAAGAAAGCTTCACATGATGTTAAGACTCCTGTTTATGAGCCTGAAGTTCCATTCCCTGAGGCCTTGAGAGAGTATAAAAAACCGGAGCTTGACAAAGGCTATTTTCAATACTTTCAAGAGGTTAGATGTTAACATTCCTTTCTTGGACCTTCTTCAGACTGTCCCGAGATATGTGATAGGCTAAATCGCACACCTGCAAATTAAACCTGGACTAGGTTCTAAAAATATGTAGCTAGGGAAAGTCCAGAATCGATTCACGAAGAACGGTTACTTGTTTACGTAATTGTCACTTGACAAGATTGGGGGGAAATTTATAATTATTAAATCCTAAAAATAGAAATTAAACTAATTATAAGAAAAAACAATAATTGAGAAATTCTTCAGATTTGATTCCGTCCCCACCTAATTATTCAATTATCATCGATACATCTTTTCACTTTCACCCTATTCACTTGATCACGAGATCTATTTCAATCTCTGTTTCTTCTTTCAAATTAGTTACTAGCAGTGGCACACTCACAGAAACCCTAATTAATAATTAAATCTAACTGGCACGGTCTACATCCAAAAATTAATTGCTTGAACGATTTAAGAAACTAAGATCAAAAATATTTTCTATGATTATTTCACACAGATAATCATCTAATTTTACCAACTTCACAATTTACCATGGCACATGCATAAAATCGTAAAGATGCTACTTGTGAATTTCATATACTGGCACAATCAATAGAAAATTCTAGCAGAAATCCAATAACACAGATAAATTGATTGATCAAGTCTATAAACCCTAGCACGGATCTAAAATAATCACAAGTAAAATTATGAATAGGGATAAAATTATGAAAAGAAAAATATCTCAAATTAAATAAAAAGGGGTTCAAAATTCAAACCCAAAGCTTGGATTTAGTTCCTCATCCAAGTCTTTGAAATCTCCATGAATAAAGAATAAAAACCTATATCTAAAATATTGTATGAAGTTGTCTCCCTAAAACAATGAATGAAAACTAGTTTTTATACCCTAGGAAAAGTCCTAATTGAATAAGGAAAGAAAAATAAAAAGAAAATAACAAAAATTGCTCAAAATTGGTCCAAATCTGTCCTTTCTATGTCTTGGATGCGTCTGGGCACGAGTCGTGCTCCAGAGAACTAGTCGTGCTAACACATTCCACTCGTGAGCACTAGTCCTTCACTTGTGCAAATTATTCTTGGCACGAGTCGTGCTCTGTGTAAACTTCAAAATCTCAGTTTTAAATTTCTTCAGTTTTCAAGGTTGACTCGTTGTTCCGTCCGCATGGTTGACTTGATCGAATTTGACTTTGACTTTTCTTGATCCTTGGGACTTCACTTTCAAGTTCATAACAAATATTGCATCCATATAAAAATGTAAAAAGACTAAATTGCCCCCGGATTACAATAAAGCCCCAAAATACATATTTATCCCAAAATTCATCAAAACTAATATAAAATTCATCAAAATCATTATTTAAGCTCATAGAAACATAGGAATTAATAGTATAAAATCTGTCTCATCAATATGCCAAGTACCTGAAGGAGTTGTGTGCCTTGAAGAGGAATCAGAAGGCAAGGAGTCAGAAGAAGGTAAAGGTTAGTGAGCACGTTTCTGTAGTATATCAGAGGAAGATGCATAAGAAGTGCAGAGACCCGGGGATGTTCGTGATTCCAGTGACTCTAGGGGATGCTTCAGAGTATAAGTCCATGTTAGACTTGGGGGCCTCAATCAACGTCATGCCTTATATGTTATTTGAAACCCTTAAGTTGGGACCATTGTAGGATACCATGGTTGTTATACAGTTGGCGGATAGCTCTAATGCATATCCAAAGGGATTGGTGGAGGATGTTCTCTTCCGTGTTTGTAAGATGATCTTCCCGATGGATTTTTATGTGTTAGAGATGTGTACAAATCCTAAGACTCCCATTCTATTAGGGAGGCCTTTTATGTCGACAACTCAAGCTAAGTTAGATGTGGCTAATGGGCCATTAACTATGGAGTTTGATGTGCATGTAATAGAGTTCAACATCTTTGACTCTATGAAATACCCTAAGACTACTGAGTCACTATGCTTTATGGATGTGATTGAGCCGTTAGTA
This sequence comes from Campanula takesimana, assembly GCA_026119855.1. NCBI lineage: Eukaryota > Viridiplantae > Streptophyta > Magnoliopsida > Asterales > Campanulaceae > Campanula > Campanula takesimana. Next base: position 677,734 of record JAOWBW010000029.1, on the reverse strand, counting down.
GAGGAGGTGTTCAAGGTATCTAGTGGAGATGATGATCTCAAGACCGTACTAGAGAATGCTTTGGGGTATGCAGATTTGGAGTTTGACATTTCAAATTTAATGAAGGAAGTGGTTGTGGGTCTTGCAGAGAGTGTCATGTTTACTTCAGCACCGGGTTATGGTTATATGAAGTTGGAGGTGCCGGTAGAGAAGCTTGTTCCATCTATAGAAAGGGCAACTGAGCTAGAGTTGAAAGTCCCCCCTGAGCACATGAAGTATGCATATCTGGGTGAGGGAGAGACACTTCCGGTGGTGATTTCTAGCAGATTAACAAAGGATCAAGAAAAGAGGTTGGTTGAGGTGTGATAGATGCGTTTCTACACATCCAAATGATATGCTTCTATGACTTATTTGATTCTCAACCTTGGGTGTTTTAACGTTTTATGAAGTGTTTACGGGTATAGGGAAAAGGAGTAAAATTGTCGGATTAATGGACTTTAAAGTGAGAAAAAGAACAAGAAAGAACGAACCATAAAATAAAACTAAATTCTTTCTTTGATCATCGTTCTTATATTTTTTGCTCTAACACATACAATCACTCTATTTCACAATAAACTTTTCATTCATTCTACTATTTTGAATATTCCATCAAAGTTTCGCTTCCTTAAAAAAAAATTAATACCTTTTTATTAAATTGACTCACTTGTGATATTAACAACATCTATTCATTTACTACTCACTCTATCTCATAATAAATGTCATAGTTGACAAGTTAACGTTTTTAAGCCTTTAGTTATATTTTTTTAATTGCCTCAAAAAATTCATATGTGTAGAGTGACGCACCCTATGACATTGCAATGTTTGTGCCTATTAGAATGACAAGTATAAGAAGATCACCAAGGTGCATACCCTATTTTTAGTAAGACGACATTTATTTTGGAACAAACGAAAATAAAAAGTAAAACATTTATTATGGGACAAAAAAAGTAATATTCTTACCTCACTTTCTCTCTCCTACCTCATTGTTTTATACTCAACACCTACTTTACAATAAATATTAAGTAATCTGGATTTTGCTATGAAATTGAGTGAGTATAAAAATGGGTTTAACCTAATGGCACGTACTCCTTCCGTGTCATCGCAAGTGAGACTAATTTTCTTTTCACTTCGTCACACCACAAGTGAGACAGCCTAAAATAGAAATGGTTTAGTATATTTAAACTCAACCAACCCCACCCTTTGACCCCACTCATTCTCTCTCTTTATTTTCAACCGCTCAATTTATTCAACCAACACTATTATTTACATACTCATTCTCTCTCTCTCTCTCTTCATTTTCTACCACATATATTATTTTTTTCTTAATTATTGTGCCTCACAAGTTGTTCTCATTTGTAGTGGGACGGAAGGAATACTCCCTCCGTCCCTCTTTAATCTACAAAATTTTCCATTTTGGTTGTCCCACTTTAATTTACAAAGTCCCAAAAAGGAAATGGTTTAATACTTGTAAAATAATGGGACTCACTTGTCATACTCACAACAACTATCCACTTACTATTCTCTACTTCACTTTCTCTCTCCCACTCAACTATCTACACTCACAACACATCAACTTTTTCACTTTTTCCTTAAATAATGTGCCAAACCCAAAATTTGTAAGTTAAAGAGGGACGGAGAGAATATATATTAATGAAATGATGGCTTAATTCCATTTCATTTCATAGTTGTTGATCTTGTCCAGTATCGATACGCACTTGTTTCAATAAAAAAATCGGTGCGGAACAAATTATACCGCTCTTGAAATGGTTCATACCGGCCTAAACATTCATATGTAGGGATGTCAACGGGTCGGGTTCGGGTCGGGTTTGCCTTTACCCGAGCCCGACCCGTGGGAATTGGTCATTCACCCAAACCCGAACCCGCCCCGAACATTGGTGATCCGTGCCCGCCCCGCCCCGCCTTCATTCCCCTGTGCCAAATTTAAACCCAAATAAATGGGCTTTTGCCCAATCAACTAAGCCCAACTTTTTTACCATGCTGCAAATATTGGAGAACTTCAAACATTACAATCATACTTGGCTTGGCCAAACACCTATTGTAAAACAATTACCAAACATAACAAGTTCAATTACTACCATACCAAGTCCACAAACTCCATACTTGGCTTGGGCATTCAGTCCCAAATAACACAAACAAAGTAAATATCAAATATTACAATCCCAAATAACACAATTCTTAAAAACTAATAATCCAAACTTCAAATGTTACAAACACATTTCATAAATCCTCAAATTCCACAAAGCTTCAATCCCCCACTTTCATCATCTCTAAGCCAAGCCGGAAATCTTAAACCTACATCAATAAAAATAAATATCAATTAATTAATAATACAAAGAGAGCAAACAAATAGTTAAATTAAGCTAGACATACTCGATCAAACATCCGTATCTTCATTGCAAGTTGCCATATTTTCCTCATCCTCCACATTCAAAGAGATTCCTACATTCAAAAAGTGTTACTTAGAATATACAAATAAAATTAATAAATTAAAAAAATGAAAAAAATATAAAACTTCAATAGTTACCAATATTTTCATTTCGAAGCCAATTCTGAACACACATCAATGCTTCCAAGGTATTAGGGGCCAATCTACTTCGATGTGGGCTAATCAATCTCCCACTTGTGATAAAAGCCGACTCCGATGCAACACTAGTAACCGGAATAGCAAGTATATCCCTTGCAATTTTTTGTAAAGTGGGAAATTTAACACCATTTGTTTTCCACCATCCCAAAATATCAAAGTTAGGAGTTCTTGGCAACACCATCTCTTCCAAATAATGGTCCAATTCCGACTTTGCATTGAGTTGACTAGAACTACTACTAACAAACATGTCAAAACCCGAAAGAGAGTCACTTGCAACCGAAGAGTTGGAAGAAGATATTCCACCCACATTTACCCTTGAATTTCCCTTACTTTGGTACTCTTTTAACAAGTCATAACAATTATTTCGAACTTTTTCAATATTCTCAATGTAAGCCAACTCACCATAAATAAGGGGTAGAAAGTACTCAAGAAGCTTCAACTTAAATCTTGGATCTAAAACACAAGCAATCCCTAAAGTTAAATGGCATTCACCCCAATACTTATCGTACTTCTCAATCATCCTTTGTGCCATATCCGAAATAAAGATTTCGGAATCACTAACCCAAGCTTTTAATGCCAACTTAAGTTCACAAACTTTCACAAAAAACTCATTCGCCGTAGGACAAGAAGTACTTGAAAACATTACCGTCACATCATAGAATACTTTCAATTTCTCGGTTATTCTTTCTACTCTTTTCCAATCTTCCTCACTTGGTACACAATTATATGACCTCTCTTTTTGTTTCAACCTTGGAAATACAACTTTATATAACAAAGCGGTTTCAAGCATAATGTAAGTTGAATTCCATCTCGTAGGACAATCAAGAGTCAAACATTTAGTGTGTTTAAGTGATAGTTGACGGACGGTATCCTCAAATTTTTGAATTCTACCACGGGAGCCTATCCAAAAAACAACACTATTTCTTACTTTTTCCAACTCATCCTTAATGACTTCCAAACCATATTTGACAATTAAATTTAAAATGTGAGCACAACAACACATATGTAGAATTTTCCCCCTCATCACTAGTGTGCTTGGTGCTTGGATCCAAGCTATCAATAATCTTATCTAACATGGCATCATTTGAAGTTGCATTGTCAACGGTGATTGTTGACAATTTTCTATCAAGATTTAAATCAATCAATGCTTCAACAAGGAATTCCGTAAGGACATCACTACTATGCGGAGGAGGAACATAAATAAACCTAAATTAAAAAAACTTGTCATAAAAAAAAAAACTAATAAAATCAAAGTAGAAACATAGTGTGCGGTAACGGCCATGAATCCTTTCTTTGTTGGTTTTGCACTCCACATATCAGTAGTAATAGCGACTCTAGATTCCAAGCTTTCCAACATCTCAACCAACTTCACTTTCTTGGAATGATATATCTTCAAAATTTCACTCTTTATAGTATTTCTAGAAACCATTTTGAACAACGGTTGGAGGTTTCTTGAATAAGTACGAAATCCCTCATGATTAACCATGCTCAACGGATACTCGTGTAAGGCAATCATATTGGCTAGATCATTCCTTGTCACATTTTCATCAAAAACATACGGACGATATTGCACCGTGCCATTTCCTTTGCCCTTCTTAGTAGGTTGCAACATCATTTGCATAATGTCTCTATTCTTTCTTTTTGGACATCTTTCCAAGTGATTGCTCAAGTGTTTGGTACCCGATGTCCCTTTGCCTGATAGTCATTTATCACAATGGTGACAAATAGCAAAAACCACCCCTTTTTCTATTGTTTTAGTCATTTCCTCCCACACTTTAGATTTTAAACTCTTGGTATTCACTTGAGAAGAATCATTGTCATTCAAAGATGGGGTAGAACCAACTGGTGTTTGTGTTTGAGACTGACTAGCATCTTCATTCACACTCGTACTCAAAGGTTGTTCATACACATGCAACTCATCATCAATAACATTTGCATCCCCTTGATTAACTTCATTAGACATCTGTACAAATCAGAAAATAAATGTAGCAATCACTAAAAATTGCAAGATATTACTCATACCAAACAAACACAAGTACCCATTTGGTCATTTTAACAAACAGTTGGCGTGCAAGCAAGAAACGGACATTCAATTTCACTTGAAGGCTGCAACTGAAAAGATACCATTTTGAGGCACTATCATTGGTGCTTGAATTTGATAAGATAATATCACTCCTAGCTAATTTTCACACCCACACACACACTTATCACTAAAAATTCCAACATTCAACCTCTTATCAAAACAAAATTTCAGCAAATCAAGGATAATCAATCACACTAATTCATGGAATCCCAATAAAACTAAAATCAGACAAAAATTAACTCCTAATCTATTTTGACACGGAGGGAGTGGTAATTTGAACCAGATTTCATGCTGATTTTAAGATGCCTAAATCAAACAGACGTGCTTGCTGAATAAATTTAAGATGCCTAATGGATATCTACAGAAATAAACCTCTGCTGTTCTGCCAACACAACTAGAAACCAAAAGGACTTCACACAAACTACTTATGCAAAGACAATCAGAAGGAGAAGGAAACGGGATGAGAAGGAGAAGACTAACCTTGAATTCCCAGGTTAAGATCACCGACGACGGAGAAGGAAACGGCGTCGGCGTCGGCGTCGGCGTTGGTGTTGGGCGTCGGTGAGGCGTTGGGCGTCGGCGGAGAGAGAGAGACTACAGACAATTTGTTTCACAAATGAAATGAAACCCTAAACTTTCTTTATATACTTGGAGTGAATTGAAAAGGGTAATATTAGAAGGTCTTATATGAAAATAAAAATATATTACTTATACACTCGGGGCGGGGCGGGGCGGGTCAGATTGTGATACCGAGCCCGACCCGAACCCGTGCGGGTTTTAAAAATTGTGATCCTAACCCTACTTTTTCGGGGCGATCGCCCTCGGGTTCGGATCGGGTTCGGGCGAATTGCCATCCCTATTCATATGTATGTATATACTCCCTGCCTCATTTTATGCTTAAAAAAGTTGGCTCAAACACTAAGGAGATAAATATTTTATTACAAAATATCTATAGTAGAGTCGGGTATTGTGAGTATATAAATTAAGTAGGAGAGAAAAAGTGGGGTGAAAAATACTCCCTCTGTCCCAGTTATTTGACACTTATTTTTATTTTGGTCCGTTCCAGCTCACTTGGCACTCCTTATAATAGCCTACTTTTTATAATTTTATATTCATTTTATCCCACCACTCAGTATCTCTCTTCATTTTCCACCACTCAATCTCATTCTCTCTCTTCATTTTCTACCACATATAAATTACTTTTCTTTAATTCTTTTACCCACCTCTTAGGTGTCAAGTGGGACGGAGGGAATAGTTAGTAAATAGTTGTTGTGAATATGATATGTGAGGCTCATTAAATTAAAAGTATTATAATTTTTTTTTTGGGGGGGGGGGGGTGGGGGCGTGGGTTTAAAGTTTAAGTTGGGACACTTACAAAGGAAAAGTTGTTGAAGTATAAAATAGGACCGAAGGAGTATATATTACAAATATGTTAAAAAATTATACTACATCTGTCCTTAAATGAGTGTCCAAATTTCATTTTAAGAGATATAACTAGGGATGGCAACGGGTCGGGTTCAGGGCGGGTTTTGTCAAAACCAAACCCGACCATAATGTCAAAAGGAATGACCCGAACCCGACCCTACCCGAAGACAAGAAACCCGAACCCGACCCGAAGCGTATAAAATTATAAAATTTTTAGCTTATATTTGATTGTGCCCAATCTATTGTTGGAGATTATGCCCTATGCCCTTGAGAAAGGCCTTACGTTATGTCATGTTCTCATTTGTTATGGAGATAACAACCTTGGATTATTATATGTTTTGCATGTTTCTTATAATAATCCCCGTCCCTAGTACTTATAAAGAACTAGTATAAATTTAATCGATGATCATGTGTATGTGATACAAATTAAACTTATGTGTACTTGTTGGTGAACAAGTACTAGATATGACCCACTATGAGATTTATGTCATGGTCAAATGTCATAATTAAATCTCATATAGTTATATCATTTGATATCCTTAGACCTAAGATTATCATGATCTTCCACATGATGAACATTATGTTTGACATAGTCAACCGCTACCCTTAACCAGGTAGTCATAAAGGCTATGATTGGCATAATCGGATTCTTGTAGTGAAGAATGATAAGTCAAGATGGAATTTGTCCCTCCCTCAAGAGAGATATCTGCTTAGGCCACTCGAAACTACAACAAAAATGGCTTTTCCGGCACTTATTTACCGGCACTTTCATATGTGCCGCTAATTTCCGGAACTTTTGGAAAAAGTACCGCTAATTCCCGGCACTTTTTCTAAAGTGCCGCTAATTTCCGGCACTTTTTCATAAGTGCCGCTAAATTTCAGGCATTTTATAAAAAAGTGCCGGGAATTAGCGTACTTATGAAATAGTGCCGGGAATTAGCGGCACTTTTGAAAATGTGCCGGGAATATCCGGCACTTTTTATAAGTACCGCTAATTTTCGGCACTTTTTTATAATGTGCCGCTAAAAACAAGATGTTTGTTTTGAAATTTTTATTTAATTTTTAAATTTAATCATATTTTTCATATAACTTTGCTTTAATTTGTTACTTATATTAGATTTTTATGGACTATAATAATAGAAATGCCCTAATATAAGTTTTTGTTTTGTAACAAATAATTGTATATGAAAATTTATAACAAAAAATGATTTAGCCTAGCGGTAGAAGGTGTGATTCATATGCAAGAGGTCGTGGGTTTGAATCAGGGTAAATTCAAAAATAATTTTATTTAAATTAGTGGCACTTTAAAAAAATGCCGGCACTTTTGAAAAGTGCCGGAAATTAGCGGCACTTTTTGAAAAGTGCCAGGAAATTACGGCAGTTTTAAAGTGCCGGTAAGTATTGCCGACACCACTTTTTCCGGCACTTTCAAAAGTGTCGGGAATAGCCTTTCCGGTACTTTTTTTTCAATTTTCGGCACTTTTTAAAGTGCCGGGAAAAGTCACTTTTGTTGTATATTGATGAAATGCATGGCCACGCTCAAATGAATTGATGTGTTCAATGTCATTTGCTCATATCAATCTACTCAGTATCGAGAAACCTAGCATTGAACAATATAAGTTGACGTGGACCATGACTTATATTCAATATGATATCGCGTGACAAAAGGATTGTGATATGTTCTATGAGGATAAATGAACTTCGTTAAGTTATATTAATTGGGTAGTCATGATGGATTGCTAGAGTCCGCTCATGACTTATAGGTGTGACCTTGGTTAGACTCATTGCCAACTTAATATAATCCTATGGGGTCACACACAAAAGAACGAATAAAAAAAAGGCTAAAATTGGAATTGCGTAAAAGAGTGTAAAAATCAGATCTAAGGAAAAACAGGAAGTTGGTTCCAGCAGGCCAGATTCGGCCGGACCTCCCTAAGGACCCGGTCGGACTAAGGGAGGGTCCGGTCGGACCATACTAAAGACCCGGTCGGACCAAGCCTAGGTCCGGTCGGACTAGTTTGGTGCCCCGGCCAGACCTTTGTGGTTTCTGGTCTGGTTTTTCTTGATTCGATTTTGACGGATTTTTGGTCTATTACTCCTAAAGGGTTTAGGTTTAATAAGCATAAAAACCTCTCTTTTCCCTAGTCCATATGGTATTGACCTAATTCATATGTATCATTATTGGTAGCCTCCATGTGTTTGAAGAAACATATTCTTGAGTTTAGATTGTGAATCAAAAGCTCAAGAACACCAATAAATTCATATAGCCTTTGAAGATTAGAAAAGCGTGTTTTCTAATGATGGGATCTAGCAGTCTAGATCTAGAATTGTTCTAGATATTCGTTCGGGTGTGGATACACATAGAGGATTCTAGCTTTAGCATCTCAAGTTCGTGTTCCTGTGATCGTGATCCGAAGAACGTGGAGAACATCAAATCATAAAGCTTAAAGACTTGAAGATTTGAAGATCCGAAAATTTAAAACGCACAACAACGATTAGTATTCTAAATTCATCTTGTTATTAATTTAATCATCATGAATGGATCCATGGGCTCATGGGTTTTGTTGATTTTCTATTGCCGTTTTCTGCTGCGCAAGGACCCTCAAAACCCAACAGTGGTATCAGAGCCCCGTTCATGTATGGTTATTTTAATATTATCATGTTAAATATATGATTGATTATATGATCTAGCATGATTTGAATTTAGAATAAAGTATTTATGTGAGTTGTTTGGAGAAACAATTATATATGATATAATATGATTATGAACAAGGCTTTCAAGATGCATGATTAATATGATTAATCTATTTATCGGATCATCAATCTCTTTAATTGGATTATTGAATTGATGATTCTTGATCTTGAAGAACAAATTGTTTGTTCTTAGGGTTTGATGTTTATGATAATTTGATTATCATAAATAGTTGAATTATTAAAGGATTAAGATTTGATAAATTGCGTTCGTGCAGTTCGCGTGCAATGCACGTTTTCGTGCAGAATTTCGTGCAGTTCGCGTGTAATGCACGAATTCGTGCAGATTTTTTGTGCAGTTCGCGTGCCGTGCAGATTTCTGAATTCATGTTTTTCAGACTTTGAGATGCATTGTAGAATACGTATTGTTCATGAAATTGGATTCTATGAAGTAATTATTCTTAATAGAGTTGGACTCTATAAAAGAATTATTTATTCAATATGTATTATACCTAGAGTAGGATTCTATGAAAATCTCAAATTCATAATTATATTCACATAGTATACATTCATTAATTAATTGGATTAATTATACCTTTGCTATGTGCGTTGCTATAAGAAAGAAACTTCTTGAAAAAATTTAAGTCATGTGCCAATCCATTATTAAAACACTTGTAAGTACACCGGGTAGTTTTGTGCGGGCTTTAACCATCACGAGGCGCATTGATTCTATCAGTGTAGGAGCAAGATGAGTGAATGAGAGTTTCTTATACGTTTAACGTGGTTTGACTTAATTAGGCTATCATAAGGGTTATGGGCCTAACGCACAAGATGAGATTAAAATATGTTTGACATAAGATGTCTAACAATCTCATAAAAGGATCTAAGAATCACATATGATGTGATTGATAAGGAGTTATCTAGCTAAATAGTTTGAATTTTGTGCATCTTGCCATCGCGGTGGTAAAATTCAAATGAAATATGGATCTTAACCCACATAAATTATATCATACAATTGTTGTTTGTGAAGGTTATATAATTTAGTGGGAGTATTTATGAAATACAAATAATTTATCTCTTAAATGATTGGTATAAAATATAGGTGTATATTTATTTGCATATTTGTGTAGAATGTTATATTATGGCTTAATTATGTTTGTTAGTGCGATCTGTTCTTAAAAAGACAAGGTTAAAAGAGAATGAAATTAATTTCTTTGATTTGATCATGAGCTTAAGAACTGTTCTAAAGCAAGAACGGAAATTATGCATTCATAATAATCCCAAGTAACCTAAATTGCAATATTAATTTGATTAATATGTTCCGTAGGATCATCAAAATTTAATTTGATTAACTCGTTGATGATCTTAGATTCATGAATAAATTGTTTATTCTTGGTTTTGATGATCATGATGATTTGATCACCGTGAACACCAAATCCTAATTGAATCAAGGAAAGCAATTTTAAGGTAAATTTTGGAAATTTAAAATCTATTTTTTGTGATGTTCAGAATTTGAATCTGGGATTGAATCTAGTTTTAGATGGCTGGTTTTCGAAATCGTGTTTCCTGAAAAGTGATGTCAATTCAGAATTCAGATAAACTAAAATCAGAATTCTGAATTGTTCTGGATAGCTGATATCAGTAAAATTGATGAGACAGGAATTTAGAAACAGACTACAGATTCATACGGAAATCTGGATGCCTTTTGGCTTAGTTTCGGCCGTATGAACTGTTCTCTAAGTTTCTGGATGATGTACGGAAATGTGGATGCCTTTTGACTTAGTTTCGGCCGTACAGTTTGTGCTCTCGATATCTGAACTATCATGTGGAAATATGATGATCTAAGTCGAAAATTTAATTTTTGACTTTATAAATTTCTAAAAGGAAATGGGATTAAAAGATAAAGGTAAGATAATGTTGTCAAACCTAAAGAAAATAATTGTAGCTAAAATTATAACTCTAAATAATGCAATTTGGTAACATGGCAATTAGATTGACCATTTAAAATTGCAATCAAAATTTTGGTTGATCAACAAAAGAAAATAGTAGTGAGACTACCACATGGATATTTATGTTATAAAATTATTATTTCTACTTTTAATTATTGGGTATTGGATAACGGATATGGATCATACATTTGTATAAATGTGCAGCAATTAATAAATAGAAAGACTACTTATGAAAGGTAAAGTTAATCTGCGAATGGTAATGATGCAAGAGTTACAACATTGTTCGTAGAACACTTATGAAGTGACTTTACTCATTAAGTAGAAAATATTATTTTGTTATAAGATAATGAAGGATATTTATTTCTTATTGAGAATAAGAAAATTGTTTTATTTGTTATGATTTGCTTTATCGTATTGTTAAATCATATAAATAAATCTTATATCCTAAATCTTAAAAAACAAAATAATAAATAAGGCTATAACATAAATAATTAAATTCTTAAGGCATTATTATTTTGATCAAATAAATGAGAAACGCATATCTAAAATTCCATGGGACAGAGTTTTAAAGTCATACGATTTTGAATCATATGTTATATGTAAATCTTATTTACTTGGACCAAGACATCTTTTACTAGGAGTAGTAAAAGGGCTAGTAACTTATTAGACCTAATACATGTTGATGTATGTGGTGCATTAAGTAGCAATGCTATAAAAGTTTTTTTTGTACTACTTGGTAAAACTATTCAAAGACTCCTATTTGATCGAGATGATAAATATTTAAACCAAGTATTTGACAATCATCTTTAAGGTTGTGAAATTGTTTCACAAATTAACTCTATCAAGAACACCATTTTGGAATGATGTGTCTAAATGGAGGTATAGAACCTTATTGGATATGGTTCATGAGATGATAAAGTCAAATTGATCTTCCATTATTTACTTTGGGGTTATACATTGGAAACCGCTATAATTACACTAATTTGAGTTCCATCAAAATAGGTTCAAAGGTACTATATGTGATATGGAATGAAAGAAAATTTAGTTTGTCTTTCATGAAGATTTAAGATGGTGAGACTTTTGCGAAAAGACTTGTCTAGGACAAGCTCACACTTTAAATCTAATAAATGTATTTTCATGGGATATCCTAAGGAAACTTGAGGATATTATTTTACTTATAAAAAACAAATTGGTTGTTGCTTATCTTGGTACTTTTCTAGATAAATTGTTTATCTCTAAAAAAACCAGTGGGAGTAAAATATATCTCGAATGGTTCGAGACCTAGAAAATAACATAGAACCTTAGATGGAAGTTGAACAAACTTTCGCAAGGAGTTGTGAAAATTCGTTCAAATTACACAAGTTACTTGCATATATGATAGGATACAATCTATAACAAGAAATATTGAATTTCTCGTAATAGAAAGTATTGAGGTAAAATTCATTGAGAATGACATATTTACCACCTATCAAAATATAAAGTCCGCTCCATATTTAGATTAATGACTTGGAGTCATAGAATCTAAAATGCAATCTATGTATAATAATCAAGTTTGGAACATGATCATTCTAACCCAAGGTGTAAAAACCAAATGATGGAACTGAGTTTTATTGGAGAAAACTAACATGAGTGACAAAGTACATACTCTTTAAGCAATACTAAATGTGAAAAGGTTGACACATATTTCGACTATGATAAAACTTTTCACTCGTAGTCATGCTTTAAGATATTAGAATTCTCATTGTCACATCTTCATATTTGGAATATGAAATTTGACAAATGGATGTCTGTGAATACGTGTGTTTGAATTTGGGATATTCATAGTAACATTAAAATATGAGAGTCGCCACGCCGTTTTAATTATAGCCAAAACTTTGAGAAAAAGCATGTGTAATGGGTTCGGGGGTCAAGTTACAACAAGAGAAGAATATTGGACGTTATCACTCCTATTGCCCGAATGATCGGTCTTTCTATCATGATGAATGTGTTAGTAGTGTGTTAGTGTTTTAGACCGGATCCGAAGATTGCCTACGTTCCTCTCAATGTGAGAAGCTCAGGTCAGCGTAGTTCGAGAAGAATTTAGAATAGGCAGAAGAATCGGGATCATGCATAATGAGGGGGGAATTACCTAAAGATTAGGGTTTAGAAGTAGTTCCTAGATCATCCTCGGGTTGATGAACCCTCGATCATCATCGGCTATGAAATAACATGCAAACATGAAGATCGCAACCCTAAATATAGCATAAATAAGGTTTTAATCTATGAACACGATGAACATATGAAGAACATATATGAACATATGAATAAACATGCGAAGCATATGAAGAAACTATGAATAAACATGCAAGAACATGAATATTAAAGATCTACATTAGAAATAATGCAAGAACGTGAAGAAATAAGTTAGAAAACTTACCTATGTTGGCAAGAAATAAACCTTGATCTTCTTGGAGGTTTGAATGCTAATTAGAGAGCAAAATTGTGTTTAGGAACTCTCAAATTCGGATCCCCCTAAACCAATAGCATGAGATTGATTTATATAGTAAACTGAGGGGAAGATCTGATGGTCCAGATCATCCGAGGCGGATGTGGCCGCGTGGCCAATATTGAGGGCGGCGGCGAAAGTGGCCGCGTGGCCAATATTGAGGGCGGCGGCGAAAGTGGCCGCGTGGCTATCGTTGCGCGCTGACTTGAAATTCAAGCTAGGGTTTTACTGTTCATACAAGGCAACCCTAAATGTCCATATTTAATGTTTTCTAGAACATTGAGCTATTTTTGGGAATCCGGGACAAGTCTTTTCAAGGTTTCTAATTCCCATAAAGTCCTTGTATATTTGGGAAAGCCCTAATAAACTCATTTTCAGATCGGGTACTAACAGTAGCCCCTCGGCGACGCTTCTTGCAAGGCAATGGAGGGTCGATGATAAAAATAGGAACCGTTCTGAAACATGAGTTTCAAAACAGAGGAAAGGTAAGGGAACGGCTGGACCTTGACAGGCGACCTACGTATCCGCGGGGGAATCAAGCCAAACGTAGTTCAAATCTGATGGGGAAATTGGGAAGGACTGTCCTCTGATGGGGAACAACGTGTTCTGCTGGGGAAAATGCACTTGCTGGGGATGAGAGATGACCATGTTGGTCGGGTGGCTGGACCTTTTCAGGTTTCCTACGTATCCTTCGAGGAATCAAGCCGGTCGTATTTCAGAGCGATTAGGGAAAAGCGAGCCATCGGACTTCTGCTAGGGATAATAAACCTACGGGCACTATCCTGTATGAAGAACGAACATTAGTTAGGAAATGAAGTCATTTGGGAAAAATAAAGATTACGTTGTCTAAATAATCCCAAGATGGAATGGTAAACGCAATCAGGATCGCCAGGGCTCCTGCCGATTGTGCTAACGAAACGCCGAGGCTTCTGCCAACCACGATCGATCAAGGATACGTATGTCATAGAGGCGCCGAAGTCTCTACAATCATACGAATCCTAATAATAGGTGCTGGATCTCTCACAAACAGAAACGCCGAGGCTTCTGCCAACCACGGTCGATCAAGGATCCGTATGTCATAGAGGCGCCAAAGTCTCTACAACTATACGAATCCTAAGCAAATATTAGGAAATGCTAAAATAATAGATGCTGGATCTCTCGCAAACAGAAATGCCGAGGCTTCTGCCAATCGCGATCGATCTAGGATGCGTATGTCATAGAGGCGCCGAAGTCTCTATAATCATACGAACCCTAATAATAGATGCTGGACCTCTCGCAAACAGAAACGCCGAGGCTTCTGCCAATCGCGATCGACCTAGGATGCGTATGTCATAGAGGCGCCGAAGTCTCTACAACCATACGAATCCTAAGCAAATATTAGGAAATGCTAAAATAATAGATGCTGGATCTCTCGCAAACAGAAACGCCGAGGCTCCTGCCAATCACGATCGATCTAGGATGCGTATGTCATAGAGGCGCCAAAGTCTCTACAACCATACGAATCCTAAGCAAATATTAGGAAATGCTAAAATAATAGATGCTGGATCTCTCGCAAACAGAAACGCCGAGGCTCCTGCCAATCACGATCGATCTAGGATGCGTATGTCATAGAGGCGCCAAAGTCTCTACAACCATACGAATCCTAAGCAAATATTAGGAAATGCTAAAATAATAGATGCTGGATCTCTCGCAAACAGAAACGCCGAGGCTTCTGCAAATCACGATCGATCTAGGATGCGTATGTCATAGAGGCGCCAAAGACTCTACAACCATACGAATCCTAAGCAAATATTAGGAAATGCTAAAATAGATGCTGGATCTCCCGCAAACAGAAACGCCGAGGCTTCTGCCAATCACGATCGATCTAGGATGCGTATGTCATAGAGGCGCCAAAGTCTCTACAACCATACGAATCCTAAGCAAATATTAGGAAATGCCAAAATAATAGATGCTGGATTTCTCGCAAACAGAAACACCGAGGCTTCTGCCAATCACGATCGATCTAGGATGCGTATGTCATAGAGGCGCCAAAGTCTCTACAACCATACGAATCCTAAGCAAATATTAGGAAATGCTAAAATAATAGATGCTGGATCTCTCGCAAACATAAACGCCGAGGCTCCTGCCAATCACGATCGATCTAGGATGCGTATGTCATAGAGGCGCCAAAGTCTCTACAACCATACGAATCCTAAGAAAATATTAGGAAATGCTAAAATAATAGATGCTGGATCTCTCGCAAACAGAAACGCCGAGGCTTCTGCCAATCTCGATCGATCTAGGATGCGTATGTCATAGAGGCGCCGAAGTCTCTACAACCATACGAATCCTAAGCAAATATTTGGTGAAGAATGGAAATTTTAAGGGGCTTTCCGTTCCCAAAGGTATCGAATATCAGTCAAAACAGCGCTAAGGGCACCTAAAATGAATCAAAGGGGAATGTACTAGGGGTAAAACTGAAATTTTGCATGTTGAGGCAAAGATGATGGATTGTTATGAAGTCGCAAACGGGATGAACTCTCGGGGAGTCACAAAGGTGATAGACTCTCGGGGAGTCCCAAGGGTGACGGACTCTCGGGAGTCACAAAGGTGATAGACTCTCGGGGAGTCACAAGGGACTCTTTGGTGAGTCACAAGGGCAAATGACCTTTAGGGAGACGCGAAGGAGATGGACGCTCGGGGAGTTGCTAATATGGGAAACATGATCTGGGTTCCGCTTATCCTAATTTAGGAGGGGATGAGGCTACGAGCCATTGAGACCAAGGTGTTAGGTAAGTGACATTTTTCTTGGTTGCCTAGAGGTAGGACCTAAGGCTCCTTTAAGGAAAGGGAATAAGGAAGATGGTGGTCTCCTAATCTTGAGATAGGGATGCCAAAGATGTCACGGCTTCTTGGGCTTTAGATTATGTCTTGGAGATACTGTGGGTTTCCTAGGTTTACAGGCTAGGGATAGGAGTTTATTTAAGCATGAGGAGAGTATTCTATCCTAGGCTTAGTGCTAGGGCTTGGAAAGGTTGAGGTTTGGGAACTTCCTAGATGTTAGGGTTTCGAACAAGGGTTTGGAAACTGGTGTTTAAGGACCATGACTCTCCTAGGTTTGGGACTAGGGTTTAGGAATTTCCTAGGTCTAGGAGGCTAGGGCTTGGAGTTGTGGTAGGCTCAGAGGTTGCAAAGGCGTTGGCTTTTAGACATAAGGCTGGGAGTTGGAAAGGTTGTGACTTCTTAGGCTTGAGACCATGGACCGTTGGGAAGAGGGATTGCTTTTGTGGAAGGTCCACTAAGCTTGATGTTAGGGTTCACCATTTTCCGGGATTGGTGACTATGGCTTGGAAATGTTCGTGGTAACCTAGGCTTTGGGCTAGGTTTTAAGGCTAAGGACTGTAAACTTCCTATATTTTGAGACTAAGGTGAAGGAATTTCCTAGGTCTAGGACTAGGGTTTGAAGGGAATGTTGAATGTTAGGCTTGATGATAGAGTTTAAAGAGGATAATTTCTACCTAGGCTTGAGGCTAGGGTTTTAGAAAGAGTGCGACTACCTAGGTTAGAGGCTAGGGTTTAGAGCGAATGCGACTACCTAGGCTCGAGGCTAGGGTTTAGAGCGAATGCGGCTTCCTAGGCCTGAGGCTAGGGTTGATTAAGTTTTGGATAGGGCATTGTATCCTAGGTTTTGGGTTAAGGTTTAATAAGACGGGGGGATTAAGATTGTAAATCTCCTAGGTTTCAAGACTAGGGTTTCGGGAATTTGGAAATGATGTTGCATGCGGGGCTTTGGAAATTCCCTAGAACTTGGGCTAGGGTTAAAGAGGATGTTGCGGTTTCCTAGGCTTAAGGATATGTGACTACCTAGGCTTGAGGCTAGGGTTTGGGGAGAACGCGACTTCCTAGGTTTGAGGCTAGGGTTTGGAAAGAATATCGACTACCTAGGCTTGAGGCTAGAGTTTGGAGGGAATGTGACTACCTAGGCTCGAGGGTATGGTTTAGGAAGGATGTGGCTTCCTAGGATCGAGGCTAGGGTTTAAGAAGGATGTAACTTCCTAGGCTTTAGGCTAGGGTTTGGAAGGATGTAATTACCTAGGCTCTAAGATAGGGTTTGGAAGGGATGTAACTACCTAGGCTCGGGGCTAGGGTTTAGGAAGGATGTAATTACCTAGGCTTGAGGCTAGAGTTCAGAGAGAATGATATGACCACCTAGGCTTGAGGCTAGGGTTTAGGAAGGGTGTAGCTACCTAGGATCAAGGCTAGGGTTTGGAGACCGAAAGCATTTGAAGATTTGTCTTGGTTTAGACCGAGCAAGTTTGAGGTCTAAGAGTGTTGCGGTTTGGGGTAAATGAGCTTGATACCTTGTGGCTGGATAGGCTCGATAGATTAGACCTAGGCTAAAGTTCTAGGGTTTAGCTAGGGTAAGACTCAGACATGTGTTAAGGAGACCGGGGGCTAATGGAATGGTAGGCGTGAGATCTAGGAGATCGAAGGCTAGGCAGGGTAGCGTTGGGACATAAGGCTTTCAAGCGGGTAAGTCTTTTGTCCTAGAGAAACCGCGTTATGGATTAGGACCAAGCAGGCTTGAGGTCGGCCAAGGAGCAATGGATTGGGATTGGATGATCCTAGTACCTAATACGCATGTCGGGCTTGGATCCTAGAGTGTTTGAAAGTTTAGGCTAGGTGCGAACCGTAGGTGCAGGAAATGGTTTTGGATAAATGACCATGTTGGCGCTTTAGGTAAAGGGATTGAGTGTCCAAGACTTTGCTTGAGTACAATAGGTACCTTAAGTTGGATTGGGTATGCTTTGGTCTCGCGTGACCAAGCTCGTTCGGCGATTGCAAAGGTGGGTTGGTATGGGACTAAAGGTGTTAAGCGCATGATTTTTGATTGGACGGGTTTTAGCCTGATGGGTATTGAGATCCCTATGGCATGGCGTGGCACGTAGGAGATCCTATGTACTTGAGCAAGGTTTGAGATTTGGACTCGTTGGGGGAGCGATGTTTGAGATCCATGGAGTTCAAGGGTGGACCTTGTAGGTGGCGAGGTTTGGACTCGGCTTGGATTAAGTAGGTTAGAGTCCTTAAGGGGTCGAAGGTCAGACTAGGAAGTCTTTTGAGGCTAATGGGTGACACTAGGTTGGTACTTGGTAGGTTTAAGAGTGGTAGGGTCATGGCTTGGACATGACGGGAGTCGGGAGACGTAGATGTGTCGCTTTTAGTCAGACCAAGTAGGCTTGGGAATTAAAGAGTCCAAAGGGTGGAGATGTAAGGTGAGAGACCTAAAGGGTAGAAAGTCTTGTGACCTAAAGGTTTAGGGGTTGAGGCCTAAGGTATGAATCAGATATTCTAGAGACCTAAAAGGTAGGTGTTTGGTAGACTCGAATGGTCTTGGGATCTCAGGGATCGCTCAACAGGTTAGACTGAGTAGACCTAAAAGGTTGGAACGAGGAGGATAAGAGAGCCATTGCTTAGACAAGGTAAGGATGAGTATGTGTTGGTAGATTTGAGATCTAGGAGATCGGGTAGGCTCGAGACCGGTAGGTTCGGGACCTAATGGGTCACCCTAAGGATTTGACTTTGGTTAACTAGTTTAAGGTCTGAAGTTTTGGGTAGAACCGGTTTGAGGCTAAAGGGGTCATGCTACAAACTTGCAGAAGGTCGAGCTAAGAGGTTATGATGTAACCTAGGTAAGACTCACCGGGTAGGTTTGGGACCTAGGTAAGACTGATCGGGTAGGCTCGGGACCTAGAGAGTTTATGGTGTAACTTAGGCAAGACTGACCGGGTAGGCTTGGGACCTAAGGTTTTGAACCAGGTAGGTTGGGACCTAAGGGTATCCTATTGTGTAGGAAATAGGGTGAAGGACCGAGTCGGTTCAACAATCACAAAGATGGGTCTCAGATGGATCGAGGATGTTTTTACAATTTTGTGGAGACCGAGCGTGCGGGCTTATAAACAAAGTGTCGGGGAGGAGAAAACTTTATGAAAGTGTTATGATCTTATACAGATGCCTTATAATTAATTATGATTCTAATCAATCCAAATAGGTCGTCGCGTGCCGAGTTTGACGATGAGGGGTGCCCTTCTTCTAAGTGTATCCTTGTTGACGCCTCGGTATTCTCTGGGAAACCACATAATCGACCCATTCCGTTGGGGATTATCTAATTTGGTGAGCGGGTACCCTCCCTCCTTTGAGAAACTCTACGTCAAGCTTGATGATGAGGGATGCCCTTCTTCTAAGTATGTGCCTGATGAAGCCCCGGCATTCTTTGAGAAACCTTATGGTCGGTCCTTTACTGTTAGGGAAGCCCCAGTTGCGTAGAGCGGGGTATCCTCCCTCCTTTGAGAAATCCTACGTCGAGCTTGATGATGAGGAGTCCTCTTCTTCTAAGTATGTGCTTGATGAAGCCCCGGCATTCTTTGAGAAACCTTATGGTCGGTCCTTTACTGTTAGGGAAGCCCCAGTTGCGTAGAGCGGGGTATCCTCCCTCTTTTAAGACGCACCCTTTTTTCTGCCTAGACCGCCCTTGCGGGTTTTCAATCTAGCGGGCATCTCTTTTGCGTCAATTTTTTTTTTTTTTTTTTTTTTTTGAAATCATTCAGTCGACTCAAAAAAGGAAAAAAGAATTGTTTGAAAACATGCGGGGGCATTTTGGGGAGAGTAAGAGAGAGAGAGAGAGAGAGAGATAGTACTCACATTTTGACTCTTTGAGCAACTGAGGGTATATATGTACAAAAGGGAGGAAGCCCCTGCTTTGACAGAAAGTAAGTGTTTAGCTCTTTCCTAGATTGTAGAACGGAAGACTTGTCGAGACATTTGAAAATTGTTTTATTCAAGATTCTCATTTGATTGCTCGAGAATGGACCTCGTTGATTAGTTAATGAGTTATAGTTAATTGGTAAACAAGTAGCCTCAAATTAATAAATGTTTTGATCAATTGTGAGTGAAGAAGTCAGGAGTAGAAATATGGGGGAAGAGAGAAGAGAAGGAAAATTGGCTACGAGGTGGGTTGTGTATATTTTGGACCGGACCCTAAGGTTGCCTACGTTCTCCTCAATGTGAGAAGCTCAGGTCCGCGTAGTTCGGGGATGACCCGCTTGACGATGGTGTCGGGTTTCAGTGGGTATGTGTGGGAGGAAAGAAAGGAAACAAAGTTGGCCCAAGGTAGGTTATGTTTGGCTTTGAGTGGTCGCCCGGTTGACGATGAAGTTGGGTTTTGAGTTTAGGGTGTGAGGTTCGTTTGAGGTGAGTTGTTCTTTGTAGCTCATTGCGGTGGATTACTCCTTTGTAGTTGTTGCAGTGGATTGCTCCATCGTAGTTATCATGGGTTGCTGCCGTTTATCTACTTTGTAAGGAAAGAAAGGAAAATAGAACATTTGAGGTGAAAAGAAAATGAGACTTTTACTTTTCTATGGTGATAGCCCCTTCTATTTTTCTTTATTTTTTTTTTATTTTATCTCTTTGTGCACACCCTTTTTTTTTTGCCTAGGCCGCCCTTTCGGGTTTTCAACCTAGCGGGCTTCTTTTTGTGCGATGCTCTAACTTTTGCCTAGGACGCCCTTTTGGGTTTCATCCTAGCGAGCCATATTTTTTTTATATTTGTACATGAAACATTGGGCAAGACAAGCCCCTAGTTTGCTTTCGCCTCTCTCGATTGTGAGGTAGCTTCCTTATAGTTCAAGCGGCCTTTTGCTGGCGGCGGGCATCCTAGCCCCTTGATTTTCACCGGTAGAGCTCCATTGGATTATCACGTGCACCAATGAATGACTTCGTGCACTTGTCTTATATTTGTGATGGAATACGGACAGCCCCAGTGTAACGGCATGTAGTACTCATGATGGGAACAAACCAACCCTTTAAATTGTGGCAGCATGGATGTCTATTTGATGATGAGCAACCGCAGTCCATTCCTTTGTCACGACCTTATAAAAAGGGGTCTAATGGTGGGATGAGAGGCGTATGAGGATAGTGTATGGGAGAAGGTGTATATAGAGAGTGTACATGAAGTGTGTACAAGGGGTGAGTGTATAGAGAGAGTGTATGGGGGTAGAATGTAGAGAGAAGGGAAAGTGATTCGTTCATCCCAATTGATCGAAGCAGTTGTTATTTTGAGATTAATCGTTTGCTTAGTTATGTGAATGGTTTGTGGGTCCATTTACCTTTTAATGAGTCGTCATTAATGAGTAAGATTAAGATTAATTCATCATATAAAGATATAGCAATCAAGCGAAAATGGTGAATAAGACAATTTTCATGAAATTGATATATGCAAGCTTATGTCTCAAGTCTAGAGAGAAAAGAAAAGAAATAAAGACCTTTTTATTGGAACTAAAAGATTTAAACTGACTAGTCCGGGGTGGACTTTTACATAAAGAAACAAAAATCGTCCAAGGTGGACTTTTGACTAAGGACACTCTAAAACCTACGAAGACTGAATGACCCTTTTCTTTTCTTTTATTTAAAGGAGGTAGCCCCAATTTCCTCTTTTGCCCATGCCCATGTATTCCGTTGGCGGGTGATGGCTCCGCTGTCAATGAGGCTTTGAATCTTTCTCCTCAATTGGACGCAATCTTCGGTGTCATGCCCAATGTACTGGTGGTATTGGCAGTGTTTGGAGGGATCCAAGCATTGCTTCACCCTACTTGGTTCATAGTTGATCAAAGGAGACAACTTGCCGGCTTGAACTAGACTTTTGAAGAGTTTGGCTAACGGCATACCTAAGTCGTCGAATTCGCGCTCGTCCTTCCTTTCACGAACTGTCTTTGAGGGTGATTTAGCTACCGGCACCCCTTGTTGATGAGTAGTCATAGGAGGCATCCCGACGGGGACAGTCTGTGGCGGCCCGTATATTTGAGGAGCGTACGGGTGTTGACATTGAGCAAGAGGGAGAACTCGACTGAGGTAATCATAAATGCCACGAATGTCAGACAAATGGCGCCTCTCGATATCTCTTAGGGTCTTATGCATCTCCTTCTGAAAGTGTGTTGCTTGCTCATTGAGAATGGCCTTAAAGTGGATTGCTTGTTCATCGAGGATGGCTTCGAAGTGGGATGCTTGCTTACTGAGAGCAGTACCGGTGTAGAGGATTGTCTCGGGATCTTGGGTAGCAGCTTCAGTTGCAACTTAGATGTTCCTTGCAGCCGACATGATGCAGAACTCTATGTCATGAAAGAATTAGATTCGTATTTAATGATAAGGCATCGTTATAAGAATCATTTTTTGGAAAAGAGTAGGTCTCCACATTTTTGAAATGCATTTTGGTAAAAAATTGAAAGTTTGACCGGGCCGAAGTTGCCTACGTTCCCCTTATCATGAGGGAGAGGTCCCACACAATAAGAGGCTCAGGTCGCCGTAGTTCGAATCAAGTTAGACTTTTAAAAAGAGGTGAGAGATGACCATAGGGGTCAAAAAGAGGGAGATGGCTCGGTCCTTGGTCAAGCATGGGTGAGGAAGACCTATAGGAGTTGGTTTTGATTGAGTAGGGTATGGTTTGACCTAAATTTGACCTAAGGTTTGACCTAAGGTTTGAGACAAGAAGTGGTTCAAGCTAGGATGCGACGATAATGGTGGGTTGACCTAGATGGGTAAAGGATAGGTCGACCTAAATGAGAAGGGTTGGATTGACCTATATGGTGAATGAATCAAGATAGCGGGTTGTAGCGGTTTGCCTATGGGATGATCTAAGCGGGATGGACATGGTTTGACCTAGGCGGGTCTAAGGTTGACCTATTCGGGTTGGTGGATTAAGGAAGGTTGGAGATTGACCTAGATGGATCCAAGATAGGTAAGTCGATCTAAGCGGGTCACGGGGTGACCTTGGCGGGTCAAAGGTGAAGGGGTAGTTTTAACCTAAGACGGGCAGGTTGACCTAAATGGGTCAAGGATGGTGTGTGTACCTAAACGGGTTGACCTAGGTTGGTCAAGACGACGGTGGGTCAAGATGACGGTTTGACCTAAGCGGGTTAGGACCAAAGGTAATTGGGTTCACTTATGGAATCAAAGATTGACCTAAGAGGTCGAAAACGGATAAGGTTGACCTAGGAGTCCAAGTTTGACCTAAGAGGTCGAAGGTGATTGGGTTGACCTAGGAGGTCAAAGGTTGACCTAAGAGGTCAACGGGTGATAATGTTGACCGAGGGGTCCAAGGGTAGACCTAAGAGGTCAAAGGTGGATGAGGTTGACCTAAGAGGTCAAAGGCGGATGAGAATGACCTATGGGGTCAAAGGTTGACCTAAGAGGTCAAAGACGATAAAGTTTACCTAGGGGGTTAAATGTGATAAGGTTGTCCTAGGAGGTCAAGGGTTGACCTAAGAGGTCGGAGGCGGATAAAGTTGACCTAGGCGGTCAAGGGTTGACCTAAAAGGTCGAGGGGTGACCTAAGAGGTCGAGGGTGATAAGGTTGACCTAGGAGGTCAAGGGTAGACCTAAGAGGTCAAAGGCGGATAAAGTTGACCTAGGGGGTCAAAGGTAGACCTAAGAGATCAAAGGTTGGTACGGTTGACCTAGGGGGTCAAAGGTTGACTTAAACGGATAAGATTGACCTAGGGGGCCAAAGGTTGACTTAAACGGATAAGATTGACCTAGGGGGTCAAAGGTTGGCCTAAGAGGTCAAAGGGTGGTAAGGTTGACCTAGGAGGTCAAAGGTTGACCTAGGGGGTCAAAGGTTGGCTTAAGAGGTCAAAGGTAGATAAGGTTGACCTTGGAGGTCAAAAGTTTGGAAGGTTGACCTAGGTGGTCAAAGGTTGACCTAGGAGGTCAAAGGTAGGTAAGGTTGACCTAGGGGGTCAAAGGTTGACTTAAACGGATAAGATTGATCTAGGGGGTCAAAGGTTGACTTAAACGGATAAGATTGACCTAGGGGGGTCAAAGGTTGGCCTAAGAGGTCAAAGGGTGGTAAGGTTGACCTAGGAGGTCAAAGGTTGACATATGGGGTCAAAGGTTGGCTTAAGAGGTCAAAGGTAGATAAGTTTGACCTTGGAGGTCAAAGGTTGGGAAGGTTGACCCAGGGGGTCAAAGGTTGACCTAGGAGGTCAAAGGTAGGTAAGGTTGACCTAGGGGGTCAAAGGTTGACTTAAACGGATAAGATTGACCTAGGGGGTCAAAGGTTGGCCTAAGAGGTCAAAGGGTGGTAAGGTTGACCTAGGAGGTCAAAGGTTGACCTAGGGGGTCAAAGATTGGCCTAAGAGGTCAAAGGGTGGTAAGGTTGACCTAGGAGGTCAAAGGTTGACCTAGGGGGTCAAAGGTTGGCTTAAGAGGTCAAAGGTAGATAAGGTTGACCTTGGAGGTCAAATGTTGGGAAGGTTGACCCAGGGGGTCAAAGGTTGACCTAGGAGGTCAAAGGTAGATAAGATTGTCCTAAGAGGCCAAAGGATGGTGGGATTTTGACCAATGCGGGTCGAGATGAAGGGTAGGCCCAAATGGATCACAATGATGGGTAGGTAACCTAGATAGGCCAAGATGAGGAATTTTGATAGATGGCCCAAGGGGTGAGCGATGGACCTTAGAGGTCGTCTAGATGCAATGCACATTTTATTTTGCGAAAAGTTTTGCATTTATTTACATCCTAAATGGTTGGTCTAAGGAGTGTCCTAATCTCTATGTGTGGGTTGACACGGGTAAGGTAAAAGGTTCCCACCGCTCGCGGAACGTACACGGTGAGTGGAGTAGACGAGTGACTCGAAAAGAGGGCGGCAGTAGCGCACAAATTCCTGCACATCTAATACTCCGGGTAATGGGGACCTGTGCAGTGCTGACACGGACTAGTGGTAGTGTGTGGCAAGAAACTAATTCTTTTTAAGGAGAAAAGAGAGAAGTTTTGAATGTTTGAATGATGCTATGCAATGCAATGCAGGAGAAGGAAAATAATGTACAAGGGAGCATAGCAGAGTTTTGTTTGACCTTAGTACTATAGGGAAAGTACAAAAAATACATGTATTGAAAAAATACAAGGTACACATATTAACATGGCAAAAATACAAGGTGCATGTGCAAACATGGCAAAGTGTGAGGTGCATGTGCAAACATGGCAAAGTGTGAGGTGCGTGTGTAAACATGGCAAAGTGTGAGGTGTATGTGTAAACATGGAAAGTGTGCATGTGTAAACATGGCAGGTGTGCGCATGTGTAAACATGGCAGGTGTGTGCATGTGTAAACATGGCAGGTGTGCGCATGTGTAAACATGGCAAGTGTGCATGTGTAAACATGGGAAGTGTGCATGTGTAAACATGGCAAGTGTGCATGTGTAAACATGGCAGGTGTGTGCATGTGTAAACATGGCAAGTGTGTGCATGTGTGAACATGGCAAGTGTGCATGTGTAAACATGGCAGGTGTGTGCATGTGTAAACATGGCAGGTGTGTGCATGTGTAAACATGGCAGGTGTGTGCATGTGTAAACATGGCATGTGTGTGCATGTGTAAACATGGCAGGTGTGTGCATGTATAAACATGGCAAGTGTGCATGTGTAAACATGGCAGGTGTGTGCATGTGTAAACATGGCAGGTGTGTGCATGTGTAAACATGGCAAGCATCATGATGTGACGAAAGTTAGACCCACTAAGTTTGAAAAAGTTTCAAAGCAGTCCCCAGCAGAGTCGCCACTGTGAATACGTGTGTTTGAATTTGGGATATTCATAGTAACATTAAAATATGAGAGTTGCCACGCCGTTTTAATTATAGCCAAAACTTTGAGAAAAAGCATGTGTAATGGGTTCGGGGGTCAAGTTACAACAAGAGAAGAATATTGGACGTTATCACTCCTATTGCCCGAATGATCGGTCTTTCTATCATGATGAATGTGTTAGTAGTGTGTTAGTGTTTTAGACCGGATCCGAAGATTGCCTACGTTCCTCTCAATGTGAGAAGCTCAGGTCAGCGTAGTTCGAGAAGAATTTAGAATAGGCAGAAGAATCGGGATCATGCATAATGAGGGGGGAATTACCTAAAGATTAGGGTTTAGAAGTAGTTCCTAGATCATCCTCGGGTTGATGAACCCTCGATCATCATCGGCTATGAAATAACATGCAAACATGAAGATCGCAACCCTAAATATAGCATAAATAAGGTTTTAATCTATGAACACGATGAACATGTGAAGAACATATATGAACATATGAATAAACATGCGAAGCATATGAAGAAACTATGAATAAACATGCAAGAACATGAATATTAAAGATCTACATTAGAAATAATGCAAGAACGTGAAGAAATAAGTTAGAAAACTTACCTATGTTGGCAAGAAATAAACCTTGATCTTCTTGGAGGTTTGAATGCTAATTAGAGAGCAAAATTGTGTTTAGGAACTCTCAAATTCGGATCCCCCTAAACCAATAGCATGAGATTGATTTATATAGTAAACTGAGGGGAAGATCTGATGGTCCAGATCATCCGGGGCGGATGTGGCCGCGTGGCCAATATTGAGGGCGGCGGCGAAAGTGGCCGCGTGGCCAATATTGAGGGCGGCGGCGAAAGTGGCCGCGTGGCTATCGTTGCGCGCTGACTTGAAATTCAAGCTAGGGTTTTACTGTTCATACAAGGCAACCCTAAATGTCCATATTTAATGTTTTCTAGAACATTGAGCTATTTTTGGGAATCCGGGACAAGTCTTTTCAAGGTTTCTAATTCTCATAAAGTCCTTGTATATTTGGGAAAGCCCTAATAAACTCATTTTCAGATCGGGTACTAACAATGTCAAAACAGTGTTCCTTAACGGGAACTCAATTTAGGATGTATTGGTTACAAACTAAAGGTTTTGTTAATCTAGAAAATTCTAATAAAGTATGTAAGTTGCAGAAATCCGTGTGATGGATTGAAGCAAGCTTTTTGGAGTTGAAATATTCATTTTGATGATGCATTCAAAGCGTTTGAAATTCATCAAAGATGAGACTTGTGTTTGCTAAAAAAATTAGTAAGAGCATAGCCTTATTCGTAGTCTTATGTATGTGGTAGATATATATATTTTATTTGAAAGAGTTTCTTAATGAAAGGCTTAGGAAGAAGCCGGTTACATCCTTGGAATTAACATCTATTGATATAGATCTAGGAAGTTGATTGGTTTGAGTCAAAGTACTTGTAAAGACAAAGTACTGAATTATTCAGTATGCAAGACTCTTGGAGAAGAACTTGCAAAGTTGTCTAATGACAATGTTCTTGGCAAGACTTAGTCTTATTGGAAGACTAATGAGCAAGAATACATAATTAAGATTCCATATGCTTCGGCAATTGAATCTATCATGTATGTCATATTATGTACTTAGACGGTATAACTCATATACTTGGAGTATGATGAGAACAAACTAAACATATCCTAGTGAAAGTCACTAGATAGTGATCAAGAATATCCTTATGTACTTGAGAAGAACTAAGGATGCATTCTTGATGGTTGTTGGAATGCGAGATGATCTAGTAAATGGTTACATAGATGCATGCTTCCACAACGACAAGGATAATTAAATATCGCTGTATGGACATATGTTTAAAGTAAGTGCTATTAGTTGGAATAGTTCCAAACAAATACACCCTAAATTATTCTACGAATAAAATTGAGTATTTAGTTACATGAGTTGTAACTAAGGGAGTTGTTTGAATATAGATGTCATTAGTAAAACTAGAAATAGTTTCTAGTACTACTAATCCTATGGACCTTTATTGTGAAATAATGGTTATTGCACGAGCTAAGGTGCCAAGGACTCATCTATGATCCAAACACACCACTCAGACATTTCCATCTCTACGAGAAATCGTTGACATGTGATATATCAAAATATGAAAAATACCTTATGATGAAAACAAGGATAATCTTCCTACATAAGATCCACATACTGTTATGATGGTCATAAGCTAAGCTCAATGGTATTGGATACGTGTTGATTGGGCCTAGTGCAAGTGGGTGATTGTTGGAGATTATGCCTAGTCCCTTGAGAAAGACCTTAAGCTACGTCATGTTATCATTTGTTATGGAGATAAAAACCTTGGATTATTATATGTTTTTCATGTTTTTTATAATAATCCCTATCCCTAGTACTTATGAAGAACTAGTATAAGTTTAATCGATGATCATGTGTACGTGATACAAATTAAACTTATGGGTACTTGTTGGTGAACAAGTACTGGACATGACCCACTATGAGATTTATGTCATGGTCAAATGTCATAATTAAATCTCATATAGTTATATCATTTGATATCCTTAGACATGAGATTATCATGGTCTTCCACATAATGAACATTATGTTTGACATAGTCAACCGCTACCCTTAAATAGGTAGTCATAAAGGCTATGATTGGCATAATCGGATCCTTGTAGGGATGAATGATAAGTCAAGATGGAATTTATTCCTCCCTCAAGAGAGATATCTGCTTAGGCCACTCGAAGAGTGAGATTGATGAAATGTGTGGCCACGCTCAAATGAATTGATGTGTTCAATGTCATTTGCTCATATCAATCTACTCGGGATTGAGAAAGCATTGAACAATATAAGTTGACGTGGACCATGACTTATGTTCAATATGATATCGCGTGACAAAAAGATTGTGATATGTTCTATGAGGATAAACGAACATCGTTAAATTATTTTAATTGGGTAGTCATGATGGCTTGCTAGATTCCGCTCATGACTTATGGGTTTAACCTTTGTTAGACTCATTGCCAACTTAATATAATCCTATAGGGTCACACACAAAACAACGAATCAAAGAAAAGGCTAAAATTGCAATTGCGTAAAAGAGCGTAAAAATCGGATCTAAGGAAAAACAGGAAGTTGGTTCCAGCAGGCCAGATTCGGTCGGACCTCCCTAAGGACCCGGTCGGACCATACTAAAGACCTGGTCGGACCAAGCCTAGGTCCGGTCGGACTAGGTTGTGCCCCAGGCGGACCTTTGTGGTTTCGGGTCTGATTTTTCCTAATTCGACTGTGACGGGTTTTTGGCCTATTTTTCCTAAATGGTTTAGGTTTAATAAGCATAAAACCCCCTCTCTTTGCCCTAGTCCATATGGTATTGACCTAATTCATATGTATCATCATGAATGGGTCCATGATCCGAAGAACGTGGAGAAGATCAAATCATAATGCTTGAAGATTTGAAGATCCGAAAATTTTAAACGCACAACAACGGTTAGTATTCTAAATTCATCTTGATATTAATTTAATCATCATGAATGGATCAATGGGCTCATGGGTTTTGTTGATTTTCTATTGCCATTTTCCGCTGCGCAAGGACCCTCAAAACCCAACATCTATGTGTAAGCTTAAATTTTAATTGGTTATAAAAATTGGTTTAAAATCATCAAACCCCACTAAAAAACAACTATAAAAATAAATTTAAAAACATATAATATTATTAACTAACATAATATCTTGATTTTGTACATGAGGGTGAAGGTCGGGTCGGATCACGGTGGGTCAATATTAAAACCCGAACCCAACCCTAACTCACTTGGGTCATGAAAATTGCAACACGAACCCTACTTTTTCGGGGCGGTCATTGTCGGTTGTCAAACACATCAATCCTTTTACAGCGGTTGAAGAAGAGAATATAATAAAGGAGGAGAAGGTGTAGGTGAGGCTGGGGTTGTGGCTGTGGTCCTTGTGGATGAAGGTTGTGGCTGGAATGGTGAGATAGACGGCGACGGTAGACAGCGGCGATATAAGGAAGCGACAGAATTGGGATGGAGAATGTGGTGGGGAGTGCCTACAGATCTACATAAGTTAAGAGGGAGGGCCGTTGTTTAGGACCATGACAGTGACGGCGTCGCGGCTGTTGAATTCGTCGGCGAAGGAGGTTGGGCCGTTGGGAGGAGGGGGTTAGGATGGGGCGGATGCTTGTCAGGGGAAGGTAGGAGGAAGATCAGTGCCGGCTATTAGGGGGTGCGACCTGAGCGTTTGCTCATGGCCCCAAAAATTTGGGAGGGCCTTTTTTTTTTGTATATATAAAAATAATTCTAATATAATTGGATACTTTGATTCAATTAGGCAATAAATAAAAATCTGTTATAGTTTCCTAATTGTAATATACTACTTAAATTATATCCTAACCGTTTTACATTATCAACATGATTCACGTCTTTCAAAACAATCAGACGCATTATCTACGGCCTCCTCGTCTTCTTCCTATTCACAGCTCTCAATCAACTACGGTTATTATTCTCTCGACGGCTTTTTTTTTCATTTTTATTAATAACTATCTCATCAAAAATTCTGAATCAACATCTATGATTCTCTATTCACTCATATCGTCTTCTCTTTTGCAATAGTAATATTCTGGTTTTCTTCCATAAACTTCGACAACCACTTCTCTTCATCGCAGATCTTGCCAGGTTTTTTCGTTCTTTTCATACTTTACTATTTGAAGTTACGAGTATTATGAAGACTTGATTGAAGATTTTGCGTCAAATTAGATGGACCATACCTTTCAAATAAAAAGTTTGTTAATTGATTGTAGTTTTTGGTACGTCATTTACAAAAAAGAAATGTAAAATTATATTACTATAGTATACTCCCTCCGTCCCAGCACAAGTAGGACTGGAGGGGTTTGCACACTAGTTAAGACAAACTAGTAAATGTGTGGAAGAAAATGAAGAGGGGTAATGAGTGGAGTAAATAGTAGTGTTAGTTGGATAAATTGAGTGGTGGAAAATGAAGAGAGAGAATGTGTGAGATAAATAGTAGTGTTGGTTGAATAAATTGAGTGGTGTAAAATGAAGAGAGAGAATGAGTGGGGTTGAAACATTTCCATTTTGGGCAGTCTCACTTTTAGTGGGACAGCCTAAAAGGGAAAGAAGTCCCACTTGTGTTGGGAGGGAGGGAGTATTATTTATATTTTACTTTTTAAAATTATTTTTAGGGCCTCATTATCAATCAATGATCCAGATACTTGACCCATCTTCTTCTTTCTGCAGCGGAATACCCGGATCTTGTCATAACCAATTTAGCTCTGATACCACTTGTTAGAGCAAAAATATATAAGAACGATGTCAAGAGAAATAATCAAACACAACACAAGAATTTATGTGGTTCACCAACTTGCCTACGTCCACGGGCGGAGGGAGAATATATTATTATCAATGAAAATTACACAAGACGATCTTCACTAATCTAGTTGCACAAATTATTGAGCCCAATAATTCCGTCAACCTAAATCTAGATCTGAGATCTCTACTTGTATCTTTCAAAGATGGCCGGCCAAAAATATGCTAGGGAAAGGGTGGTATTTATAGTCATAAATACCTAAACCCTTAAAGGAGAAGGAATCATATTACTTGTGTACAAAGTAATTGGAATCCTATTTCTTGTGTACAAAGTAATTCTTTTCTTATTAGGAAATGGCTTTCCTAATTCTTGAACAATTCAATGCACCAATAAGAAACCTAATTAAACCAATAAACCTTAATCCTTGTACCAAAATGTAGATACCCCGGGAAAACCACAATTTGGCTAGAGCGGTGAATTATCCTAGGATGTCTATTTGGTTTTAGAGGTTAGAGTCGCCACCTATGTTTTTAAGAGAACATAAGTAAACCTAAGAAATAGCCTTTTTGTACGAAAACTAGAGATTCGGCAGAGACGGGTTTGGGGGTTAGGTTACGGAGTGGGAAGTACTAAACACCCACTCCGCCCGGCTAAAGCCGGTCTTGCTACTAAAGGTGTTCTAATGTAAAAAAGTCCTTTTATTTATATGAATACGGGCTAACAATTACATTGAAAGGAAAAGAGGAATTGCAAAGGAAAAGAAAATTCTTTTATTTATTAATCTATTCTAACAATTACATTTAAGAGAGATATATGAGAATAAAATGTAGGGAGATAACCTTTAACCAACTTCAATGTAATGAATTGATCATTTGGTCATGTCCCAATTGATGGGGATTGCATACATTAAAAGTCACAAAAGGAATAAGAAATAAAAGAGTTGTACCTTGTTGGGAAGAAGATGAAGACTCCAAACTTGGTGAGAAAATGGAGTGTTTTAGAGAGAAAAGTGTGTAGAGATTTTAGTAGAGTTTTTGTGTCGAGTTTTGGTGCTCTCCTTTGGTGTCCTTGAAAATGAACCCAATAGGTCCTTTTTATAGGTAAAATTAGGAGGGAGAGTTGAGAGGGAAAATGAGATCAATCCATGTGAAATGATCTTGACCAATAAAAAATAAGAGTAATTAAAATAATAATAAAAGAAAATGTTTTATTTTAAAGGAATGGCTAGAAATGTGAGATTGGGAGTTACAAAATAAAAACGGTTGAATGCTTGTAATAAAATATGATTTTTTGAATCAAGAAGAGATGTTGTAAATAAGAAAAATGAGGGAAAGTTGGTGGGAACCCGTAACAGCTACGTGGGAAGCGCGCGCGTCCGGTCTTTTGGACCAAAGGCGAGCGCGGCACATGACTATTACGGGAGGCGCCCGCCTTTAAAAATGATAGAATGACAGAATGACACTATAAAGTTAATTTTGTTACTCAGTTTATTCAAAAACTAACGGAATCAGTTAAGAACTTAACAGAAGTAACAGAAATTAACAAAAATAAGTTAAATACAAATACTATGTATGCAATCGGGGTGAGCGGTACAAGGCGGGGTGTTTACACAAAAGGATTTCCTTTTGTCAATTCAAGTCACAGAAATTACTCGACTTGTCGCGGACATATTCTTAATCAATAGCCATTGTTTCAAAGGCATATTTCTAATAGTATAAAAGTCGTTTAAGTATATGTAAGAATAGAGTTGAATATTGAGTGAAATCATGATATAAATTTGAGCGGTCCAAGGCGGGTGGTGTCTACACAAAATGATTTCCTTTTGTCAATTCATGTCTAATTGTCCTCCACTTGTCTAGGCAATGGGTACCATTCGTCAAGAAAAATGCAACACGTGGCAAAACGAAAAGGACAAATGACTGGCATGTGGGTAGGAAGTGCAAAGTATTATGTCGAGAATGCCCACTACATTTCCAGCGCAATTCCCAGACTGCCCTTGAGGTTTAGGCGGGATGTTTCCATCCACGCCCTCTTACTATAGTAATAGATAGATTTCCTTCGTTTCAAAGTAAATGACCAAATTTTGTCAGAATTTTAATAAAACTAGTTTTATACCCGTGCGTGATGAATGCACGGATGGAAAGGCTTGATTATTAGCTAACTAAATTATTTTTTATACAAGTAGATAATAATTTAAGAAAATATAATATTTAAGCCATTTATTTCAAAACAAACATATCATTCTATTAATCTATTATTATTAGAAATATCTATGTGGTGGAGGAAGTATTAGACAAAAACTTAACAGAGAACAATATATACCCATTTCATAGTAAAGAGTGGTTATTTAGACCCATGACTTGAGACATAAAAAGTTATTACACTTAAGATTTTGTGAGTAAAATTATTACATTTAAGATTTTGTGAGTAAAATTATTTGGAGTATTATGTTTTATTTTGTATTTTCCTTAGTACTTGATTTGTAAGATGCTAGACACAGATCACAATTACAAAATATAAATTATATAATAATTATTTATTCTATGTATATTTAGAAAATAGTTGTATAGTATTTTTTTACATTTTATACTTTACTTATTTTAAGTTTTAAATTATTCTCAGGAACAATTTGGCACAACATTGCCAGCGATCACTCCTTGAACAACTTGTTATATGCTTATACAGTATAGTACTCCCTCCGTCCCAAAATAATTTAAAATTTTAATTTTTTTTTCTAAAATGTTTGTAGTTTTATCATTATTCTTAATTTTTTACTTTTGTTACTAAGTATGGTTTTATTTATGTTAGTGAGATATACATTGCACAAATATTTAATTGCATGTAATTGAATTTTTCAAGGGTGATCAAGGCTTTTTTACATACTTATATTTCTTAAGAATGATAGTCCTCCTATTGTTTGCAATAATGTTGAAGTAATAAGCAAATAATTTATAAAAATTATAATACTTCCTCTGTCCCAGAATGATAGTCCTCCTATTTTCATGAGTTTTTTACGAAGGAACTTTGAGTAATAATTAAGGTTACTTTTAATTATTCTAATGAAATTTTTGAAATTGTTCTTGATACACCATTATAAATACTATTAATATCAATTTTTAGATTCACATTAACATAATTATAAGTAGCATTTATAACTGCTCAAAGTTCCCTCGTAATAACAACCAAAAAAAGGTGGACTATCTTTCTGGGACGGAGGGAGTATGTAATTAAAAAAATAAACTTTCTAATTAAAGTTTTGAAAAAAAATTTGAAAGAAAGCCTAAACTAGAAAAGAATGAGAGGGGAAGCCATGAGAAAAATCCAAGAAGGGAAAAAGAAAAAAACAAATACAAAAAAGTGTATCTCCTGGGAATTGAACCTGGTATTGCTAGGTTGCAATGTTAAAGGTCTTAACCAGTGGGGCACCTTTAGCTTGAGCATAATAAGTTGGTATCTAATATATATATATACTATACAAACAAAATTTTGGGGCCCCCAAATTTTTTGGGCCCTGTGCAATTGGGCTGGTTGCACAGGCCCAAAACCGGGCCTGGTGTTCAAATTTCTAAAATGTAATTTTTTATTTTTTTTTTCTTTCAAAAAAAAAAAAGATGTGTTCAAATTTCTAAAACAACAAATATCTTAGCACGGAAAGAGTAACTTTATTTTGATTTTGGTGGATGTCTAGTCTCCTGTCCCAAAGTTAAAATCTTATTTTTTTAAAGATATCTATCTAAAAATATATTTTTCCCCTAATCCTTCCAAAAACATTAAGATAGCAATTGACTTCACTGTGAAAAATAAAAATTTTAAGTAAAAAGAAATTTAGTGTCACATACTGTTCAAAATATAAATGCAATTTTATCAGCAACCGATCGAGTTTTTTTTTTTTTTTTTTCTAATCGTTCCAAAAACATTAAGAAATTGAACATCTGAGGATATACATATTGTAAAGTCACAGACCCAAATGAATTTACGAAAAAACTACAACAAATGACTTTTTATTCTTGAGCTTTATGACCCCAAAATACTACTGCTCATTAGTAGCACCCACGCCAACACTGTTTCCACTCTCCAAGAATTCAAACTATCTTCCAATCGTCTCTATCCTTGATGATGTAGCGGAAGCAAGATAGAATTAACTACTGTTGTTTCGCTCGAGAAAACCAGTAATTAATCTTCAATCCTCGTTGAATCGATCGAGATTACCGGGAATTGGATGAAAGGAAAGAAATTCAACTTTCGAATTAAAAAGAAATTAACTACTGTACTTCGCTCGAGAAATTCAGCAATTAATCGACAATTTTCGCTCGAGAAAATTGAAAAGAGACACGCTCTAATTTTTATTTCACAAAAAACAACCAATTTTCGGAATACAATATAACCCTATTTTTATATGACAAATTCTTGGGTAGGACTGCCGCATGGCGTGCGGCGGGTCTGGCCCATGGGCCGACCCGGCCGCCCCGCCCGGCTCCTTCCCCCTCTCCCTGAGTGACACGTGTCCTAAAAAAAAAAAAACATCATCAACTTTA
Organism: Campanula takesimana; assembly: GCA_026119855.1. NCBI lineage: Eukaryota > Viridiplantae > Streptophyta > Magnoliopsida > Asterales > Campanulaceae > Campanula > Campanula takesimana. The sequence goes on along the minus strand of JAOWBW010000029.1, from coordinate 641,993 downwards.
AAATGCTATATCTTGAGATTTATAACTCAGAAAAAAAAATTAAAAATACCGTTGTGTTCGTCTCGACGAGACAAATAAAACTACATAGGTCATGATATGGTTTGATTTTTTTTTTTAAACATTTTTTTACACATAAAAAAGTTTGAGGTGCTTGCCAGCTGAAATGTAACACTCTGTTCTGATAAAAGTAACAATTTCATCTTCAAAAAGTAACACTTTTTCTACTGTCAAATGTAACATCAATTTTACAAAAAAAAAAAAATGGGTTTGCATTTCAATTGTTACTTTCTCAATAAAAAATTGTTGCATTTCATATATAATGTTACATTAAGGAATATAAACTGTTACAATTGAGAAAAAAATGTTACATTCATTTTTTATAAAATGTAACATTAGTTTAGTTGTCAATCCTATGTTATTTTCGGAGAAAAAAAATGTTACATTTGAAAAAATGAGTGTTACATTCCTTTATAAAAAGTGTTACATTAATTTAGTTGTCAATCTTTATGTTATCTTTTATCTATTGTAGCAAAATTGTGGTACATTTTTTTTAAAAAAAGTGTTACATTTTGAATAAAAAAGTGTTACATTTTGTTATAATAAGTGTTACATTTGAAAAACAAAAGTATTACATTTCGTTATAAGAAGTGTTACTTTTGATGGGAGGAAAAAAGGTTGTGGGGGCAAAAAAAAAAAAAAAAAAGGGGGTATGGTCGGCGCGCCGCATGGGGTGCGGCCGCCGCACCAGAGACCTTCTCTTTTTATTTGACTTCTAAGACTTGGAAAGCAAGTCAACTACTTCCTAAAATACCTCTAATCTATATGGTAACCTATAACAACTCAAAAACATCAAAATATATCATAAATCTACTTCTAAACATGATATTATCACCTACCTAAATATAAATCCGAAAATAATAATAAATTAACAAATAATTAACATAAAACTCATACTCCCCTCTGTCCCTAAATGAGTGTCCATTTTCAAGAAATCTTTGTCCCTAAATGAGTGTCTTTTTTGAAGATAACTTTCTCCCTAAATGTTTTTTTTCGAAAAAATTTTTACTGGTTTCTTTATACGTGCAAAACTAAAAGTTTGGAAAGGAGATTACAAGATTATATATGAATCGTTGTTACCAAATTGTTCAAAAAGTTGAGATTTTCAGTTTCCCTTAAAATGAAATTTGGACACTCATTTAGGGACAGAGGTAGTATTTATTATCGATCTCCATCACTTGACAACTCCTTCTTCTTCAATCGTGTTTCAAGAAATGATTTTGAAATTGTTTGTCAATGACTTTCTGAGAACAGGTGTTACCTCAAGTGTTAAGCAACACCCCAGGTAACACTCCAGACGGACAGAAAATACACACACAAAAATAGTAGAGTTTTTGCAGCGGAAAATAAATAGCACAAGAGAAATATTTTTCTCAAGTTATATAAATATAACTTGAGATGCCTAGATGGCGAAAACCTTATAATCAAAACCAATTACAAAGTTTAAAATGGTTCCCTATACAAACTATGATATACTCTCTATGGAACCAAAGTAAGAACAAAGTACAAGATTCTATCCTAACCAAAACTCACTCAAACCCGAAGTATTTGAGTGATAAAAGAGTGTATGGAAGAAAGAATCTCAAAAGGAGCCAAGAGTACTTTGGTCTTTTTGTGCTATGGATGTGTGTATAAAATTGGCTTGTCTTCAATCTTCATCCAAGCATCTATTTATAGCCAACCAAGACTTGGAGGCTACACAAATAACAGCCTTGGGCTGTTTGTGATGAGTGGGGAGAGTGGGTAGAGTGAGTGGGCTTGCTCTCCACTTTTTGTGCGAAGACTTGGTCTTCCTTCCATGAATTTCTCAACCGCAAGCTTGATCCCCAAGTCCTAGCTTCACCGTGTTGTACTCCAAGCTTCCAATGCCTTGTACATCTTCAATTAATCAGCAACTAACATTGGACTTGGTCTTCTTCACATTTACCATATTTAACACATGTTAAATATGTTTGTTATTCCCTCTTTTACTCGGCATTTATGAATAACTCTTCAACAATTTATTCTCCACCTTTTTAACTCCATAAACCAACTTTATTATTACCTGAAATATGGACCAACATCTTGAAAATAATATTAGGACATTAGTGTAAAAATTACATTAGAAAGAAATATCAAATTACAAAGAATTTCGTCACAGCACTTGGACTATCAGTGGCAACATCCGAGGTAACACCTCAGTTCTGCACTAACAATCTCCCCCTTAATTTGAGATTTCTTTCCAATCACCTAAGTGTTGGTACCTGCAAAAACAAGTTAGCCATATAACAAGATAGTATAACAACCACCCAATATAAACTCCCCCTTAATGTAGGAGTCGAGAGAAAACAAGAATTTACAAACAAATACTAATTAAACACATCCTTAAATGTTTTCAACTAGTAGCTTCAAAATCCAAAGTAAATCCAAGTTTTAAAAAAATAAAAACCAACATAAGATCCAAAAATAAAACACCAAAAAAAAAACCACCAAAGTATGAAATTGTTTAAACCAACTACCACAAAATAAATAGTTTAGAAACCAAAGAACCGAATTGTTTTGGAACCAAACCCCAAGAAAAAGTCATTGCCCAATTTAATGGCAACATCAACCTTCAGGAAAGATTTTCCTCTTTTACTCTTCTTCTGTGTCTTCGTCCTCTTCTTCCTGTTCATCTTCCCCAGCACTTGCACCAGCATCTTCAGTAGCACCTGCAGCATCAGCAGCATCTGTAGCAGCACTCGTACCAGCACTTGTACCAGCACCTCCCCCTGATTGGGAAGAAATCAGATTAACAAAGCTTGCTGTGTTGTCTTTTAGTAGGGTCCAATCTTGAACAATTCTCCCCAAAATCACATTCTGTTTTTCAAGAAATGCTAGGACAGTCGTCTTTGGGATTGAGGGAGAATCAGTGCCCAGAAGATGTGAGACACTAGCCATCATTTCAGCATTAGTACCTGCAAACATGCTTGGAGAAGAAGGAATAAAGGTCGGACAATCTGAGGTAGCACCTTTCCCAACACCTCGAGATGGAATGGACGAACTTGACAAAATGATATCTTTCGACTTATCCCAAGGTAAGTCACCGGTGTATCTAATACCACCCTTTCCCTGTTTAGTCAAAAGACTATCCACTCGGTAATAGTCAAGCTCATGAGTATATTCGTCCGAATCCATAAGTTGAAAATTTTGGGATTTTATCACTTGGAAAATGAGAGAAGGATAAGGCAAGTATGAGATCGATTTCTTCTTTCCCCAAGTGGCTAAGTGTCTAAATATCAATCTCCCAAAATTCAATTTCCGGTTCAACCCCAATTTATGTAGGACCCGAGCTTGTTCGAGGGTTACATATTGTTCATTTTTGGTGGGGAGCCAATTAAAGATACACAATTTGTGTAGAACCGAAAAAAGTGAGGTGAGGGAAGAGGCAAGAAAGTGTTCATCCTTTTTTGTTGGCCATTTCTTGACAACATTGTTAGACAAAACTTTGGCAATATCATCCCTATCGGCTAACACCCCATCATCATCAACGTTAGGCAAGCCAAGCACTTTATTAATCAAAGATGGGTTTATTCGAAGAACTTTACTTCGAAGAAAGAATTTGCCAAATTGGTTGGAATTTTCATTATCTAGGTTGGGATGAAGATTAGCAAAAAAGTTTCGAATAATGGCATCAACATAGTTCTCGGGATAGAGATTGGCATTTAAAACATTTCTATCTTTTAAGAACTGATAAACACCATGTTTCTTAAGACTAGCCTCATCAATATGCTTCTCACGGTGCATTTTTAAACCCGAAATATCAAGCCATTTTTGCATATTGGCCCGTTCAAAAAATTCGAATGTAGAAAAGGGTTGTGGAAATGCCTCATCATTTTTATCAATACTTGTTTCCAAAATATCATCAGAAGCACCAAATAATTCAGAAGACGTAACCGGGGCGCTATGGGGTTTTGACGATCGAGATGTTACCTTGGATGGTTTCGGAGGTCTGCCAGCACCCGAGACAACACTCTGTTTCCCCTTGGCTTTTGTCACTCGCTTTTGAGCTGCAGCAAGAGTTTCTTCCTCTTTTTCTACCCAAGTATCCAGGCTCTCTACAGATTGAGTTCGTTCAGCTGGTTGAACAACAAAATCCTGGTCCGAGTTGTGATCGGAAGAGAGACCGAGAGATTCTTCTTCTTCCTCGTCGGAGACATGTACTGGGTCATCAGGAGTGTTGGAAGGAACTTTTGACATTGCCTTTGCATTTAGACGGTTGGAGGTCCTCTTTCGAGCTTGTGGATCTGCGCCAATTTTGGTTGAAGTTGACGGAGCTTTTCTCTTGATTCGTTTAGTGGCGGAACTTGGAGGATTTGAAGCAGTCGCCGGGAGTGGTGGACGAGCTGAGGTAGCTACTTGTGAGGGCTCATCAATGGACATTGCAATTTGTTGAGAAATTTGGGAAACAATTGGTGAGATGTCCATGGGTGAGGCAACACGTGAGGCATCACCCGGTGACTCCTCCAATGGTGCCGGTTGGATAGGGTTTTGAGGGGGTTTCACCATTGTTGAATTTTAATGGAGGATTTTGGAGAATTTTTGGAGAAGGGTTTTAGGTTGTCGCCGGTTTTGGGTTGTCGCCGATTGAAGAAGGCGGTGAGGAGAGGGAGAGTTAAAAAGAGTTTTGGTGAGAAAAATAAGGAGAGTAATTAGGAAGAGATTTTTAGGGAGGTTAAAAATGTGAAAAAGTGATAAACAATTAATTCAAACTTAACTCTTATCATTTAAATTAACTAAACCCCTATTTTTTCTCACATGTAAAACTAACCTAAATTAAATCACCCTATCTACAAGCACACAACTAACAAACTCCCCTGCACATTCAGTTTTATTAAAAACACGTTTTTTTTTTTTTTTTTTTTTTTTATATATATAAAACGAAAAATAAAGATGGTAAAATTAATGATGTAACGATCTCTCAAAAATTTGAAGATAGATTCCTAAATTGTAGGGAAATTGTTACAACTATATTTTACCTAAAGTAAAAGATTTGTTTTAGACTTTTTCAAAATTGTAAACTCTTTTTCTTTAAATAAAAAGACTTTCAAACTTTGAAAATTTAAAAAAAACAATTCTGAAAATAAATTAAAATTAAAAAAACGAATGTAGCACACACTAATGTGTTGATGGCAACGATGGTAACACTTAAGGCAACACTTATGATAACATCCCTTGATTATATTGAGGCAATTAAGGCGAGATGACCTCACTTTTGAGGCGAAGATATGCTTTTTTTAATAAGCAATTGAGGTGGAACAAGCTTGCCAAATATTAACTAGTTAGGCAAAATAAAAAAAAACTTGTTCTTCATCTTCAAACACTTAAAAATATAAACATGATTCACACTTCTTTATCTACAGGGAAGCATCGTAGTAGCGAGCTCCGTGCCCCGAGTCCTTATAAAGTGTAAACATGTTTTAGTGATTTGTACCGTTCAAATAGGAAACATTGTAGTGACGAACTCCATGTTCCTAATACTTAGTACAAAATCACTAGATAATATCCCCCTTTGGCAAGAGTGCATCGTCGCAGCGAACGCCGTGCCCCGAGCTACTAAGGAAATATTATAAGTGTTTTTAGCCTTTATGCCTTTTAAAAAAGAATTAGTGACTTTGTCACTTTTGAGTTTATAGGGATGTTATCAATAATGACACCTAGAGTATTATCCTACCATAACAAAAAGGTCAGCATGTGCCACTATCAATGAATAGAAAATACTACTCATTGACAGATTAAAACAGAAACAAAACAATAATATACAAGTGTTATCTCAGATGCTGGTAGCACTTGAGGTAACACCAGAAAACAGGAGATTTTTAGAGATTACAAAGACCAAGAGAGTTCTTCAAGAAAGAAAATCTCTCAAGGTCTAAGGCTTTTGTAAAAATGTCCGCTAATTGATACTTGGTATCAATATGCTCTATAGCTATTAAGCCTTTTTCAACCATATCTCTTAAAAAATAATGACGAATATCAATGTGTTTTGTGCAGGAGTGTTGGACAGGATTCTTGGAAATGTTGATGGCACTCAAACTATCACAGTACATGATCATATTTTTACTCTCAAGCCCATAGTCGTCTAACATATGTTTTAGCCATATTAATTGAGTACAACAGCTCCCCGCTGCCACGTATTCAGACTCAGCAGTAGAGAGCGACACACAATTTTGTTTACGACTATACCATGATACTAGATTATTACCCAAGTAAAAACACCCCCCACTAGTACTTTTTCTGTCATCTATATCCCCCGCCCAATCCGAATCACTAAAGCCTACTAGATTTGTATTTGTATCTTTAGCATACCAAATTCCTAATTCGCTTGTTCCGGAAACATATTTAATTATATTTTTCACAGAATTAAGATGAGAGACTTTGGGTTGGATTGGTATCGTGCACAGACACACACAGAAAACATAATGTCGGGTCGGCTAGAGGTAAGGTAAAGAAGGCTACCAATCATGGAACGGTAGAGGGTAGGATCGACTGCTTCTCCCCCTTCATCCTTGCCGTGTTTAAGTGTAGTAGCCATAGGAACCGAGGAACTTTTTGACCCCTCCAAGCCGAATTTCTTGACTAGATTTTTTGCGTACTTGCTTTGTGAGACGAATATTCCATCGGGTAGTTGTCTTACCTGCAAGCCAAGAAAGAAGTTTAGTTCACCCATCATGCTCATCTCGAAAGTTGATGTCATAGCCTCTACAAAATCATTTAAACAAATTTTTGAAGTAGAGCCATAGACTATGTCATCAACATAGATTTGAGCAATGACAAGTTCCTTTCCATGTTTTAGAATGAATAAGGTTCTATCCGCCTCTCCTCGAATAAAACCATATTCAAGCAAAAAACTAGTTAAACGACCATACCATGCGCGCGGAGCTTGTTTTAGACCGTATAAGGCTTTATCAAGTCTATACACATGGTTTGGTTGGGATGGATCTTCAAAACCTTTAGGTTGTTCAACAAAAACTTCCTCATCTAAATATCCATTTAAAAATGCTGCTTTAACATCCATTTGATACAAAGTGATTCGAAGATAACAAGCTATGGCTAAGAGAAGTCTTATAGACTCAATTCTAGCCACGGGTGCGAAGGTTTCGTCAAAGTCGATACCTTCCACTTGTGTATAGCCTTGAGCCACAAGACGAGCTTTATTTCGAACAATATTACCCTCTTCATCCATTTTGTTTTTAAAAATCCATTTTGTCCCAATAACATTAGTATTAATAGGACGGGGTACTAAAAACCATACATTATTTCGGGTAAATTGATCTAGTTCGTCTTGCATAGCTTGAATCCAAAAATTGTCTTTTAAAGCTTCAATCACATTTTTAGGTTCTATGGATGACACAAAACAAGAGTGTTTTACCTTGGTGTATGTGGTTGACATGCAAACATACCTTACCATTTTCCGATAACTCACGGGTTCTTTGTTTCTTGTTCGGACCCCTTCATTCACTTCCCCAATTACCTGAGTTGTAGGATGATTCCTACGAATTCTGGGTGGAGGATCCCTTCTTGCGTCATCATGAACTTCTGCATCAGACTCGGATGGATCACTGGACTCAGGTGCTGCCTGAGGTGCTGTCTCATCGATGATAACATTCTGCTCAGCATCTGTGTTAACATCTGTGATGTCATTTGCAGTTTGTATGACATCTTCTAACAATACCAGAGGAGACTCTTGAGCACCTTCACCTGAAATACTTGAGAGATCATCAAAAACAATGTTAACAGATTCTTGGATGGTTTTTAGTCTAAGATTGTAAACCCTATATGCCCGACTATTTGCCGCATACCCAAGAAATATCGCCCTATCACTTTTAGAGTCAAACTTTGCTAAGTAATCCCGGTCATTCAAAATGTAACACACACACCCAAAGACATGAAAATAGTAAACTTTTGGCTTCTTGCCATTCAAAATTTCATAAGGTGTCATAGTGGTTCCGGGTCTTAGAAAAACTCTATTAGTTGTGTGACAAGCCGTGTTAAGTGCCTCGGCCCAAAATCTTTTAGAAATCTTTTTAGAAAACAACATCACACGAGTCATTTCAAGTAAAGTACGATTTTTCTTTTCGGCCACCCCATTTTGTTGAGGTGTTTTAGGAGCTAAAAACTCGTGATGTATTCCTTTTATTTCACAAAAAGTAGAAAATAAAACATTGTCAAATTCTCTCACATGATCAGATTTGATTCTAAAGATAGAGGCACAAAACATGTTTTTGATTTTGGAGTGTAAAAGTTTAAATTTTTCAAAAGTTTCCGATTTTTCTTTTAGAAAATAAACCCAAGTGAATCTCGAAAAATCATCAACAATGACATAATAATATCTCTTTCCTCCAAAACTCTCTACCTCAACTGGACCCATTAAATCCATATGTAAGAGTTGAAAACAGTGTGTTGTTCCAGAGTGTTGTTCGGAATGTTGGGCAGCACTATGGGCAACACGAGTTTGTTTCCCCTTAAGACAATCTTCACAAATGATAGGATTTTTAAGATCTAGTTTAGGAATTCCTTTAACACCATCTAACTTAACAATCTTATCAATGTTCCTCAAATGAACATGTCCCAACTTTTGATGCCATAAGTTTGTGACATCAATTTGTGCGGTGTTGCACACGAATTTATCTTCCACACGATAACAATTATCACTTGATCTAGTTCCTGTCATAACACAATTGTTAGTACCATCAAAAACTTCACAAGTGTCCTTGTTAAATTTTACTTCCATGTTGTCATCGCAAAGTTGACTAATACTAATTAAATTAGTTACTAGGCCATCTACATGCAAGACATTTTTTAAAGCAGGAAAACCATTCACATTTAGTGTTCCTTTACCTATTATATTACTCTTGCTCCCACCACCATAAGTTACACTACCCCCTTGAACGGATTCATAGTGTTTTAAAAACATTTTTGTTCCCGTCATATGGCGTGAACACCCACTATCAAAATACCATGATCCTTCAACATTTGTTTTTAAGGCAGTATATACAACATCACATCTCACATTGGCTTTTGGTTTCCATGACTTCTTTTTTGATATTTTGACTTTCTGACAGTGTGTGTTATCTGGAGTGCTGGGTAACACTTCAGGTAACACATCTGGACTGGACTCTTTCTTTGAAAGCTTTGTACATTTATTTTTAAGATGTCCAGTAGTGTGACAGTATTGACACAGTTTCCCTTTGTCAGAAACATCATTTGAACAAGAATTTTGATCAAACTCGTGACCTTTTACAAAATTTACGTTATGATCATTACAAGACAAAGAAGAAGTAATACTTTCTAATGATTCTCGGAAACCAATACCTGCTCTCAAAGGCTTACCCAAGTTTAGGATCTCATCAAGTTTGGACGATCCGGTGTTGAGCTTCTTCAAGGTGGTTTCAGCTAGAGTCAACTTGGCCTTGACTTTTTCTAGCTCGGCATCTTTCTGGGATGCTTGAGCTTCCATTCGGTTCAAGTAGGCCTTGAGTCCATCGTTCTTCTTGGTTAAAGTCTTAACCATTTGGTTCTCCTTCTTCCATTCCTTGAGCATATCCTTATAGAGGATTTTTAAGTCTTCAATGAGCTCATCTTTGCTCATCTCATCCTCTTGCGAACTTCCTGTATCAAGATTAGTGGAAACCATGAAACAAACATTATTATCAGTACTAAAATTGTTATACCTGACAGATGTGGTCTCGGATGTTATCTCAGTTGACATAACATCTCTGGTAACATGTTCAGTCTGCAAGTCACTGACTGTGACATACATGGTTGTTTGATCTGGTTCTTCTTCCTGGATTGAACCCTCATCTTCATTGTCACTCAGGGATACCCATATGTTCTTTCCCTTCTTCCGTAGTGTGTTGGCACACTCGTTTGCGTAATGACCCCATCCCGAACAAGCATGACATTGAATTGAATCAATGTATTTGGGATCCGACCTTGATTGATCTGAGGATGCTCTACGCATAGGGGCTGACTTTTGAGTAGATGGGAACGTCCTTCTTGGCATCGAATCATACACCTTGGTTTGTTTCTCTTTTGCTTTTACCTGCACTTTTTCATTGTTAAACTTTTTAACCATTGCATTATATTTTCTAGCAAGTAAAGCAACACTGGCACTTTCATCCAATTCTTCAAAAATTTCATCTTCATTATCATTTGAAAAATCTGAGGATTGCACATTTAAAGCAATATTTTTCCCTTTAGAAGCCTCACTTTGTTCAAGGAGATTTGACTCAAAATTTTTCAAAATACTCATTAAAGAATTGATGTTCATTGTAGAAAGATTGTGAGCTTCTTCAATAGATGAAACTTTCATATTGAACCTCTCGGGGAGAGTTCGAATAGCTTTTGAAACAAGTTGTTTGTTGGTAAAAGGTTCACCCAAAAGTTGACACTCATTTGCAATATCAAACAATTTTTCAAAATAGGATGAAATCGTTTCATTTTCACCCATCCTCAATCTTTCAAATTTGCCAGTAAGAGTTCTAAGCTTATTATCACGCACACTACTATCACCTTCAGAAAATCTTTGTAAAGTGTCCCATGCCTCTTGAGCAGTGGAACTATTTTGAATAAGTTTAAAAATATGCATATCAACCCATTCAAAAATAGCATTAAGTGCTTTTTCATTATAATTAGCTAGAGTAATCTCTTCATTAGTCCACTCCGATTCAGGTTTGACTTGAACGTCACCATCTTCATCTGGAGGTAACATAGGGAGAGAGTAACCATTTGTTATAGATCGCCATGCCCGAAGATCAATTGATTTGATATGCGAGCGTAGGCGGATCTTCCAAAAAGCATAATTCGAGCCATCTAAAACAGGAAGACGCTTTTGATTAGGATTAGCAGGATCGAAAGCCATGACAAATCTGGAACGAATCACTTAGTATGTCAAGTGACCGGGCTCTGGTGCCAATTGAAATTGTTTGTCAATGACTTTCTGAGAATAGATGTTACCTCAAGTGTTAAGCAACACCCCAGGTAACACTCCAGACGGACAGAAAATACACACACAAAAATAGTAGAGTTTTTGCAGCGGAAAATAAATAGCACAAGAGAAATATTTTTCTCAAGTTATATAAATATAACTTGAGATGCCTAGATGGCGAAAACCTTATAATCAAAACCAATTACAAAGTTTAAAATGGTTCCCTATACAAACTATGATATACTCTCTATGGAACCAAAGTAAGAACAAAGTATAAGATTCTATCCTAACCAAAACTCACTCAAACCCGAAGTATTTGAGTGATAAAAGAGTGTATGGAAGAAAGAATCTCAAAAGGAGCCAAGAGTACTTTGGTCTTTTTGTGCTATGGATGTGTGTATAAAATTGGCTTGTCTTCAATCTTCATCCAAGCATCTATTTATAGCCAACCAAGACTTGGAGGCTACACAAATAACAGCCTTGGGCTGTTTGTGATGAGTGGGGAGAGTGGGGAGAGTGAGTGGGCTTGCTCTCCACTTTTTGTGCGAAGACTTGGTCTTCCTTCCATGAATTTCTCAACCGCAAGCTTGATCCCCAAGTCCTAGCTTCACCGTGTTGTACTCCAAGCTTCCAATTCCTTGTACATCTTCAATTAATCAGCAACTAACATTGGACTTGGTCTTCTTCACATTTACCATATTTAACACATGTTAAATATGTTTGTTATTCCCTCTTTTACTCGGCATTTGTGAATAACTCTTCAACAATTTATTCTCCACCTTTTTAACTCCATAAACCAACTTTATTATTACCTGAAATATGGACCAACATCTTAAAAATAATATTAGGACATTAGTGTAAAAATTACATTAGAAAGAAATATCAAATTACAAAGAATTTCGTCACAGCACTTGGACTGTCAGTGGCAACATCCGAGGTAACACCTCAGTTCTGCACTAACAGATTTGATTTTGAATTTAAATCCAAGTTACGAAGGGGTTTATTTTGAATCCGAATATTTGATTCTTGGTTTCATTGGTAGTGATAGGTGGTGTTGTGGTGGTCAATCATGATTTTTGTTAAATATAGACACAAGCATGCACACACAAAACACACACACGCAAATTTAAAACCAGATCAGAAATATGAAAAGAAGACCTGGTTTCTTAAAAAAAAGTGTGAAGAAGAAGAAAAGGTAAGAAGAAGCACACACTAAAAAGAAAGAGAGAAAGGAAGGAGAAAGACAACCTATAGGGTGGAGATGGTGGAGGCCTTCGGTGGTGGTCGGTTGCTCGTTTTCTGGAGCACCAATGGAGGTGTCATGTGAGTTTGTGAAGTGGTGAAGATAATGGAAGGGGAAGAAGAAGACGAGGAGAAAGAAAAGAAACAGAGGCGGATAGCGGCGGGGTAGGCCATATAGCGCGCCAGCGGCTGGAGGGTGGTGGCGTAAGGCAGTCGACTAGTGGTGGTTCTCTTTAAAGAGAGAAGGTCAGACATCCCTCTAGAATATTATGAAAGAGGTTGACTGATTAATGGATTTATTTAAGGAAGGAAATTGAACAGACAAAAATTGGTTGTAACTCATAATTCCATGGGTATTTTGGGATTAAGTATTTTTATAGGTTGTGGACTTGGTAATTGAGATTAGAGAGCAATGAACCTAGACAATTTTCAGTCTCTGTGCAAGTTTGAGCGGGATAATGGGGGTGTGCTGAAGTGCTTTTGCATTTCAGCTTTTATTTAGTTATAAACTTGGGGTGAGTTTGGGAGTGCTTTTTTTAGGTTTATAATCACTTTCAGAGATCAAAAATCACTTTTGTGGCGTTTGGATGTTAAAACTTATTGTGATTTTAAGTTATCAAAACGCAGAAAATTGCGTTTTAACAGAAGCAGCTATGACCCAGCTTTTGCTAGAAGTGATTCTAAAAAGCTGTTTTTGTATAATGTTTTACATTGATAACCTTCTTTTATGTGTGCATTTACTATATTGATATGTATTAAGTAAGGGATATTTTTGGAATTTATTTTTTATAATCAATTTCAAACATGTGGTATCCATACATATCCATAATTGATAAATTAATGATACGATAATCATTTATACTATAATCACTTTTAACGAATCACTTCCGGAGAATCAGAAGCAATCCCAAACTCACCCTTGGTCATTCATTTTGTTTTGACGGAAGTAGTCTCCTTTTTATTTTGGCAAATGTATGAATGATACAGTTGTAATATTTGAGGTTATAAAATAGAATAATACTAAGGGCACTGATGATGCCAAAAACATACCGGATCAGCCTTTCGTCTAGCGGTTCGGATAAATCCAGCAATGAGAACTTCCTCATTCGGATCTGCGCACAATGAGCAAACGTAAATTACGTCGGGGCTTCCCCGGCGAAGGCCCTCCGGCGTGAGAATAAGAATACGGATTGTGTATGAAATGAAGAGAAATCAATTAACTATAGTTTAGAGCCAAAAGAGTTCATTACCTGTTTCCTGTATGGAGGACCTGTTTATATAGGCATGGGTGAATGAGTCCTGACTTGTCAAGTAAGCCAGAATGCCCGTGTTGATCTAGGACTCGTATTCCTTGGAGATAGACCCCTGATAAGGATGATTGATATCCAGTTTGTATTGCATTGGGGATCTCCTTGTTTAGATAAGGATTCCTTGTATTTGTATTGTAATTAAACTGTGAGAGTAGTCTCCCGTTGGCACTGGGATGATAATACCTGTCTTGAGGTATGTCGGCCCGTCATCCAGATCAGCTCGTCATAGAGGCAAACTGGGGATTAGGCTCTTGGATATCGGCATGTCCTCCAACTCAAGTCGTCACAGAGACCGAGTTGGGAATAAAGATTTCTTTGTTCTCGGCCTCGTTGAAGTCAGCTTCACTCGGCTTAACTGGTGTCGGCCTTAAGTTGTGGGCCTCTCGAATATGGGCCTTTGTGATGTATGGGCCCAAAGCCTATGGGGCCCAATAACCAAGTCGGTTCATGTCGTTCAGTGGCCCCCGAGTTTCTATCTCGGCATGACGAGTAGGAACTAGACTGTATTGATTACAGCATTTGTTATTGATTTGATATTCAGCCGCCAAATCCTTATATCTTTAGATATTCTGACAGCCTCCGGATCATATTTGGTAGAACAATCATTAACCCTTTTGGGAACTGGAGTTCATTAATTGCCAACCACTTATGGCCTCCTATATATACTCCAACCTTTCACATTCTGCTGGCCACAAAAAGAAAGTCAGTTTACCAGAATTTCCCCTTCACCTTCAAGAAAATCAAGATGATGCCCAAGAGATCATATGATGATGCCTTTCCCGAGGAAGTAGATTCAGATTCCGTTAACCATGATGAGCGTTCTTCATCCAACAGCAGCAACGATTCCATAGTGCCCTCAAGATCACGTTCGTCTTTCCCGGAGGAAGAATCCCCGACCGACAGTAATGGAGAATACAACTCCTCGGATCCTATGGAGAGCGATGATGAAGAGTCTTCGGATAGCAGTGATGACAATGATGATGGCGACAACGGAGATGATGAAGATGAAGATAATGATGATGAGGATGAGGGCAATGCCATGGATAATTCTGAGATGGGCTATGATGGGGATGTGGAGTAGGAAGAAAGTTAAGGTTCTTGGTTACGCTATAGTAGTAACTTTTCTTTTCTTTTCTTTTCTTTCTTTTTGTTCTTGTAAAGGGATAGGCCCCCGGCCGTATCGTGGGGGTCCTTTTGATGGTGGTATTAGAACTATCTTATGTTCTTATTAACTTGTTTGCGTTGTAGTTCTGCTTTTCTCTTCTTCTTCATCGTTCTTGTTCTGTTTGTCTCCGGAATCTGTAACTTCAATTTGACTCATAATCAAATGAGAACCTGACTGACGATCGACCTCGGCATGACGTTATGTCGGCATTCATTTTAACCGTTTCAACTCGGTGTCTACCACTTTGCCGAGATGTTGGTCGTGCGTTTAGCCGTAAATGTTGAGCTCTCGAACCCTTAAGTTAAATGATATTCCTCAATCCTTGTTTCGTCATTCACCTCTTATCAACTCCCAACATTCTGACTCGTCATGTCGATAGCTTTAGGTCGGCACCTTTTGATTATACTCGATAGTTTGCTCCCAATTTTGACGGTTGGGTCATGCCAAACGTTTCCCCTTCACTGTTCATTGTCATGTGACGTCAGCACGATTGATTGAAAAGACACCCCCTATTAATTAGGGGTAATGATAAAGTTTAGTGGGGAACGTGCCAACCCGTGGATCTATGGGCACGGTCAGGTCGGATTCAGGCTTAACCCAGTTGACCCGGGGTATAAATCCAAATTCCTTATTTTCATTTCATTTTTTCGAATTTCCAAAGAGGGTTTAAGGGCTTTGACAATCGACGGCATAGTAACTCCGTTCTGTACTCGGCTTTTCGTCAATTCGCTTCATCCAACGTTTTCAGGGCAGCTTTCCGGCCAATTTCATCCGACCATTTTCTGTTTTCAAGGTACTTTTCATTCCCCTTTGCTTATTTCTGTCAATTTTCCATAGCTAGGGTTCCTGCCAAAACTTTGAAGTTTTCATCTTTCCGTCTTCCTTTGTCGAATTCGCCATATTTCTTGAACAAACTCTGAACTTTTTGACCGCCCATAATGTCTAGCTCCTCTAGCTCAAGCGTAGGTCCGTTGTATGGTTTTTATAGGAGGAACAGTAGGATTTATATCAAAACTGAGGGGGTATGGAAAATGTTGTCGCTACTGGCCATTGGGTACCTCTTGTTTATCAATAAGACCCCTAGGGAAGACGTTAGATACCCTTCAGGTTTATTTGCCCCAAGAACCGTGAGGGGTGATGATGTCGATATGACAGTATTGGGTAGTTATAACGACGTTCTTAGCCTTATACTCCTGCATTATGTGAAAGATAAATCCCTATTCCGATCTCGTCATGATGGAGTAACCTCCTCGGTCCCTTTAGTCGATTCGGAGGGGAAAATTGCCTTGTCCAGGCTTCCAGATGAGTCTAACCCCTCTGTTTCTTCTATAGGTATAGCCGGGGAGAGTACGTCTGAGCGGATAGTAAACCATTTTGATACGGATGTTCCCAAACCGAGACAAGATCATCGCGTAGGTCCTAGCAGAGTAGGTAGGAACAAAGGAAAGTTGGGCCCTGTCACGGATAAACATCCGAAGTCTGGTGACGAGATGATTGAGACCCTTTATTCTCGATACGGAGTAAATCGGGATGAATACTGTCTGCATTATAGTAAGCCTGGTTCGTTAGATACCGAGGAGAAGGTTCAACGCTTCTATTACGATCAAGCCTTTATCCCCTTCTTCTTTAAACAGTTCCAGTTAGGATTGAGACTTCCCCTCGACCCGTTTATTAATGAGTTCCTGGAATCATGGGAGATAGTTCCAGGGCATATCGGCGCGAATGCCGTCAGGTATTTGATGAGCTTCATAGTTTTATGTCGTTGCCTCAATTTTGAACCTTGTATGTCAGCTTTTGATCACTTCTTCAACGTAAGCTATAATTCCAAATCTCGAACGATTACCATTAAATCAGACCCATCAAAACCCAAAATAATTTCCCCTATTTCGGGGACGGTTAGCAAAGTGTCGGGCTGGAACAATCATGTCATTAGGGTGGAGTCCCATTTTGGTTAGGAATTTGTCGTTCCATCCTTTCTGCCAAGTCGACCTGAGGAGGTTCATGCGCCTGAATGGAGTGATCTGTTGATAGCTAAACTTGAGGAGTTTGCCTCCCTAGGCACCCTTGATTGGCACGAATTGGAGAAGGATCCAAGGTATTATGTACAGGTCGGACTGATGGCAGGTCCTATCGACGGCATTGTCCCTAAGGTGAACGTGGAGAGGGGAACAGATTTCCCGATTGGATCATTCACCCCAACTTTGTATTTAACCACGAGTGCACAAGGTGCAAGGAGCAGAATGACGTTTGCCTTAGGGCTGCAGATATCGTAGGCTGTAATTCACTGTCCATTTCTCCTTTTTTTTTTATTTGTTGAGTGTTATTCTTGCTTTCGTCTTAATATACTCGTTTCTTGTGCAGTTCTGACCATGAGTGAAATAGAGGAGATCGAGATGGAATTTGTTGACCCCGTCAAGGCGGCCAGACAGAAGAAACAAAGATCCAAGCAATCTGCACTAGCAAAACGCCATGCCGACATGGAAGCTAGGCAAGCTTTGCTCAAGAATAAAGAAGACTCAGCGGTTCCTTTGGCGGATCGAATTGTCGAGGTGGCCCATGGGGACAATACGGAGGATGCCGTGCAAGAGACTGAGAAGGCCACACCTTCGGATAGTATGACTCAGGGTCAAGACCAGGGACAAGGTGCCAAAGTTGAGATGGAAGTAGATCAAGGTGATATCCATCCTCGCCAAAAAGGGTCCCGTGTGGAGGCCGGGGAGACTCAAGGCCGCCCTCAGCCAAAGAGGTCAAGTCTGTCAGTTCACGGTTCATCTTCAGCTTCTGCCTTGCCTGATGATGAGGTCAATCGTTTGATTGATTAGTACAGCGAAGTTCCTATCATGTCGGGTGTGGATGTGTCGGTTCGTTCTGGTCCTTCTTTGAAATTGGGCGGCCCTGTGATCAAGCGCGCTATGAATGCCGAAACTATAGACAAATTGACAGCCGACAGGCCTTCTTCTCTCCAACTTTTTAACCGCAAAGGTCTAATTCTAAGTGAGGTAAGGTCTATCTCAATTTCATCCTGTTGTTAGCCTTCGTATTTCAATTATCCATCTCATGTTTCTTTTCAGCTCACGTCTCTGGCACAACATGACTATGTTATGTTTCGGCAACCCTCGAGTCGGCCAGAAAAGCTGAGTCAGAGGTAGAGTGGCTCCAAGCCTCCCATGATGAATTGTCTAAGAGAGCTCAGGACGTGGAAAAGGAGAAGGCTGCCGTGGATGCTCTGCACCGTCAAGCAGAGGCACGGATGCATGAGGCTGACTTAATGGTGAAATCGGCGTGGGACGAGATATTGAAGCTGAAGGAATCTTTACTGGTCTCAGAAGCCTATGCCGAGAAAGAGAGAAAACGGGCCGAACTAATGGCGACCGAGAAGACTACGGCTGAGGAAAAGCTTGCTCTGATGGAGGATAGATATGCTCGGTTGAAGGAGAGCATACCGTCTAAGGAAAGCGTGGCTGTTGTGGCGTACAAAAAAGGGCCTCAGTTCAAGGCGGATGTGAGTGATCAGGTGGGCACTGTTTACAATGATGCGTGGTCAAACCTGACTCGGCTTCTGTACATTGATCCTGAAGTTAATGTCCCTTTGGATAAGTGTGCTCGTCTCTTTCATCAGGATGCTTATAGTGTCGAGGCTAGGGCGTCCCTTTCTCTGGTTCCGTTTTCTGAAGGCAATCTTAAGGTTATCAGGACCCGAGACAGTAAGAAAACAGGCCTGTTTGGGACCCACCTACACTGTAGCCTGGTAACTTTGAAGAGCTCCTTGAGAAGGCCGGGAACGAGGGCAACGCCGGTATGGATTAAGTTATCAACACTTCTTTATGATAGTTGGTTTGTAAAGCCGAGTGGGCCGTTTGACAATTTGATTTTTATGCCTGTAAGCCGGATTGGCTGAAACAATTTAATTTTGTTTAGTATTCGTATGCCTGGGCCCAGCGTAGTCTGGGGGGCGTAAACACTGTTATTTTTGTTATTAAATTATTTGTATGCCTTGGTCCAGTGTTGACTGGGAGGCGTAAACACTTGTTATTGCAGGGATTTGTCTACCTCAGTTTGAGGTGTAAATTAACCCTTGTTATCTTTTTGATTGTCATTGTTAGTTAGGGGATCTCGGTTTGAGATGCCTAACTCAGTTTGAAATGACGCGAGATTGTAAGGCCAGTTTTGGCTGTCCATAGGCCGTGGACATTCACCGTTATGGGCCGTGACTAGCGTTAGAGGCTCGGTTTTGTTAAATTTGAAAGGACTAGTTGTCAAAACTAGGCCCAAATTGTTCGTGGAGTTAGATGTCTAGATCTTAACTCAAATTTGAGCGGGCTAGCTGTTAGAACTATGTTCAAATTGTTAGGAGTCGAGACGTTCTAGCCTTAACTCAAAGAGACCCTGCACGTCATGTATGCCGTGGTCGTGCTAGTTATTAAAACTAGGCTTTGAGTGATCAGGCGTAAGTGCTTAACTTTAAATGACGATCTCGGCATTGTTAGGTAATGCCTTAACCGTGCTTTAATGTTATGTATCAGTGATACAAACTCCACAATGTGAAGGAACAAGAACTTTTATTGATAAACCAAACTAGACAAATGTCTTGAACTAGAAGTAGCTAAAAAGACCAAAAATCTAACTAGAAAACTTTAAAAAGATAGGTAGAGTGCCGAGATGTTACTGATAATATTTCCTCAAGTGTTCGGAATGCCATGGGTGCTTCAGATCTTTTCCTTCCGGAGTTTTGAGCATGTAGGTCCCTTCTCGGATAATGTGAGTAACAATGTAGGGGCCTTCCCAATTCGGAGAGAGCTTATTTTGCTGAGCCTTCAAGTGTGTTGACTCTATCTTTCTGAGCACCCAGTCACCGACTTCAAAAACTCTCTTGTTTACTTTGATGTCGTGATAGGCCTTGGTTCTTTGCTTGTAGTTAATCATTCTAAGCTGAGCGGTCAGCCTTTTTGCCTCAACCAGGTCTAGGTCTAGCAGCCGGTTATATTCATTGACGACCTCGTCGTAATTGGTTACTCTGAAAGTAGGTAGAGCCATCTCGGCCGTCTCCATAGCTTCAGATCCATAAGTTAGTGCAAAGGAAGTCTCCCCAGTCGGCCCCCGAGTGGTTGTACGAACTGTCCATAGAGCAAGGGGGAGATCGTCCAGCCACTTTCCTTGGCTTCCTTCCAGGCTCTTGGTTAGGGCCCTTAGTATCAACTTGTTTGCTGCCTCGGCTTTCTCGTTACCTTGAGGATGACTGACTAGTGACTTTCTATGCTTCACTCCTAGCCTGTTTAATTCCTCCGTAAAAGAATCAGAAAACTAGAGCCCGTTGTCGGTCATAATAGAATGAGGGACGCCGAACCGACACCATATGTAGTCATGGATGAAGTTGATGGTGTTCTCTTTTGTAATCTTTGCCAGGGGCTTAGCTTCCACCCACTTGGTGATGTAGTCGACTGCTACAATCACGAACTTGTTGCTTCCTTTGGCTAAGGGAAATGGCCCAATGATGTCGACTCCACACATGTCAAATGGCCATGTCGGTATGACAAGACTTTCCTCCACCAGTGGTACTCTAGGCAGGTCTGAGAAGCATTGGCATTTGTCGCACTTCTTTACGTAGGCCTGGGCATCTTCTCTTAAGTTCGTCCAGTAGTAACCGAGTGTAATCACTTTATCAGCAAGAGTTCTGGCCCCCGGGTGTCCTCCGCAAACTCCCTCATGTACTTCAGCTAGCAGTTTTTCCGTGTCCTTGGGTGACACACATCTTAGGAGGGGCTTGGAGAACGACCTTCGATATAAAATATCGTTCCAGACTATGTACCTGGCCGTCTTCTTCTTTATCATCTTGGCCGCCAACTCGTCTTCTGGTAGTTTTCCTTTCTCAATGTAGTCCTTGTAATCTTCAATCCAGGTTCTTTCCTCATCATCAAGAATTAGGATCTCCAGTCTCTCGTAGGCAGGTTGGTCGGCATATATGACCAAGGGATTTGCCTCTTCTGCTGTGGCCAGTTTGGATAGCAAGTCGGCCTCTTGATTATGCTCTCATCCTATTTCCCTAATTTCCCAGAACTCCAAGTTCTTAGTCAGATTCAGGACGAGATCTCTGTATTTGGTCAGCATGTGATTCTCGGTATTGTACTCTCCTTTCACTTGGTTCACCACGAGTTGGGAATCACTATAGGCCACCAGTTTGTTCGCACCAAAGAACTTTGCCCTTTCTATCCCTAAGATCAAGGCCTCATATTCTGCTTGGTTGTTTGAAGCTGGAAATTTGAACCTGATGAAGTCAAGGGCCACATGTTCGCCACCTGGACTTGTTAAATACACTCCAGCTCCACTTCTTCCTCGGGTTGTTGACCCGTCCGTGTATAAAACCCAACAATCATTTGGCAGCTCTTCTAGAGGTTCTCTATCCATGGGGAACTTCCTCTTCCTGGTTATCGACGTGTTCTCACTTGAGAACACGGTCTCGACTAGAAAATCTGCTAGAGGCTGTGCCAACAGTGTCTTTCTCGGCTTGTAGGTGGTATCAAATTCGGTCAATTCTCAATGGACCAATTGAGTAGTCGGCCTGAGCTATCCATCTTATGTAGTATCTTTCTGAGAGGTGAATTGGTATATGTAGATACCCCGGGGAACCACGGCTTGGCTAGAGCGGTGAATTATCCTAGGATGTCTACTTGATTTTAAGAGTCGCCACCCGCGTTTTAGAGGAACGCGAGAAAACCTAAGAAAAGCCAATTTTTTATGTACGAAAACCAGAGATTCGGGAAGAGAAGGGTTCGGGGGTTAGGTGACGGAGTGGGAAGTACTTAAACACCCACTCCGCCCCGCTTACGCGGGTCTTGCTACTTTTGGTGTTCTAATGTTAAATGTCCTTCAATTTAATAATAAGAGAAATATGCTAACAATTATAATGAAAAGAAAAGGGAAATTTATAGAGGAAAAATAAAGGAGAATTGTGTTATTTATTGATTTATGCTAAAGATTACATGTCGAATTATCGCTAGGTAATTACATTAAGAAATGAGAATGTAAATTAAAGTGGAATTAAAATGTTGGGATGTAACCTTGACCAAACTTCAATAGTGAAGTGGCCTTTTGGTTGTATCCCTTTTTATGGAGATTGCATACATTGACTAGACATGAATAAAATAAGAAGAAGAAAAAGGGAAGTTGTACCTTAAGAAGAAGGACTTTAAACCTTGACTTGAAGATGGTGTTGTTGTGGAGAAAATGTTGTGCAACACTTTGTGTAGTGTTTTGTAGAGAAATCTTGTTGAGAGGATTTGTGTATAGTGTATGTGTAGAGAAAATTTAAGTCCAAAAAAGAAGGTCCTTTCTAAGGTAGAAGAAGGTGGTTTTTATAGGTAAAAAGGAGAGGGAAAGGTTGGAGGGAAAGGTTGGAGGGAAAAGATGATCATCCATGTGAAATGGAATTGACCAATCAAAAATAAGATAAATAAAATAATAAAAAAAAAAATCAAATAAAATAAAAAGGAAATATTTTTTTTTATGAAAAGGGCTAGAAATGTGGGATTGGGAGGTTACAAATAAAAGCTAGTAAATGTTTATGATCAAGA
Source organism: Campanula takesimana (assembly GCA_026119855.1). Classification (NCBI taxonomy): domain Eukaryota; kingdom Viridiplantae; phylum Streptophyta; class Magnoliopsida; order Asterales; family Campanulaceae; genus Campanula; species Campanula takesimana. The sequence continues at coordinate 619,703 of JAOWBW010000029.1, read as the reverse complement.
AAGATGTTTTTGACTAAAGAAGATGTTTGTAAGTAAGAAAAATGAGGGAAATAAGGTGCAATCCGTTACTGCCAAAGTGGGAAGCGCACGGGTCCGGCCTATTGGACCAAACGCGCGCGCACCCCATGACCATTACGGGAGGCGCCCGCGGGTGAAAATAACAGAATGACTCTAAAAGTTAACTCTGTTATGCAGTTTAGTCCAAAACTAACGGAATCAGTTAGAAACTTAACGGAAGTAACAGAAATTAACAAAAACAAGTTAAATAAAAATACTATGTATGCAATCGGGGTGAGAGGTCCAAAGCGGGGTGTCTACAGAGCCCCTCGACGACGTGGATTGCAAAGCAAAACGCGTTGACGAAAGAAAGACAACCGCCGAGGACATCGACAAGAGAAAACAAAGACTCGATAAAACATGAATTTGAAATTTGCGAAGGATAGGGGTGCGCTCCCTGTGTGAGCGGCTTTATTGATATAGAAAGGATATGGCGGGATCTGTTTTGCTGAAGCGGGATCCGTTTGCTGAAGCGGGATCCGTTTGCTGATGGCGGGATCCGTTTGCTGATGCAGGATCCGTTTGCTGAAGCGGGATCCGTTTGCTGATGCGGGATCCGTTTGCTGAGGCGGGATCCGTTTGCTGAGGCGGGATCCGTTTGCTGAATGCGGGATCCGTTTGCTGATGCGGGATCCGTTTGCTGATTGCGGGATCCGTTTGCTGGTGCGGGATCCATTTATTGGTGCGGGATCCGTTTGCTGAATGCGGGATCCGTTTGCTGATGCGGGATCCGTTTGCGGATGGCGGGAACCGAGGCTCTGTCTGCCTATATGTGATATTGTTGTGTTGCTTGATGGAAAGGTGGTGATTTTGCATCTCACCATGGACCGAGTTGTTGTCATTGAACTGTAATTGTTTGACTCTGTGGGATGCAGGCGTAGTTGACGGCGGATCACTTTCTGCTGGGGATGAAGTGCCTTGAGTTGCAGATGCTGTTGACCTTGTGGTGGTACTCGTTAAGTGTGTGCTTTGCAGGTATATGTGCTTGTGACATATATGAGATGTGAAATGGAAGTTATGAGAGAAATTGTGCTTGTGGTGTGATGTGATTTGAAGGCAGTTTTGCATGAGAGGGAATTTTTGTAAGAATGGAGAAAGTGATTTTGTGTGCGGTGTGATTTGAGGAAAGCCTCAGATGTATTCATACCTTTACTTACCATTGCCGTTGGATAGATTAGTGTTGTGGTGGTGGATGCCTTGATGTCCATGCTTTGGAGAATGATGACGTTGGCGATGATGAATTGTTCTTGCCTTTGATGGAGTGTTGGCGAGATGGTATTCTGGATGATGGGTTGGTCGTGCCAAAAGGCGGCCTACGTATCCCTTTAAGAGAATCAGACCAGCGTAGTTCAAGGATGATGGAAAATGCTGGGGGAGAATGCTAAGAGCAAAGCAAAAAGGAAACACATAATTTTGCGCAAGAAAGGGGACAAGGAAAAAAGAAAATTATTTTTGTCTTTTTGTAGGAATAGAATATGTAGACATGTGGGAAAAAGACTTTTTTTTTTTAGTTCGTGGGTGAACCATTTTGACCATTGTGTGTTTGTAAAGCCAACCCAAGATCAAGTCATGTTCGATCAAAGTCCGGATTGCCTCGCTTGAATGTTGTCGCCGCGGTGTCCAATGAAAATTGATGTCTAGCCCCAAGAGATTTGTCGTTTATGGGGCTTCAAAAGGACTATTGATGTCGAGATGCCAAGGGGTTGCTGACTGTAAAGCCCCTCGAATGCTGAACTTTGAGTGGCTTATGAAGCCCCAAGATGAATCAACTCTTAGCCCATTCAAATAAACTGTCTTTTGTTGTCGACGTGGGCAATCCCCAAGAGAAGATCATTGATACCAAGCTTTGATAGATTGCTAAGCCCCAAATGTCATGGGCTTATCAAGTTTGTAGATGGCGGGATGTGGAGACCTTTCGGTGTGAAGCTCCAACTTATCTTGGCATTGTATTGAGAGCAGGTGCACCATTGGGTAGAACTCATAAAAGTGATCTTCCTCTTTCTCTTGCTTGGAGATGGATGGCCCTTTTTGTGGTTGATACCCAAATGGTGGAAGGCCCATGTTGGAAGTGTAGTATGGTCTTCGGGAGATGTCTCGTGGGAGATGGTGATGTTGTTGCAGATGATAAGGTCTTGGTGTGATAAAGTCTCGAACGGTATGTTTGCTTGAGTCTTCTTGCGTTGAGCCGACGGAGGATCTTCGGATGGAGCCTGTGCTTTTAATCTTGGAGAAGGGGGTGCAGTACTTGCAGAAACATTGGGATTGGCCGTAACCCTTCTTATAGAGTTAACATATTGGCATTGCCCGATATAACTCAGCCGGGTGAGTCTAGCATACTGAATATTTTTTCCTTTTCTCTAAGACTTCCTTCAGAATCTCGCTGTGAGTTCTCACAAGAATCATCAAATTCATTCATATCATCGGAGCCTTCATTTAAAACCAAGAGGCCTTTTGACTGGAAGTGTTGAGGGACCATTGAAGTTTGATCCCTTTCATGGAGCCATAAGACTACTCCCAAATTGCATTGCTCGGGTACCACTGCCCAAAAGCTTGTTAATTGCAAAGCCCCAATATTACCCTTTGCTTGGATTGTTGTAATGTCGTAGCCCAAAGGATTGTAGATTGCGAAGCCCCTTGAGACCTTCGGTGCCGAATTGAGGAAGCTTCCAATGTTGCACATGACTCCGCCGGGGACACTGAAGTGAATTTCTTCTTGCCGAGGGAGCCTTTAAAACTTGATCGTACCCCCCTAGAGTGACACCATTGATTAGGAGTGGAACGAGAAGGGCCTATCCTTGATCGGGAGAATAAGTATGAGCATACATGACAAGAGGGCTTTTTGACATCCCTTTTGAGAGACTTTGAGGATAGTCTTACACATCTTTCTCGAGCATAGACCCTAGAGCTTATTGATTGTCAAATGAAGCAAAAGAAGCCCTTGTTCTTGAGTCACATAGCCCCTAGGGGGTCATCATTTGTTGATCAAAGCAAGAGTGACTCATCCTTGTGCGAGGGAATAAACATGAAAGGACATGGCAAGAGCTACTCCATTTCTCGGGAGCCTTTCGGTGTACTTTAGAAGCACATACTTACAGAAGCTTTGAAAACTGAGACACATGTTGTTGCTATTTGCTTCCCAAGCCAATTGACTAGCTAGGGATTATTTGTGCAACCTCGTGCCCTTTTATGATGGGCTCGTTCTCAGATGGGTCTTGGTTACTACGGGCCTTCTTTTCATGAACCCAAAAATGCACACTGCTGGAGAATGATGCCGATGACCCAAGACAACCTTTGATGGTGCCATATCTTGTCGAGCCTTTTGCAATCCCAAATTTGACTCGGTGGGGAATTGATTTGTTGAGGAGATCCAATGTAGAGCTTGTGCAGTTGTCTTCCTTAGAGGCCGGAGATCTCCATTTCTCTTTCCCTTCTCTCTCTCACTCTCTCATTTTTTTTATGACGCACCCTGTTTTTTGCCTAGAGTGCCCTTTCGGGTTTTCAATCTAGCGGGCATCTCTTTTGCGTCTTCTTTTTTTTTACTCGATTAATGAGGAAGTGTGCATTGACTCTGGCTGAGGAGATAAGACATGTGATTTTGCGGTGAAGACCTCTTGTCACTAAAGATGAGTGACATTGACTCGACTAGGGAAGTGTCCCTAGTATTGACTTTGTATATGTTTGTTGAGTGACTCACGAAGGCAAGTAAGTCATTAAGAGAGAAGAGAAGGAAAGCCCCAATTTGATTGCAAGAAATTAGGAGTATGCAGAAAGAATAGAAGCCCTAGACTCGACAAGGAACGGAAAGTGATTCCAAATCTAAGAAAGTTGTTCAATCTTAAGGTGATTAATTCATTGACAAATGAATCGTACAAAGATGTCTTGACAAGTTCGAGATGAAGGTCGATCACCATAACGCGCTAGGGCTAAACATATCTTCTTTCTTGCATGAGACTGGACCCGCAGGTTGCCTACGTTCCTCTAGTGTAGAGGCTCAGGTCACCGTAGTTCTTGTGGATGCTCCATTCGTCGAGATGGTTGTTGCTTCGTCCTTCATTGGTGGAATGATGTTGATCTTGTACTTCTTTGATTGAGGGGGATTTTTTTTTTTTTTTGTGCTCTAACCTTTGCCTAGGTTGATTTGAGGATTTCAACCTAGCGAGCTTTTTTTTAAAAAAAAAAAAAAATCCCCTTTTGAAAACTTTGCTTCATGATCATTGCTCCACCTTTCTTTGTATTGATTTCATCGTTGTTGATGTCTTCGTTGTTGATGCCGTCGTTGATGTTTAGCCCCTAGGTGTTCAAGCGATGGCCTTCATTCCAAAACTTGTTTAGACACCTTTTCATCATTTTGCCAAGAATTAGATTGAACAACTTGGAAGAGTGTATGAGGACAAGAACGACTTTTTATTTGATGACTCAATGGACTCGAATATTTAACATAGGACGAGAGAAAACATTAATGCACACTTAAGAGGACTTTTGACTCCTTTTTTTTTATTCCTACTACTAGGTAGAGAAAGAGAAACAGAGATTACTGTTGTAGTCCCCATTGTCGTTGTAGCCTTCCTTGCGGCATGATCTCTTGTTGAGACCCTATTTCAAATCTGAGCCCCTTCCTTGATGAGTTCTTGCATGTTCTCACTCTCTAACTGTTGTTCTTCAACCACGGTAAACTCACCATTGTCAATCAAGTCTTGGACGATGTTGTGGATGGAGAAGCAATCCTCGGTGAGGTGACCGCTGCATAGGTGATAGTCACACCACTTGTGGTGGGCATGGTTGCTACGCAATGGTTTTGGTTGCTTGTACCCTTAGAGAGGAGAAATTTGTCCCTTTTCTTTGAGATCTTCATAGGCCTTGGTGATGGTCATGCCATTGAGAGGGGTATAGACACAGTCGTTGGTGGCACCTTTGTGACTTTTGAGGGATGAGCCACTTGAGCGTGCTTTACCGTAGACCTTTGCCTTGCTGTCGGTGAGCTCTTGCAAACGAGCCTTAAGTTCGGACACTTCTTCCTTGTGAATTTTCCTCTCGAGATCAAGACGGTCTTGCCACAAATCATCCTTGCAACGGGCATCCTCGACAAATCTATCCATTTGTTCCCCCATGGCTCTTATTATGTTGAAGAGCCTTTCGTTGGACACGGAGATGATCTCACCCTTGTTGTTGTTGCTGTTGGAAACCATTCGACCTATTGAGAGAACACGATCGATCTTAGGTTGGCACACAAACATATTTTGAGTAAAATAATTAACCCACAAACAAAGGAAAAAGACTCAACCACATAAGAAAAATAACTCTTTTTTTTTTTTTTTTTTTTTTTTTTTTTTACAAAAGTCGGAAGGACGTGGTCCTTTTTGGGGTTTCTAGAAAAATAGTGGAATCGTCACACTAGTATATAGACCTTCTCGTGGTCCCATATACTCATTGGATTCCACCACGCTTGTGAATCCTACATGTGTCGAGATTAAACTAAATTAATGTAGTAAAGCATACATGCGGGGACGGATTTTTATTTCGTCCATAATAACCACTTGGAGACGGAGTTTTATTTCGTCCAAAACAACGAGTGGCATGTATGATTTGTAGACATTAGTTTAGGGAAATCTCGTCACATGGAAACCGACTTGAGTCACGGAGTGTTAGACCCTAACTAGAATTGTGTGGTTTGTGCTCAGCTAAAGAGAGGCTTAAAGGTCACCCCCGGCATGTAGTCGTGAACTACGCCACGGGCTGAGGTTTACCGCTTCGGAAGAGTCAAGGTCGAGTGGAGCTTGAAACTTCCTAGGACGGGCCTCGACGGGTTTGGGGTTGGACTTGTGCGACTCGATAGTGAGCAGTTGATAAGAATTGTGCGCGTAGTGTGAGGTCTAACAAGTGACAAAATATTTTTTTTCTCAAAGGAAATAAAAAACAAATAAGCACGTAATTTACAACTTTCGAATCACCCGTGTGACCGATAAAAATGAATAAACAAAAGTAAAAGGGGGTGTATGCAGGCCCGGTGTCCACACACTGTCAAAACTGCCAATTCTGTTCACTGTTTTGTTCTGGAAAATGGCCCAGAAGCGCGCGACTCAAGGCAGTTACGTGGGAAGCACGCGCATTTCGCCATGAATGTGGGAGGCGCGCGCATCTGGGGTACCTGTCAGAATGTCAGAAGAAACCGCGGACTCAGGGGATTGCCCTGGTCTCAAATTATGTAACTTTCCCCTGCAGAAACTTGTTAGCGTAGAAATATGAAATTTGAAGGACAAGATGGAAGGTGGGCGATTCTGGTAATAAGGGTCGGACGCGCGCGCTTTAGGCCAAGAAGGCCGGAGGCGCGCGCTTCCTACCCTTTTTACCAGAATGCCCAGAAAACAGATATAAGAACACCAAAAGCAGAAAATGCAAGTTTAACCCTCTATGTCCCCAGCGGAGTCGCCACTGTAGATACCCCGGGGAACCACGGCTTGGCTAGAGCGGTGAATTATCCTAGGATGTCTCCTTGATTTTAAGAGTCGCCACCCACGTTTTAGAGGAACGCGAGAAAACCTAAGAAAAGCCAATTTTTTATGTACGAAAACCAGAGATTCGGGAAGATAAGGGTTCGGGGGTTAGGTGACGGAGTGGGAAGTAATTAAACACCCACTCCGCCCCGCTTACGCGGGTCTTGCTACTTTTGGTGTTCTAATGTTAAATGTCCTTCAATTTAATAATAAGAGAAATGTGCTAACAATTATAATGAAAAGAAAGGAGAAATTTATAGAGGAAAAATAAAGGAGAATTGTGTTATTTATTGATTTATGCTATAGATTACATGTCGAATTATCGCTAGGTAATTACATTAAGAAATGAGAATGTAAATTAAAGTGGAATTAAAATGTTGGGATGTAACCTTGACCAAACTTCAATAGTGAAGTGGCCTTTTGGTTGTATCCCTTTTTATGGAGATTTCATACATTGACTAGACATGAATAAAATAAGAAGAAGAAAAAGGGAAGTTGTACCTTAAGAAGAAGGACTTTAAACCTTGACTTGAAGATGGTGTTGTTGTAGAGAAAATGTTGTGCAACACTTTGTGTAGTGTTTTGTAGAGAAATCTTGTTGAGAGGATTTGTGTATAGTGTATGTGTAGAGAAAATTCAAGTCCAAAAAAGAAGGTCCTTTCTAAGGTAGAAGAAGGTGGTTTTTATAGGTAAAAAGGAGAGGGAAAGGTTGGAGGGAAAAGATGATCATCCATGTGAAATGGAATTGACCAATCAAAAATAAGATAAATAAAATAATAAATGAAAGAAATAAAAGAAAAGAAAATAAAATAAAAAGGAAATATTTTGTTTTTATGAAAAGGGCTAGAAATGTGGGATTGGGAGGTTACAAATAAAAGCTAGTAAATGTTTATGATCAAGAAAGATGTTTTTGACTAAAAAAGATGTTTGTAAATAAGAAAAGGGAGGGAAATAAGGTGCAATCCGTTACTGCCAAAGTGGGAAGCGCGCGGGTCCGGCCTATTGGACCAAACGCGCCCGCGCCCCATGACCATTACAGGAGGCGCCCGCGGGTGAAAATAACAGAATAACAGAATGACTCTAAAAGTTAACTCTGTTATGCAGTTTAGTCCAAAACTAACAGAATCAGTTAGAAACTTAACGAAAGTAACAGAAATTAACAAAAACAAGTTAAATAAAAATACTATGTATGCAATCGGGGTGAGAGGTCCATAGCGAGGTGTCTACAGTATAAACCGTGATGGGATGAGCAGAGAAGTATGCGCGTAGTTTTCTGGCGGCTATCACCAAGGCGTACGCTATCTTCTTGGCATTAAAGTACTGGGACTTGTTTTCTGATAATGCTTTACTCACATAGTAAACCGGCCTCTGAATCCCGTTATCTTCTCGCACTAGCACGGCCGCCACGACTCTATCTGTTGCTGCGAGGAATACAAAGAGTGTTTCTCCCATGATTGGACTGTTGAGTAGTGGAGGAGTACCTAAGTAATCTTTCAATTGTTGGAACGATGCCGAGAACTCTGGGGTCCAGGCGAAATCCTTAGCTCCCTTTAAAGCTTTGAAGAACGGGAGTGACTTTTCTGTCGACTTGGCGATAAACCTTCCCAGGGCGGCTACCCTTCCATTCAGCCTTTAAACTTCTTTCACACATGTCGGCTCTTTCATGTCAACAAGGGCCTGGATCTTCTCCGGATTTGCCTCAATGCCTCGCTGCGACACCATGAAGCTGAGGAACTTGCCTGCCGTGACCCCGAATACACATTTACTGGGATTGAGCTTCATGTCGTTGGCCTTTAAGTTCTTTATGGTCTCGGTCAAATCTGGGACGTGACTTCCCGCCTTGGTTTTTATCACCATGTCGTCTATGTAGGCCTCCATGTTTCTGCTTATCTGGGATTTGAATACTTTGTTCACCATCCTTTGGTAAGTTGCTCCGGCATTCTTGAGGCTGAATGGCATCATTACATAGCAGTAAATTCCCCCAGCTGCTTGGAAGGCTGTCTTCTCGATGTCGTCCTCGTCCATCTTGACTTGGTGGTATCCTGAATAAGCATCAAGGAAACTCAAAGTCTGGTGTCCAGCAATGGAATCCACCAACTTGTCGATCCTTGGAAGAGGATAGCTATCTTTCGGGCAAGCCTTGTTGAGGTCGGTGAAGTCAACGCACATCCTCCACTTACCATTCTGCTTCTTAACCATGACGACATTAGCTAGCCATTCGGGGTATGTCACTTCTCTGATGATACTGGATTTTAGCAATTTGTCCACCTCGACCTCGATTGCTTTTTCTTTGTCTGTGGAAAAGACCCTTCGTGTTTTGACTGGTTTGAAAAACTTATCCACCTCTAACCTGTGAAGAGCGATGGCTTCTTTGACCCCAACCATGTCTTCCACCCTTCATGCAAACACGTCTAGGTTTCTTTTGAGCAGGTTGATGAGCTCCTCTCTTTCTTCTAGGGGGATTTGTTTCCCAATTCTTATCTTCTGCTCTGGGTAGTCGGGGTTGATAATGACTTCGTCCAGTTGGTCAACTGGTTTCAACTCGGGACCGTCCCTGAACTCCAAAGTCTCCACAATAATTTGTTTCACTTTTTCCTTATCTTTGCCTTCTAGGCTCAAATTCTCTATGTCAAGGAGTCTGTCTATCTCGGCTTCCATGTGGGTGGGTACTGTGGTCCCCGAGCTTGGGACGAGGGTGAGGGGTAAACCGCTCGACTCATCCGAAGCTGTGTTCATTGAGATAGAGTCAAACCCATCTAACCCATAAGTCATCTCGGTCTCAGTCATGGTAACGTCATCATCTAATACCACCCATTCTTCAGGAACATTTACGACTATCACGCCGATATAAGGTATTGACGTTGTGACCGTGGTCAACTTGGATATGGTGATGTTCCTTTCAGGAGTGTCAATCTCCATTTTGGTTTTTGCTTTTCTGGACTTCATGACGTGCTCCAAAAAGTGCTTAGAGGTGCCGGGGACACAGCCTATGCCTGTCGGGGTTGGGAACTTCACCCTTTAGTGAAGGAGGGAGGCAACCATTCCCAATTTTCCTTGGCTAGGGGAGCCCAAGATGGCATGATAATCACTGGAAGGGTCCATAACTATGAATGTGATCGTGGCCGAGGCCCTGTAGGGGTACTCACCGACTTCCAGCAGTAAGTCCACGGTCCCTTTTGCCTCGGCCTTGTGATTCGTGAACCCTTCCAATCTGTCGTTATATGGTGTCAGCATGCTGTCCAGAAGTTCCATTTCTTTGAAAGTTTTGTAGTAGAGAACGTCTTTGGCGGCCCCTGAATCAATTAGGAGCCTATCTGACTCACAGTTGTCAATTCTGCCTGTGATGACTAGCGGCTGCTCTCTCATCGCCCTGTTCCCGGCTAGCTCATTCGGGGAGAAGCTGATCACTTCCTCCCCTTTATGGATCCAAGGGGGGATGTGATAGACCTTACTTAGCTCGTAGATCTGCTCCTTTAGATTTGTGTTTGAGGAGACTCTTCTCTTATTACCCCGATTAGCTTTGCCCGTGGTGGTCTATCTTCTCGGTCATCCTCCTTCTCGTCCTCTCTCGGGAGCTTGTTGTCCTTCCTTGCTATGAATTCATTAAGCTTCCCCTGATCAGCCCATCTCTGCAATATTTTCTTCAGGGCGTAGCAATTATCTGTCTCGTGCCCGTTGTCCCTGTGATAGGTACAGTATTTGCTTGTGTCCCTAGGGAATTTTGGGTTGTCTTTGAGAGGTTTTGGATTAGGGAGATTTACCACGTTCATTATCTCGGAGATCGGCTTTGTGAGGGGGGGGGTAAAAACCTCTGTCCCTCTCGTTCTATTCTTCCCTCGGTTTCAACCTCCATTGGTACCTTGGGCCGAGTCAGAAGGAGGCGGCTTGCTCTCTCGTCCTCGTTCTCGATCTCGGTCTCCAGACATCAGCAACTTTTTCTCTTCTGCAGTAGCTGTTGCATAAGCCACATGGTATAGTTCAGACTTCTTGAGAGGTTCTCTTACCGAGAATTCATAAGTGAGATCGTCTGATCTCTGCCCATTAGTGAAACACATTATAATCTACCGGTCGGTGAGTCGCTCTTCAATCGAGTCGGCCAAGTTTCTGAATCTATTATAGAAATTCATCGTTGACTCATTTCTCCCTTGAACTATGTTTGCTAGGTCTGACAACCTTTTCTTTCTTGCTCCTGCAGTGGCGAAATATTCTAAGTACCCCGATTTTAATTTAGAGAAGGAATCGATGCTTCCTCTATCCAGGTCCATGAACCAAGACCTGGCTGCCCCGGTCAAAGCACTAGCAAAGGCCTTGCAAAGTACATCGTCCTGGTTGGACACTAGTGCCATCATAGCCTCAAAGGATTGGAGCTGATCCAAGGCGTCTGAGTTGCCAGAGTATTTGTCCAGGTGAGGTTACTTCAATTTGGGAGTAGGTGGAGAATCCTTGATCCATTGTGAAAATGGACGCATTGCATCATAGTCAGTCCTGGGCTTTCTCTGCCCCTGGTTCATTTCTATGTTATCCAGCCTCTCCTGTAAGTCCATTATAAGCCTTTCACTTATCGCCGAGCTGGGATAAGAACTCCTAGGCCTCTCTCTTTCTTTATCTCAGCCTCTTCCAACGACTCGGCTTATCTCTGGATCATCTAGAGGTCGTCTCGGTGGAGTACGGCGAGGTGGTGGTGGAGTACGGCGAGGTGGTGCCTGCCTTGGTGGGGCTTGACGTTGTTCTTCCCATCGCCGCCTTTCTCCGAGAATTCTTACATCTGGAGACTCTGCCTCTTCTTCCCTCCTCCGGTTTATTTGATCTCTCAGATCTTTTCCTCCATTATTAACTGGTCCGAGTCGGCCTTCTAGTCGGCTTGGTTGAGCAGCTCGGTTTCCTGGGGGTGCGTCACATGGTTCCTGATGACGTCTGTCATCAGTACGTGGGTTTCCCCTACGGTTGCTCCTCTCTCCGTCTTCCAAAGCTCCTTTAGTGCCAGAGGGCTGGATGAAAGGTGCCAAGGAATGGTTAGGGTCGAATTCTAGAAGAGCCATTTGAGCGTCGGCTAGCTGTTGGAGGGTCGAAAGGTTTTGTTGGAGTAACACCCTTCGATCAATTGGTGAAGGCCTAGAAGGGCTAGCCTCGGTATTCTATGGGCGTGAAGTTGTTCGCCTTCTCCGTCCATATTGTTGAGTAATCTCAGGTGGAGGGCCTCTGGAGCGTGTTTGCATTCTGCCTCCTTGAGGTGGAGGAGGGAGACCTTGATTCAAAGCAGCATTTTTATTCGCCATGTTAGGTGGTGGCGAATTGAGATTAGCATCTGGTGTAACACTAGCCTCCTGACCGTCGGCGCGAATTCCAGACACGAGGAAATTACGGTTATCCGGACAAGTTCTCTGATCGGACGTCTCCCGGCAATGGAACCAAACTGATGCTGCAAAAAAGTACCAGATCAGCCTTTCGTCTAGCGGTTCGGATAAATCCAGCAATGAGAACTTCCTCGTTCGGATCTGCGCATAATGAGCAAACGTAAACTATGCCGGGGCTTCACCGGCCAAGGCCCTCCGGCGTGAGAATAAGAATAAGGATTGTGTATGAAATGAAGAGAAATCAATTGACTATAGTTTAGAGCCAAAAGAGTTCATTACCTGTTTCCTGTATGGAGGATCTGTTTATATAGGCATGGGTGATTGAGACCTGACTTGTCAAGTAAGCCAGAATGCCCATGTTGATCTAGAACTCGTATTCCTTGGAGATAGACCCCTGATAAGGATGATTGATATCCTGTTTGTATTGCAGTGGGGATCTCCTTGTTTAGATAAGGATTCCCTGTATTTGTATTGTAATTAAACTGTGAGAGTAGTCTCCCATTGGCACTGGGATGACAATACCTGTCTTGAGGTATGTCGGCCTGTCATCCAGATCAACTCGTCATAGAGGCAAACTGTGGATTAGGCTCTTGGATATCGGCATGTCCTCCAACTCAACTCGTCACAGAGACCGAGTTGGGAATAAAGCTTTCTTTGTTCTCGGCCTCGTTGAAGTCAGCTTCACTCGGCTTAACTGATGTCGGCCTTAAGTTGTGGGCCTCTCGAATATGGGCCTTTGTGATGTATGGGCCCAAAGCCTATGGGGCCCAATGACCAAGTCGATTCATGTCGTTCAGGCACAAAAAAGCTACAAAATATTGCTCACAAAATCCTTGGTGTAATGATTTAATTGGTGTTTTTAATTAGAGTGTGGCGAGTCCATTATCGATGCAACCAATAAAATATCGTCACCTTATGTTGTGAGCAAGATTTTGTAAGCTTATTTTGTGCCCCTAGCATTGCTCAAATAGAATACGACTATCATGATTTCAGAAAATATGCATTCATTACTATTTAAACATTTTAATTAATAGGGGGCGGCGGTGTGGCTTTCGCGTAGCAGCAGAGGCATGGCATGCGACCAAAAAGTCGGTGGCAGGGGTGGACAAAGCATAACATAACAGTGGGGGTGTTTCTCCCATTTACTAGAAGAAATAAAATTTAAAATATTTATACATACTTTTTAAATACAGTATATTTATAGACAGCTCAATGTAGTTTTCTTAGCTCAGTAGATAAATTGCAAAGCTTTTTACTTTGGGGTGCTGGGTTTGATTCTTACTGCCAATTTTATTTTTTTTTTTTTTTTTTTTTTTTTTGAGTTTTGAGTAGAAAGAAAACTTTTTTTTTTATTAATTTATGTAGTTATTTATTTGGTTGAAATGTCTGTCTCTAAAGTATATCATGCAGTTCTTTAATAAAGGAATTTGATTATGGTGTGCATTGACCGGGTATACTGTTAAAATGGATGTTAAATGGATAATGTAACTCACTTGTTATTCTCTTAACAAAACTCTTTACTTTCTTTTTTCTATTTTTTATTTTACTTTTCATACTCATGATACTTACTCACGATACTTATTTTTTCTTATTCCCCGTATAAAGTCAAAGTAGAAACCTTATATCAAGATGGAGGTAGTATATTTTCAATTATTTTTTAAAAAAGTATATCGCACGGTGTGCAACTAGTAAAAACTATTTTAGGAAAGCTATTGAAATAATCTCCAAATAAAGCTGGTCAATCAATTCGGAAGAAATTAGTGAAAAAAATATTGCAAAATTTAAAGATAAAACAAAAGAGGCTTTGACCAATAAGTCCCTTATCCAGATAAAAATTACCAATAAAGACCGACATTTTCGAAATTGCCAAAAAGTCCCTTGGATAGTTTGCTGGACAAAATTGCCCATGACTTAAGCATAGTAACGGGCGCACCTTCAATACACGTTTTCCCCATTCTTCTTATGCAGAGTCATGATGTTCTCCGCACACTCTCTTTCCTCTTTCTCTCCCTTCTTTTTTTTCCCCTCAAAATTTTAAAATGTAATATCTCAAAATCTAGAAATTGAAAATTTAATCCGAGACCACCGTTTTAATCGTGTCGTCGAATCAAATCAAACAAGTACACTCAACACATAATTCAAATTTTAGAAAAAAAATTCTCATTTTTCACTAGTAAAAATTTGAGAAAATCATTTTTTATTTCTCAATTAATTTCACAATTTTAGAAAATAAATTTTCATTTTTCACTTGTAAAATCATTTTTCAACTGATTTCTCAATTATGTGATTTCACAGTTGTGTTATTTTTTCATTTTTCATTTAAAAAACTGATAAATTCATCTCTCAAATTTTCACAATCATTATAATAACTGAGACATGCATTTCACAGTTGTTCACACATGATTTTGAATATAATAACTGAGACACTAATTTAACAGTTGTTCATAATTGAGTAAAAACTGATAAAATCATCTCTCATTTCACACTTATAAAGAATATAAATTCAATCTTACATTCTTTTTGAACAACTGATAATACAATTTCACAGATATTTGCTCATACAAAACTCTAAACAACTGATAAATCGAAAAAACAACTTAACAAACTGATAAAATTCCTAAATTCAAATAACAACTGATAACACCAAATAACAACTAAACAACTGATAAATCGAAAAAACAACTTAACAAACTGATAAACTCCTAAATTCAAATAACAACTGATAACACCAAATAACAACTAAACAATTGATAAATCTTTAATTGAGGTTCGACTGGTCTAAGAAACATTGGGGCGGAGCCAAATCCACTATAATTTTTCATCAAAACTTCCATAGAGAAAAGTCACTGTTCTCAAAATGAAGGATGCCAATCATGGTTATTTCAATAGAAAAGGGGTTCAGTTAACCCTTATGGCATATATCTTCTCCACTAAGTTCACACCCAAGCAACAGCCAGCAAGTAACTTAAAATTGTTCAACAATGAGGCGAGATTACTCACAATAAGGTGAACCCTATGTAACGATCCGAGCCCGCAAGCCCGACCCGCTACATAAGCACCACAAACTGGCCCACTGAACACAAATAACTGGGTCCACTTGGTTTACCACAGGCCCACCCAAAAGTCCATGGATGTTATTGGTGCTCAATAGTAGTTTTGTGGGCTTATAAGTATCACACTAAACTCCCACACCTAGCCGATGTGGGATGGGTATTACACCCTAGCCCTCCTTTTGGCCTGCAACTAGTAAAAAATGAGGCGAAATTTGCTATTTCTCCTTTAACTAAGTCCTGTAATCAATCAAATATCACTCTGAATTCCAATTTTGAAGCATTTAAGCCCTAATTATGACTTGAAGCAAAGTTGAAATTGGGAAAAACTAGGGTTGAATTTGTAGGATGAGAGATAAGAAAACTTACGATGGTGAGAAACGGCAATGGTGAGAAACGGTAATGACGCTGGCGATAAAAGGAGCGAATTATGTGAGGGACGCGTATTGTCGAGGGTGACCGAAGTGGAGGCAGAGTGACGGATCTGGACTGAATAAAACACCGAAAAAATGGGGGAACGGAGAGGGAGGGAGAGAAGGGGGTCTCTCTGATACCGAAGTCGGATATGGTCGGAGAAGTTAGATCTTCGACTGGCTGGAGGTGGGGGAGGTGAGGGGAGGGGTGCGATGGCCAGATCGGAGGGGGAGAGCTCGCCGGAGGTGAGAGAGGTGCCGGAGGGATTCGCCGGAGGTGGGGGAGGAGGTTGCCGGAGGTTGGAACTCGAGGGGTGAATGTAAAGAGAGAAAGTGATTTATGGTGTGTGATGTGCGTTGAATGAGTGGAGAGGGGAGGGGAGGTGATTTTATTGGGTTGAGGGCATTTTTGTCTTTTAAAAAGTGATAGGGATTTATTGGTAAAATTCATTTTAACCTAAGGACCCTAAGGTAGAATTTGAAATGTTATGTTTTTATTGGCAAATACCACATTCTCTCTACTACTTCACTTTTCACACTCACAACAACTATCCACTATTATTCATCCTTAATTCCCGTGCACAACTCATTTTGTGCATATAGTTATGGGTCGGAAAGAGTATATTTTTGTAGTATTCTTTCCAAACATTTAGTGGTAGAAAAGACTAATGGAAAAAAGTTTTAACCCAAAAGAGATACAAATATATTTTCAAATAAATACATTTATTTGATTTGAGACTTTTTTTTTTTTTGGTAATTGAGACATTTGAAGTAAGGGCAACTTTTAGTGAGCAAGTGGAAGTAAATCGATGAATACAAACATCAACGGTCAAAGAGGCCGCCAAACCCGACTTTTAGTGAGCAAGTGGACCTTTTTTCCCAAAATCGCACATGTGCCTGATAGATTAGAGAAAAAACACTCCGCCA
This sequence comes from Campanula takesimana, assembly GCA_026119855.1. Taxonomy (NCBI): domain Eukaryota; kingdom Viridiplantae; phylum Streptophyta; class Magnoliopsida; order Asterales; family Campanulaceae; genus Campanula; species Campanula takesimana. The sequence goes on along the minus strand of JAOWBW010000029.1, from coordinate 603,411 downwards.
AACTTAGGATTCAGCTATTAAAAAGTCACCGTCAATTTATATCGACTACGAGATGGAGGGTGAAGTCAATCACGAAGTTGTGATAGTCGGCGGCGGAATTGCCGGACTTGCCACGGCCCTTGCTTTTCACAGGTTCTTTCTTTCTTTCCCTTTAATCCCCCCTCTCCTAATTTATTTACTCATTATTGTTGATACTGACGGTGTGCAGGAAGGGGATTAAGAGTGTGGTGTTGGAAAGATCGGAGACTTTGAGATCGGCGGAGGGGTCCGCAATTGGTGTACGCCCAAATGGTTGGCGTGCTTTGGATCAACTTGGTGTCGCCGATTCCCTCCGCCAAACTGCTCTTCCCATTCAATGGTTTTGTTTTTCCCTCCCTTTCTATATTAACTTGCAAATAGTAGAATAGAACCGTCCAATACTACTTTAATTTTTGATTTTTGATTTTTTATCTTTAATTGCAACCTTGTTATCTCAAATTAGTATGTGTTGTAAACCGAAGTTATGAGGGTTTAATATGTAAGATAGCAAAGAGCAGTTACTTGTATACTCCTTCCGTCCCACCTCGACTTATTTTCATTTTGGTCCGTCCACACTTCACTTGAGATTCCCCAAAATGATCATCTTTATATAATTTTATATTCAATATACCCCACCCACTCATTCTCTCTCTTCATTTTCCACCGCATAATTCATTCAACCAACCCACTATTAACCCCACTCATTCTCTCTCTTCATTTTCTACCATACATTTTCCTTATTTTATTCTTTTTCCTTAGTGATTGTGCCCACCTCTTATGTCTCAAGTGAGGTGGGACGGATGGAGTATAAGAGAGAAATAAGGAATGAAAAAGGGAGTTAGGATTCAGTATTATGTACTCCCTCCGTCCCATTTGAAGCTTCATCACTTTGGTGATTGCACACTAATTAAGGAAAGTGATGAGTGTAAGAAGGGTTGTAAGAGGGAAAAAGTTAGTGGGTATGGCAAGTGGGCCGTACAATTTAAATATGTGATGAAAAAGTTAGTGGGTATGATAAGTGGGCCCCATAATTTAAGTACTCCCTCCGTCCCAGAGTAAGTGTCCACCTTTCCTTTTTAGTCTGTCCCAGAGTAAGTGTCCACTTTCTAAAATGGAAAAGAATCTTTACTATTCATCCCTCATTCTCTCTCATACTTTACTTTTACACTCACAACACCAATCAACTTACTATTCCCTACCCCACTTTCTCTCTCCTACCTCACTTTTTATACTCACAACACTTGCACCACTTTCACTTTTTCTTACACCACTTTCACTTTTTCTTAATCCCCGTGCAAATGGAAGGGTGGACACTTATTCTGGGACGGAGGGAGTATGTGAGAGGAAGAAGTGAGTGAGTATGACAGTGGGGCTGACACGCCCCAAGTCCCGGGATTCCCTAATAGAACCTCGAACCTGGTGCGCGTAACTAACAAGAAACAAGAAACTAACGGGAAACAAGAACAATACCTGTTAAAAACAAAACTGACATGATATATATACTCAAGAGTAGGGAGCTAAGATAGCTCACACGAGTTCTAGACCAAGAAAATTAAAACCAAAATGGTTACATACAGCGGAAGACATGCCTAGCAATTAAGCTAGCAACAAGAACTGTCTAGGGACAACAAATACTACCCCAATACAAGCCCAGAGTTTATTAACTCATACAAGATCGTCCTTACCAAAATATAAAAGGACACTAACTTCGAACAAGAATATCCTGCTGAGTAAGTTCCCAGCTAAGTCGAGCCTCACTGCGTACTATCCCCTGCTTTCCTGGGGGGGGGAAACAATTAAACAAATAAAGGGTGAGATAAATCTCAGTAAGCTATTAACATGCAACTATATGTCATGTTATCATGCAATACAAGTAGATACTCAACTAAACATATATCAAGTATCATCAAGTATCAAGTATAGGAGAGGCTAAGCCAACTCAACAAGTAATCAAGCTCAAGATATGATCAGGTAACAAATAGTCAAGTAGTGTGAGAGGCTAGACCAGCTCACCAAGATGCACATAGGCCTATCACGCATTTTTACCTGAATCCTTCCTTATTCCTCCCAAGAATACCATTTGTTGTCGATGCTTTTCTAGCTGAGGACAACCAAGAACAAGAACAAGAAACTGTTGTGCAGTATATAAGAAGACCTGGTAACCAGTGTCATCCACAAGAACAAGATCCACGAGGTGTTCAAGATAGGAGTTTAGCATTCACTTAAGTCAGGCTTATTGCTCCAACCAAGGAAGCTATGCCCTTACTATGGCCGGTAGTAAGGGGTCAGGCGGAAATACATAGGGACCCGATTGTCACTTAAGCCCCAGCTCTCGCGACAAGCGTGAACCTATATATTTTCGAACAAGCAAGGAGAACCAGCTGGACTCACACAAGAATACACAAGTAGATGTTTACTTGAACTACGCGAATAGAACTAAGTCCCATATTAGTGGACCAGTCTTTATGCACCATGTAATCAAGTAAATATATGCAAGATTTGCATATACACATCAAGACTCTTTCAAGCTTATTACCATACACATATATTGGTGTCAAGGCACGTACAAGATTTTATAATCTTATATTCAAGTCTTAATCCAATTATTTAGATGTTCAAGTCATGTACAAGATTTTATTGTCTTATACTTCAAGTTACTGTCTCATCTTAAGACATTCAAGACATTCAGGACATTCAAGACATTCAAAACATTCAGGACATTCAATACATATACAAGATCTTATCATCTTATATCCAAGTTCTCAATCCATTTCTTTGGATGATTACACATGTACAGGAGTTAATTATCTTATACTTCAAGTTCAAGCTAGGAAGATGAATTATACATCTTTCACGAATTATTTTCCAATCCTTTTCTTAGGACATTCAAGCTCAAGACATTAGTTGGTGCCCCTAAAGTACACAAACATTAACTTCAAGACACATAAAAGAGTTACTACTCTTATACTCAAGTTATTATTTAATTATAATTTAAGTCCACATTTCATTTGATCACGAAGGGACTATTTTTCAGTACTAGAGTGTTTTACAACACTGATCTAGGCCATCTAGGGTAGTACCCTAAACCTAGACCAAGACTATTTCAAGTTCAAATTAAGTAAATGAGCTATACCACTCATACTTACAAGTTCATAATCCCCTACATAGGATATTCGAGCTCAAGACACTAATTTGGTGCTCTCACGGTGCACAAACATTAGTTCCAAGACAAGCATAACACATAAGTGCTTATTCATAGCACTTTCAAGACATATAAAAGAGTTGTTACTCTTATACTTAAGTTCTCAGTTGAGTTCTATAAGTGTTCATGTTCAAGACTAAGTTTTCATTCTAATTCAAGGAGTATTCACGTTTAAAACCAAGTTCTGATGCCCCTAAGGTGTCACAACACTTGCTAGGACATCTTATACTAAGGTTATATACCTTAACTAGAGTTACTTCCAACTTATACAAACTTTAAACAACATTTTGTTCTTCAGGTAACTGTGGGGTCGCCTAAAATGGCCTGTGCGGTCGCACACAAGCAGGTCAATTCCTTTGAAAAACCTTTCAGAAAGATGGGCGGTCGCCCAAGGATTTTTGTGCGGTCGCACAAGGTACCAAAATGCGAAATTTTTATTTCTTTCCCAGGTTAAGAAATTTTCCGTCCCAAAACGTAGGAGTAAAACCCACGAACACTTTCCAACATTCAAGAGTGCATTTTAACATGTTCAGAACACTTCTATAGGGACACTTTATTAATTTATCACCGTCCCACAAGTAATAGAATAATTCTCTTTTATTCCAATTTAATATTTCACCGTCCCCAAAAGTATAAGTACAATTTTATATTATACTAATATACCCATTTAGAGATACTTCCATTCATTTCCCCGTACCACAAATAATGGTACAATTTTTCTAATAATATTTAAATCAAGTTACTATTTTACCGTCTCACGAATAGGAGTAACTTTTCTATACTTTTCCAAGTTTCTTCCCAGGGCAAGACTATTCATTCTTATTTAGCATACGAATACTCCCTTCGTCCCAATTTTACAAGTATCACAAAAATTGCTCAAAACACAATTTTAACAAGAACAAGTAGCGGGAATAACATATATGCATGTTATTACAAGTAAGGGGGAGCTAATAACTTACCTAGTAAAAAATCAAGTTGACCCAAATAAATTTCTGATCGGCCTGGAACGCTCTATTCAACACCACGAATATTTATCCGGGACCGGAATCACGAACAGAGAGATAATTAATCGCGAGGAGTCGAGAATAGAAAGAATTCAGTCTCAAGCTTTTGGAACAGAAGGAGAGTACGAGAAGATTTGAGATGTTGCCTTTCTCAGAGAAGGCAACATACTATATATACTTGCAAGTTTCGAGAAATTGCACTTAGGACCCTCAAGTTTCACTTTTTACAAAAGGCCCCTTAAAGTCAAAATTTAACAAATAAGTCAAATATTTAACGAGTTTAAGGATGGGCGTTACAGGGGCCTACATTTTTTTACCATTTTAGGAAAGGATGAATCTTTTAACCGGACACCCATTTGAGTAAAAGGTGAACCTTCAAATGGGGCAGAGGGAGTATTCTGAATTGAAGTAGTTTTTCAAGTACAGGTACACGTTTTTTATAGACTGGAAAAGTTACTAATGTCACTATCACAAATATGAATTTTGGTAATTGACATATCAATTTCAAAAGTTCAAAAATGCGTATCAAATATCAAATTGCAGTAAGGTAAAAAGGTGATGTTTTTAAATCAAATAAGGTTGGTTATCAAACAAGCCATACAAGACCAAAAAAAGGAAAAAGAAAAAGGAAAAAAAACCTGTCAGCTGATTAGGGTCGCCGAAGGTCGTCAGAGTTATTCCCAAGACGCTGAAGGTCGTCGTTAATAGTCTGAAGGAGTTCCTAGCCTGATCGCTACTCTTATACAGAGTAACGATGCGTGTGCGTGAGAGAGTCGTGGGAGTGGAAAAGTATTAGTTGCGTAATTACGATGTAAATCATGTAATTGCCGGTCAATTGATAGTAACGGAGCCTAGGCGCACCCCATCAAGGCTCGCGCTTCAGCCCTAGGCGCACCTACACCCTCGCCTTCAAAACAGTGCCTCGCCTAGCACCGCCGAGGCTCCAATGCCGCGCCTCTCTGCGCCCTGGGCCTAGGCGCACTTTTAATAACTATGCTATAGTCTGCTACTGTCCATACACCAATTATTTATAACACTCCCCCTTGGACGTAGCACACTAAGCAGAATCACGTACATAGGCTGCATCAGTAAAAACCATTAACTAAGAAAACCCTGTGGGAAAAAAACTTAGTTAAGGGAAAAGATTACAGCTGTTCGTCTTAAGGCCTCATGCTTGAAAACTGCTTTGAGTTTACCACTCCACCTGAAGATAACACTCCTTGATGTCTATGTTTTTAATACTCCCCCGGATGATCATAATCTTCCAGTCCCTGCATTCCGATGTCGCGAACATGTTTTTCGAAAGTAGAGGTTGGGAGAGATTTAGTAAACAAGTCTGCTAGATTGTTCTAAGAGCGAACTAGCTCAATAGTGATCTCGTTATTTTTCCGTAGTTCATGAGGATAAAAGAATTTGGTCGCAATATGTTTTGTCAAATTTCCTTTGACAAATCCATTTGTCATTTGTGTAACACATGCTGAATTATCCTCATAAATCATTGTTGGAGAAAGTTTTTTTGATATGATCGAACTCGAATTTCAATGTGTTGAGCCAATGACCTTAGCTATACACATTCTCGTGAAGTCTTATACAGAGCTATGATCTCAGAGTGGTTTGAATAAGTGGAAACCATAGTTTATATAATGGATCTCCATGAAATCACAGTACCACCATGGAGAAAAACATAGCAAGTTTGAGATCTAGCGTTGTGGGGGTCAGACATGTAACCAGCATCTGAATAGCCGACCAATTTCAGATCTTGATTTCTTTTATTAAGTAAACAAAGATCATGGGAACCTTGAAGATACCTAAAGATATGTTTAATTCCATTCTGATGTCTTCTTGTTGGAGAAGCACTAAATCTTGCCAGTAAGTTTAATGCCATAGTTGTTAAAGGCGAAAGGCGCTAGGCGGGCGAGAGGTTCCTAAAAAAGGCGAAAGGCGAGGCGGTTGAACGGCGGCCGAAAGGCGAGCAAGGCGGTAAAATAGAACAAAATAATTCTAAGACAAAAGACACATTTGATGTTCAAATTAGTAAACAAGTAGTGATTTAAAAGCGCAAAAACAAATTTCAAAGCATGTTAGAAAAGAAAATAATATATGAAATTAAGCTAATATATAATTTCAAATGCATTAATCCATATCTGGATAACCATAATAAAAATTGCAAACCTCCATTTAAATATTAAAATAAAGCAAGCTATCGGTTTTATTTTTGTCGCACTTCTTTGTCGTCGTTCTAATTAGTTGTTTCTTTCTCAAACCACAAGCTATCTTTACCCCCATGTTTTTCTAAAAAAAACATTTCAAGTTAAAACATTAAAACTAAAATTGCAAAATGACACAATATAACATTACACATATGCCTATTACGCCTTTTGTCAAATGCGGATGCTTCACGCTAACCAAGAAAGGTGTCACCTGAGCCAAAAAGGCGCAGACAACCCGCCATAAAACAAAAAGGCGGTTGACCCCTTAAGGCGCCAAAAAGGCGAGGCGGGCGAGGAAGGCGCTAGCCTTTCACAACTATGTTAATGCGAATGTAATATCAGGTCTTGTGCAATGTGCAAGTGTTGGGTATGAAAATTATAAACCACTCCTATTATCTAGATTTGATTGATCCCATAACCTTATTTTACTTTTTGTGGACTTTAGGTTTAACTGTAAGAAGTTTTATAACTTCATTAGTTTAGTCCATTTTTAGTTTAGCTAGGCTTAGAAGATCAGCCCCTCAAATTTTGAAGAATATTGCTGCTGTTGATTTTTCTGAAAATGGCTAAGTCTGCTTACCACAACTAGGCGACCGCACTAGGCGACCACACCTATTGGCGACCGCATGAACTATGCTGCTGCATGGTGACCGCAAGCCATTAGCCGACCGCAGACTAAGCGACCGCATCAAGACCAAGTAAAGACAAACTTGATTTAAACATTGCAAATTCAAATTTGAATTTGGTCGTACAAGATAGTACATCTGGACCACTAACTTCTGCAACTACAAGACAAAGATATGAGCTCCAATCAGAATGCTCCAGCTCATCATCTTCCAACAGCTATTTCTCAACCCAAGGCTATAAATAGACCTTGAACTCTTCATTGAAGAGTGCTGAGATTCAAAGAGAGAAATTGCTGTCGAAATTTTTGGTGATTGAAGATCATACTCAAGATTTCCAGAATCATTTGAATCTTCAAGACTTCGCCTTCAAATCTTCAAAGATCCCCAGCAACCTTCAAGCAATCAAATCTCAAGCCCAGCAACACTTAAAGATTCATTAGGCTCTCAATCATATAGATTAAATAGAGCTATTGATTCTTACACACACACACCCCGATTGATCAATCACATAGATTGCATCATTAGGGATACACTGGTCTAAGTCTAGGATTTGTTCTTCATAGAAAGTAGGTGTTGATTCAATACTTCATCTTTGTAATTTGTACTCAAGAAGAATCAATATATCCTCCATTCAAAATCCAAGACTGACCATCTTGGTAAAGGACGTAGATCTTTTAACAGATCGAACCTTTCCAAATCATCGTGTCATTTACTTCTGCAAATTTACTTTCTGCAATTGTTTTATTGTTCATATTAATTTTGTTTGTCGTTTAGTGTGTTGATCTTTACAGATATTCAAACTTCTGTGAATTGTGTTTGTTGCTTGCCTATTGCCTTAGTTACTACTTCTGATTACTTATCATTTTGCCAAAACTCTCAGACACAAACTTTCTTTTTTAACCTACCTTGTCTGTTCACTTTGCCGACCGCAATATTGCCGACCGCATGCCTTGCTTACCGCAGATTGAACCTTTCAGTTCACTCTATCTTTGGCGACCGCAATATTGCCGACCGCAATATTGCTGACCGCACGATCTGCTAATCTAATCGTTTTAACTTCAAAACCAACTCTGCCTCGTTTTTATCGAAAACTTCCGCTGTGCATTTTACTTTGAACTAGTGGTATTTACTTGACCATAAATTCTAAAGTAAGCATAAGGTTGAATTTTGAAAAAGGGTTGCAATTTTAAATAGGCTATTCACCCCCCCCCCCTCTAGCCTCTTTTCATACCCTTGTTGTGTCTTTGGGACCAACAGCAAGATAGAGTAATGCGCCAATGGCGCTTAAGTAAGGAACTTCTTCTCCCAATACTTCTTCGGTAACTTCCTTAGGCTTGAATGAATCCTTATCCACATCAAGTGATCTCACGATCATTGGCGTGCTAAGTGGATGAGATTTATCTATTTGAAATCTTTCTAGTACCTTTTTCACATTGAATGGTGTACAAAAATTCCTTCAGGGAAATGCTCAATTTGTAAGCCAAGACAATACTTAGTTTTGCCCAAGTCTTTCATTGCGAATTCTGCCTTTAGATATGAGCTTGCCTTTTCAATCTCTTTGCGGGTCCCATTATATTTATATCATCAACATAGATTGTTTTAATGCATAAACCATTTTGTGACTTCTTTATGAAAACACACGGACATACATCATTGATTTTGTATCCCATCTTCGAGAGGAAATCACTCAGTCGGTTGTTCCACATTCTACCCGATTGTTTAAGGCCATACAACGACCTTTGCAATTTTATGTTGTATGTATTGCGATTTTCATTTTTCTATATATTGGGAACTTCAAGACCTTTGGGGAGTCTCAAGGGTTTTCTCAGAAACCTGACATTGATTTTGACTAAACTTATTCTCCTGTAATGGATGGCATTACATTTCGCAACCTAATATCTTTGGCAGTAAGTAAGCATTTAGAAATGCGGTTAATGGATGTTGTTGGTCCCAGAGGGCAATAAGGGTATAGAACCGCTGGAGGGGGGTGAATAGCGGTTTCAACCTTTTCGAAAATACCCTTATAAAATTCAACCGAGTACTTATCAGTTTGGGCAACTGCGGTTCAAGGCAATGAAACAAAACTAATAAAATGCACAGCAGAGGTTTGCGGTTTGGCCAAAGTGGATAGATAAAGAGTTGGGCGGTTTGACTGGGTTGAAAAACAATATGATGCATAAGATAATTATAACTTAAAGATCAAAGAGAAAACACTTGTCATTTTTCTGATCATATCATAGATGAACTTGTGAGAAACCACAAACATAAAATTAAAGAACACAATAGGAAATAAAGATCAAACACACCAAATTGAAGAGGTTCGTTCTTGAATGAACTACGTCCTCTACCTAGATGGTTAGTCTAGGATTTTCTAATAGCTACTAGACTTGTACTCCCTCCGTCTCAAAATAGATATCTTTTTGGAGTGTTTCACACATTAAGAAATGTCATTAATGAATGTGAAGAAGTCCCAAATACCCCTAAACTAATTCAACTACCTAGATAATTAAAAATGTTTAGATAAGAGATAGTTTACTATCATTATTAAGGGTATAATTGGTAAAAAAAACATTGAAAATAGTGAAACGACAAGTATTTTTGAGACAAAACTTAACTCCCAAAACGACATCTATTTTGAGACGGAGGGAGTATTAATTTAGAGGAGCTTTTACAAGATTACAATGAAGAATCTAAACTCTAAATAAACAATCTAACCTATGAAAGCTATTCTAACAACTGGTGTTTTCGAAAGGTATAATCTATATGATCATACAATTCGGGTGTGTGTGTGGGAAAGAAAGCAAATGCTCTAAAGATCTAAATGATGTTGAGCAAAAGAAAACTTTCGGTGTACAAGGCTGAGTATGAATGGATGAATTACTGAAGCTTTGATGAAGAATTCTGAGTTTGCTAAGGAGATCTTTGAATGTTTGAATATCTGGATAAAATCTTCAAAGCAAACTTTGAACACGTGGGAAATTTCTCTCTTGAAGCTCAGCAACCTTCATTGGTGAAAAATAAAGGCTATTTACAGGGGAGCAGTCTTGTGACCGTTGCACAATAATCTGGTCCAAATCATGATGGTACAGCTGATGTCAAAATCCCATTGGTTAAGCTGTCATTTTCGTCCTTTGTTTTGTCTTGTAGTCCTAGGTAGTTGTAGCACCACTACCTGACATTGTCCTTTGTTGCGGAGAAAGGACTAACAGTAAATATTTGAATTTACAGAACAAAACCGACATTCCTTGCAGAAACTCCAAGTTAACTTGAAGTTATTTGTCAAGTCATAAATTATTCATTTATGGTTGTAAAGGGAATGTTTGTCTCTAGGAATAAATGACACACTTGAATTCTTCAATAAATGCTCTGCGGTTCTACCAAGGTAGCATGAGCGGTTCCATACGAGACTTGAAGTGCGGTTTCATCAAAGCCACAGAACGCGGTTTGATGAAAATGTGCGGCTCCATGCTGGCGGTTCAAGAGTTGCAACCAGTGCGGCTTGAAACCGCTAAGGGCAAACCGAATAATAACTCAGCCTATGACAAATAAAAATCTAGAAATGGACTTATCTAAAAATTGAGGTATAAACTTCATTACAAATTTCATATAGTCCATAAAAAGACGCGTGGCATGGATCAATCAAATCAAGTAGGGCAGTTCTAAACAATGAATCCTAACAGATGCTGCATACTTATATGGATTATTGGATTCCGATATACATATGAAACTCCCCGAAGGCCTTGAAGTTCAAATATAAAGAAAAATGAAATTCCTAATACCTACATCATAAAATTGCAAAGGTCATTGTATGGCCTAAAATAGTCGGGTAGAATGTGGTATAACCGACTGAGTAATATTCCCTTGAAGAAGGGATACAAAAGCAATTATTTATGTCCCTGCGCTTTCATAAAGAAGTCACAAAATGGTTTGTGCAATATATCAGTCTATATTGATGATATAAATATAATGGAAACACACAAAGAGATTGAAGAAGCAAAATCATATCTAAAGGTAGAATTCGAAATGAAAGACTTGGGTAAAACTAAGTACTGTCTTGGCCTACAAATTGAGCATCTCCTTGAAGGAATTTTTGTACATCAGACAACCTATGTGAAAAAGGTACTAGAAAGATTTCATATGGGTAAATCTCATCCACTTAGCATGCCAATGATTGTGAGATCACTTGATGTTCATAAGGATCCATTCAAGCCTAAAGAAGATACCGAAGAAGTATTGGGACAAGAAGTTCCTTGCTTAAATGCCATTGGCGCATTACTCTATCTTGCAAATTGCACAAGGCCTGATATTGCATTTGCAGTAAACTCAATGGCAAGATTTAGTGGTTCTCCAACAAGAACACATTGGAATGGAATTAAACATATCTTTAGGTATCTTCAAGGTTCCCATGATCTTGGTTTACTTTATATAAAAGAAATCAAGATATGAAATTGGTTGGCTATTCGGTAGCTGGTTACATGTCTGACCCCTACAATGCTAGATCTCAAACAGGCCATGTTTTTCTCTACGGTGGTACCGCGATTTCATGGATATCCATTAAATAAACTTTTGTTGCCACTTTTTCAAACCACTTTGAGATCATACCTCTGTATTTGACTTCACGAGAATGTGTATGACTAAGGTCATTGGTTCCAACACATTCGCAATTCCAGTGGGATTAGATCAGACAAACTTCCTCCAACAATGTTATGCTGATAATTCAGCATGTGTTACACAAATGACAAATGGGTTTGTCAAAGGAAATTTGACAAAGCATATTGCATCCAATTTTTTTTTTATCCTCATGAACTACAGAAGAATAACGAGATCACTATTGAACAAGTTCGCTCTTGTGACAATCTAGCTGATTTGTTCACTAAATCACTCCCGACCTCTACTTTCGAAAAACTTGTTCTCGTCCCTGTTTCCCTTTTATTTAAAGGTTGAATCAATTCAAAAATGGTGGACGAGAGACGGCCAAGGCAGAAAACTTGAAGGGCGAATATGTTGTGGTCGTTTAATAACATGATATGGTGGGGGAAGGGGGCAGAGAGATCACAGAAGGCATAGTTTATGGGCAACATTACACAAATGGGTTTCCCGCCCAGAGAAATCATAAAGATAAGGGGAAAATGGGCTAATTAATCGATGACATATGTGATTAAAAACATTAATACGCCCTCAATTTTGAAATTGTGAGTGGCACATGTTAAGTTTTGTTAATTTAAACGATCTGTTAAATATAAGCCCTTATTTGGGACAATACATTAGTTGTGGATTTTAGGTGGGATGTATAATAGTTTAGGACCCTAAGTGGGATTGTAGTGAAGTTGTGGGCACTAAAATGCATTTTGGCCTTATTTTAATACTTATGTAGTTAACTGAATAGCACCTTTGGGGTTGTACCTTGATAACAACAACAACAACAACAACAACATTACCCCAGTGCCGCAAAGGCTCCCACCTATGGTGGGGTAAGGGGGGGTCGGATGTACGCAGCCTTGCCCCTGTATTAAAGCACAGAGAGGCTGTTTCCAGATGACCCATGATGAAAATTGCGTCGAAAATTGCATGGACTGACTGCTGCTTCATCACAAAGAAGCGCAGACAGTTTAGTGACCCATTTTGCTTTATTCCATCATATTCCCAAGCCAAAAAATAGTGAGTCTTTGGATCCATCGGAAATGATGGAAAAGGGGTTGTACCTTGATATGATAATATATTTCATGCAAAGACCAGGCATTCTTTTTGAATGATAATTTTGTGTGAAATAGTTTTCTCTTTCCATATAAATTAATGATGTATATACATGTGACAGCTAATGCCTTTTTCTTTTATGGGCACTGTTTAGGGAGCGAGATATATGGCTTGATAAGGATAAGCAGCAAGGAAATCCAATGTAAGTTCATCCGATATTCAAGCAATAAGACACTACATGTCAAAATAAGTGCCGTAGTTGACTTGTCAACGTTTTTGAGGGTTGTGTTTTGTTTTTTTGTGCATTGCATGTACAATGACTCTTTCGTAATTTAGAAATTTGACATTTATGTTGGGGCAGAGGTTATATAAGATTCAACCGACAAAGATAAAATGAGACACAAGAATGTGAATAGTTCATTCGCAAAGATTGTTGTTCTTCTTCGCATTGATTGCTAAAGAATATAGGCAACTCTGCATGTGCAAGAAAATTAATGGAACGTTCCTGAACTCCTGTGAGATGATTCACGGTGATGATTTTAGCTTGACGAGTCCGGTTAAATATTGGCCCCTTTGACTTTGCACTAAATTTTGTCCTCCCCCCGTCCCAAAATGAACGATCAAGAGTAAATTAGCATCTTTTGGACATTTATTATCAGAAAGAGGTAGTACAAGGTATCAAATGTCTATTATATACTTCCGGGAGGGAGCAAATGAAAGGGGCTTCAGAAAAGGGGAACCCCTGCTTCTATATACCATATTGTCCGGATATATTCAAAACCTATTTGGAAAAAATAGTAAATGCCTAATTGGTGTAACCTAATAAATACTACCTCCGTCCAAGAGTATATGTTCACCTTCCCATTTGCACGGAGCTTAAGAAATAGTGGAAGTGATATAAGTGTTGTGAGTATGAAAAGTGAGGTAGGAGAGAGAAGGTGGGGTAGGGAATAGTAAGTCAATTGTTGTTGTGAGTATAAAAGTAAAGTAGGAGAGAGAATGAGTGGGAGGAATAATAAAGATTTTTTGCCATTTTTAGAAGTGAACATTTACTTTGGGACGGACTAAAAAGGAAAGGTGGACATATACTATGGGACTACTCTGGGATAGAGAGAGCAGCATATACAGAAATGAAGTGTCGACTCCATTCCGTGAATCCGATCCGAACCCGACATTGATCTGCTAATCCGAAGGTTCGGGACCGAGAGTGATAGACCTTGGTGACCCGCAATGCCCCGGCCTGAGACTAATAAAACAGATTTATACATTATTTACAATTATACCGCTTACTGTTTCCCTAAATATATGTGTTACCTTACTATATAACTGCATTGAGTGATTGTATAATGTATAACCCTTTGTAGGATTGGTGAAACCCGATGCTTAAAACGAAGGGATCTTATCAACACTCTTGCTAGTGCCTTGCCACCGGACACAATACAGTTTGGGCATCAAATTGTTTCCATTTCTGTGAATCCTCATACTAATTATCCAATGCTGCAACTACTGGACGGGAAAACTATGGTGATGAAGGTATATATTTCACTTTATAGTTAACATTAATTGTAGTGGTTTATGGGGTTTAACCGCAACACGTACATTTATTAGGTATAAAATTATGTATTTCGACTTCAACATTTCAGGTTCTGATCGGATGTGATGGAGCTAATTCTGTAATTGCAGATTACCTAGGCGCGAAACCATTAAAAGTTTTCAATTTTTGTGGAGTTAGAGGTTTGACCAACTATCCAAATGGTCACTCGCTCAGTTATGAATTTGCCCGGTTCAGTAAAAATAAAACTCGAGTTGGAAGAATTCCCATAGATGATAATTTGGTCTATTGGTTTGTGGCTGTTCAACGCACTTCAGCAGGTAAAATATTTTCTCCATATATAGCATGAATCTCTGTAACTATATATTCCCTCCGTCCCATTTTAAACTTAAAAAAACTCCATTTTCGTTTCTCATTTTAAACTTCAAAACCTAATTAGATTTTTTTTTTTATACTTTTTTATTTGTACTCACAACAATTATCCACTAACAATTCCTTACCCCACTTTCTCTCTCCTACCAAACCATCTACACTCACAACACATTACCTTTTTCTTAGTTTTTGTACCCAACTAATTTTTGAAGTTTAAAATGGGATAGAGGGAGTATATATAAGTGTGTGTGTGTGTGTATACATGCATCAGCAGTTGTTAATATTCCGTCCTAAAATGATTTTTATTCAAAACATTTTAAGAATACGAACTTTTGCTTCAGTAGGCATGTTTTATTTACGCACTTTTAAACCCAACTTGGAGAAATTGGAAGAACTTTTTGGGACACTGAGAAATGGCAAATGGGAGAATCATTTTGTGACGGAGGGAGTATTACTTTCATTATTGTGATCCCTTAACCAAGACCATATCTGTTTTCCCATAATGCTATTGTAGAATCAAAGATTACCCGGGATCCAGAATTAATCAAAAGACTAACCCTAGAATCAATCAAAGACTTCCCTGACGAAGTAGAAAAGATGATCGAATGCAGTGATCTTGAGTCATTATCATTCACACACCTGAGGTACCGTTCACCGTGGGACTTGCTAATTGGAAGGTTCCGGAAAGGAACAGTAACAGTAGCTGGAGATGCAATGCACGTAATGGGTCCATTCCTCGGGCAGGGTGGGTCAGCAGGGATAGAAGATTCTATCGTGCTAGCTAGATGCTTGGCCCACAAATTGCGATCTGCTAATCTCGGTGGAATTGGAAAGGCAATTGATGAATATATCAAAGCACGGAGGATGAGGGTGGTAAGATTATCGGCCCAAACTTACCTCACTGGTCAACTATTGGATAGTTCGTCGTCTTTGAAAAAGTTTGTTTTTATTGTGCTTATGATAATTTTGTTTTACGATCGAAATGGTCATACAAAGTATGATTGTGGGTCTCTTTGATGTTGAGACTTTCAGTTAGTGTACAATATGTGTGTAATTGTAAAATGTTGCAGCTCTACATACTAGTTATCACTATGTACATTAATATTGTGTGTCAGTTTATTTTTGTAACAGCTTAAAGTGTAATTTTGTTGAAAATATTTGTTTGTTATGATTTGATTTAATAATGGAAATATTGGATTTTCATGGTGCAATTGTTTGTCAATGACTTTCTGAGAACAGATGTTACCTCAAGTGTTAAGCAACACCCCAGGAAACACTCCAGACGGACAGAAAATACACACACAAAAATAGTAGAGTTTTTGCAGCGGAAAATAAATAGCACAAGAGAAATATTTTTCTCAAGTTATATAAATATAACTTGAGATGCCTAGATGGCGAAAACCTTATAATCAAAACCAATTACAAAGTTTAAAATGGTTCCCTATACAAACTATGATATACTCTCTATGGAACCAAAGTAAGAACAAAGTACAAGATTCTATCCTAACCAAAACTCACTCAAACCCGAAGTATTTGAGTGATAAAAGAGTGTATGGAAGAAAGAATCTCAAAAGGAGCCAAGAGTACTTTGGTCTTTTTTGTGCTATGGATGTGTGTATAAAATTGGCTTGTCTTCAATCTTCATCCAAGCATCTATTTATAGCCAACCAAGACTTGGAGGCTACATAAATAACAGCCTTGGGCTGTTTGTGATCGTGTGAGGAGGGTGGAGATCATGTGCAAGCCTTATCTCCACAAAACAAGCTTGACTTGGTCTTCCTTCCTTGATTCTCTCAACCGAATTCTTCATGCCCAAGTCTAAGCTTCACCTTGTTGTACTCCTTGCTTCCAACGCCTTGTACTTCATCTATTTGATCAGCAAGAAACCTTGGACTTGGTCTTCTCCATATTTAACATATTTAACACATGTTAAATATGTTTGTAACTCCCTTATTTACTCGGCTTTTATGAGTAATTCTTCATTAATTTCTTCTCCATGTTTTAAGCTCCATAAATCAACTTTATTATACCTGAAAATATGGACCAACATCTAGACAATAATATTAGGACATTAGTATAAAATTATATTAGAAAGAAATGTCAAATTACAAATTATTTTCGTCACAGCACTTAGACTGTCAGTGGCAACATCTGAGGTAACACCTCCGTCTGCACTAACAATCTCCCCCTTAATTTGAGATTTCTTTCCAATCTCCTAAGTGTTGGTACCTGTAAAAACAAGTTAGCCATATAGCATGATAACAGAGCAAAAACCAAAGTTAAACTCCCCCTTAATGTAGGAGTTAAACAAACAAACAAAGATTTACAAAACAATACTAATCAAACACATATTTCAGATGCTTCTAACTAGTAGTTTTAAAACCAATGTAAGTCCAAGTTTAAAACCATAAACCAACAGAGATAATTACCAACAAAACTACCAAAGTCTTAGTTCTAAAACATAAAGAACCAAAGTAGAAATTGTTTACACAAACCACACCACTAACAAAATTAAATTGTTTTGAAATCAAACACCATGAAAAACCATTGCCCATGATTAATGGCAACATCAACCTTCAAGAGAAATTTTCTTCTTACTCTTCTTCTTCTGTTTCTTCCTCATCCTCCGGTTCTCCTTCCTCAGCCTGCGAACCAGCACCTGTAGTAACATCTCTAGCAGCATGACTAACCCCAGCAGCATCAACAGCATCTGTAGCAGCACTAGTACCAGCACTTGTACCTGCACCATCTCCCCCAGATTGGGAAGAAATCAGATTGATAAACTGAAGAGAGTCATCTTTGATCTTGGTCCATTCATGGATAACATTCACCATACGCGTCACTTGCTTGTCGAGAAAAGCAATCACAGTGGTCTTAGGAATTGTAGGTGAAGAGTTCCCTAAGAGATGTAACATGCTGGCTACAACATTCTCAACATCAGTACCTGTGAAGAAACTAGGAGAACTAGGAGTGTTAACTGGACTGTCTGAAGCAACATTCTTCCCAGCACCTCTGGATGGAATGGACGATCTTGACCCAATATCTTTTGACTTGTCCCAAGGTAAATCACCGGTGTATCTTACACCACCCTGTCCTTGCTTTGTCAAAAGACTATCTACTCTATAGTTGTCAAGCTCATGAGTGTAAATGTCCGAGTCCATAATGGGAATTTTTTGAGCCATTACCACTTGAAAAATCAGAGAGGGATACGGCAAAACTGATAGTTTTTTCTTCTTACCCCAAGTGGCTAAATGTTTAAAGATCAAACTCCCAAAATTCAGTTTTCGGTTCGTCCCCAACTTATGCAAAACCCTAGCTTGTTCTAAGGTTACATATTGTTCATTTTTGGTGGGGAGCCAATTAAAAATGCACAATTTGTGCAGAACCGAAAATAAAGAGGTGAGGTGAGAAGCAAGAAAGTGTTCATCCCTTTTGGTAGGCCATCTCTCTACCACATTGTTCGACAGAACCTTCGCAATATCATCCCTATCGGCTAGTACACCATCATCATCACAGTGAGGCATTTTAAGCACCTTATTGATCAATGACGGATTAATCTTAAAAACCCTACTTCTAAGAAAAAACGTGCCGAATTGCTTGGAGTTTTCATTATCAAGATTGGGATGAAGGTTGGCATAAAAGTTTCGAACAATGGCATCTACATAGTTTGATGGATAGACACCATGTTTCTTGAGATTAGCTTCATCGATATACTTCTCACGATGCATTTTCAAACTAGAAATTTCAAGCCACTTTTCCATGTTGTCTCTTTTGTAAAATTCCAAAGTGAGAAAAGGTTTTTGAAAAGCTTCATCATCATTATCAAAGCTAGTTTCCAGAACATCATCAGAAGTCCCAAACAAATCAGAGGAGGTAACCGGGGCTCTAGGGGGTTTAGAAGAGCGGGATGTTACCTTAGAAGTTGTCGGTTTACCAGTAGCACCCGAGGCAACATTCTGTTTTGCTTTCCCTTTGTTGACTCGTTTGTGTACAGCGGCAAGGGGCTCTTCTTCATCAGCTACCCAGGTGTCCAAACTCTCTACAGACTGTGCTTGTTCGGCCGGAAGGACAACAAATTTCTGATCCGAATTTTGATCAGAAGAGAGTCCAAGTGACTCCTCTTCTTCTTCATCGGAAACTTGCACAGGATCATCAGAGGTGTTGGAAGGAATTTTTGACCTGGATTTTGCACTTAGACGGCTGGAGGTCCGCTTCCGAGCTGTTGGAGCCGCGCCTATTTTGGTTGCTGTTGAAGGGGCTTTTCTTTTGACTCTCTTTGTGGCGGAGCTTGGTGGACGAGAAGCAGTCGTCATGGGTTGAGGTCGAGCTGAGGTTGCAACTTGATAAGGCTCATCAATGGACATTGCTATTTGGTTAGAGATTTGAGAGACCAAGGGTGAGATGTCCATTGGTGAGGCAACACGCGAGGCATCACCCGGCGACTCTTCTAGAGGTGTGGGTTGGTTGGGGTTTTGATTTGGGTTCACCATTGTTGAATTTTAATGGAGGATTTGGGAGAATTTTTGGAGAAGGGTTTTGAGGGTTTTAGGTTGTCGCCAGTTTTGGGTTGTCGCCGATTGAAGAAGGCGGTGAGGAGAGGGAGAGTTAAAAAGAGTTTTGGTGAGAAAAATAAGGAGAGTAATTAGGAAGAGATATTTTAGGGAGGTTAAAAATGTGAAAAAGGGATAAACAATTAATTCAAACTTAACTCTTATCATTTAAATTAACTAAACCCCTATTTTTCCTCACATTTAAAACTAACCTAAATTAAATCACCCTATTTACAAGCACACAACTAACAAACTCCCTTGCACATTCGGTTTTATTACAAAAAACACGTTTTTTTTTTTTTTTTTTTTTAAATAATATATAAAACGAAAAAATAAAGATGGTAAAATTAATGATGTAACGATCTCTCAAAAATTTGAAGATAGATTCCTAAATTGTAGGGAAATTGTTACAACTATATTTTACCTAAAGTAAAAGATTTGTTTTAGACTTTTTCAAAATTGTAAACTCTTTTTCTTTAAATAAAAAGACTTTCAAACTTTGAAAATTTAAAAAACAATTCTGAAAATAAATTAAAATTAAAAAAACGAATGTAGCACACACTAATGTGTTGATGGCAATGATGGTAACACTTAAGATAACATTCGTGATAAACATCCCTTATTGAATTTATATTAAGGCAATTAAGACGAGATGGACCTCATTTTTGAACACATGAGGCAGAAATATGCTTCTATAATAAGCATTTTGAGGTAAAACAAGCTTGCCAAAATAGAATACTTTAGGCAAAACAAATCTAGTAATATAGATATTAAAAACTTGTTCTTCATCTTCAAACACTTAAAAATAAACATGATTTACACATCTTTATCTACAAGGAAGCATCGTAGTAGTGAGCTCAGTGCCCCGAGTCCTTATAAAGTGTAAACATGTTTTAGTGATTTGTACTGTTCAAGTAGGAAACATTGTAGTGGAGAACTCCATGTTCCTAATACTTAGTACAAGATCACTAGATAATATCCCCCTTTGACAAGAGTGCATCGTCGCAGCGAACGCCGTGCCCCGAGCTACTAAGGAAATACTATAAGTGTTTTTAGCCTTTTTGCCTTTGAAAAAGATTAGTGACTTTGTCACTTTTGAGTTTAAAAAGGAATGTTATCAATAATGTTACCTAGAGTGTTATCCTACCATAACAAAAAGGTCAGTATGTGCCACCATCAATGAATAGAAAATACTACTCATTGACAGATTAAAACAGAAACAAAACAATAATATACAAGTGTTATCTCAGATGCTGGTAGCACTTGAGGTAACACCAGAAAACAGGAGATTTTTAGAGATTACAAAGACCAAGAGAGTTCTTCAAGAAAGAAAATCTCTCAAGGTCTAAGGCTTTTGTAAAAATGTCCGCTAATTGATACTTGGTATCAATATGCTCTATAGCTATTAAGCCTTTTTCAACCATATCTCTTAAAAAATGATGACGAATATCAATGTGTTTTGTGCGGGAGTGTTGGACTGGGTTCTTGGAAATGTTGATGGCACTCAAACTATCACAGTACATGATCATATTTTTACTCTCAAGCCCATAGTCGTCTAACATATGTTTTAGCCATATTAATTGAGTACAACAGCTCCCCGCTGCCACGTATTCAGACTCAGCAGTAGAGAGCGACACACAATTCTGTTTACGACTATACCATGATACTAGATTATTACCCAAGTAAAAACACCCCCACTAGTACTTTTTCTGTCATCTATATCCCCCGCCCAATCCGAATCACTAAAGCCTACTAGATTTGTATTTGTATCTTTAGCATACCAAATTCCTAATTCGCTTGTTCCGGAAACATATTTAATTATCTTTTTCACAGAATTAAGATGAGAGACTTTGGGGTTGGATTGGTATCGTGCACAGACACACACAGAAAACATAATGTCGGGTCGGCTAGAGGTAAGGTAAAGAAGGCTACCAATCATGGAACGGTAAAGGGTAGAATCGACTGCTTCTCCCCCTTCATCCTTGCCGAGTTTAAGTGTAGTAGCCATAGGAACCGAGGAACTTTTTGACCCCTCCAAGCCGAATTTCTTGACTAGATTTTTTGCGTACTTGCTTTGTGAGACGAATATTCCATCGGGTAGTTGTCTTACCTTGGTGTATGTGGTTGACATGCACACATACCTTACCATTTCCCGATAATTCACGGGTTCTTTGTTTCTTGTTCGGACCCCTTCATTCACTTCCCCAATTACCTGAGTTGTAGGATGATTCCTACGAATTCTGGGTGGAGGATCCCTTCTTGCGTCATCATGAACTTCTGAATCAGACTCGGATGGATCACTGGACTCAGGTGCTGCCTGAGGTGCTGTCTCATCGATGATAACATTCTGCTCAGCATCTGTGTTAACATCTGTGATGTCATTTGCAGTTTGTATGACATCTTCTAACAACACCAGAGGAGACTCTTGAGTACTTTCACCTGAAATACTTGAGAGATCATCAAAAACAATGTTAACAGATTCTTGGATGGTTTTTAGTCTAAGATTGTAAACCCTATATGCCCGACTATTTGCCGCATATCCAAGAAATATCGCCCTATCACTTTTAGAGTCAAACTTTGCTAAGTAATCCCGGTCATTCAAAATGTAACACACACCCCCAAAGACATGAAAATAGTGAACTTTTGGCTTCTTGCCATTCAAAATTTCATAAGGTGTCATAGTGGTTCCGGGTCTTAGAAAAACTCTATTAGTTGTGTGACAAGCCGTGTTAAGTGCCTCGGCCCAAAATCTTTTAGAAATCTTTTTAGAAAACAACATCACACGAGTCATTTCAAGTAAAGTACGATTTTTCCTTTCGGCCACCCCATTTTGTTGAGGTGTTTTAGGAGCTGAAAAATCATTTTCTTTCACAAAAAGTAGAAAATAAAACATTGTCAAATTCTCTCCCATGATCAGATTTGATTCTAAAGATAGAGGCACAAAACATGTTTTTGATTTTGGAGTGTAAAAGTTTAAATTTTTCAAAAGTTTCCGATTTTTCTTTTATAAAATAAACCCAAGTGAATCTCGAAAAATCATCAACAATGACATAAGAATATCTCTTTCCTCCAAAACTCTCTACCTCAACTGGACCCATTAAATCCATATGTAAGAGTTGAAAACAGTGTGTTGTTCCAGAGTGTTGCTCGGAATGTTGGGCAGCACTATGGGCAACACGAGTTTGTTTCCCCTTAAGACAATCTTCACAAATGATAGGATTTTAAGATCTAGTTTAGGAATTCCTTTAACAGCATCTAACTTAACAATCTTATCAATGTTCCTCAAATGAACATGTCCCAACTTTTGATGCCATAAGTTTGTGACATCAATTTGTGCGGTGTTGCACACGAATTTATCTTCCACACGATAACAATTATCACTTGATCTAGTTCCTGTCATAACACAATTGTTAGTACCATCAAAAACTTCACAAGTGTCCTTGTTAAATTTTACTTCCATGTTGTCATGGCAAAGTTGACTAATACTAATTAAATTAGTTACTAGGCCATCTACATGCAAGACATTTTTTAAAGCAGGAAAACCATTCACATTTAGTGTTCCTTTACCTATTATATTACTCTTGCTCCCACCACCATAAGTTACACTACCCCCTTGAACGGATTCATAGTGTTTTAAAAACATTTTTGTTCCCGTCATATGGCGTGAACACCCACTATCAAAATACCATGATCCTTCAACATTTGTTTTTAAGGCAGTATATAAAACATCACATCTCACATTGTCTTTTGGTTTCCATGACTTCTTTTTTGATATTTTGACTTTCTGACAGTGTGTGTTATCTGGAGTGCTGGGTAACACTTCAGGTAACACATCTGGTCTGGACTCTTTCTTTAAAAGCTTTGTACATTTATTTTTAAGATGTCCAGTAGTGTGACAGTATTGACACACTTTCCCTTTGTCAGAAACATCATTTGAACAAGAATTTTGATCAAACTCGTGACCTTTTACAAAATTTACGTTATGTTCATTACAAGACAAAGAAGAAGTAATACTTTCTAATGATTCTCGGAAACCAATACCTGCTCTCAGAGGCTTACCCAATTTTAGGATCTCATCAAGTTTGGACGATCCGGTGTTGAGCTTCTTCAAGGTGGTTTCGGCTAGAGTCAACTTGGCCTTGACTTTTTCTAGCTCGGCATCTTTCTGGGATGCTTGAGCTTCCATTCGGTTCAAGTAGGCCTTGAGTCCATCGTTCTTCTTGGTTAAAGTCTTAATCATTTGGTTCTCCTTCTTCCATTCCTTGAGCATATCCTTATAGAGGATTTTTAAGTCTTCAATGAGCTCATCTCATCCTCTTGCGAACTTCCTGTATCAAGATTAGTGGAAACCATGAAACAAACATTATTATCAGTACTGAAATTGTTATACCTGACAGATGTGGTCTCGGATGTTATCTCAGTTGACATAACATCTCTGGTAACATGTTCAGTCTGCAAGTCACTGACTGTGACATACATGGTTGTTTGATCTGGTTCTTCTTCCTGGACTGAACCCACATCTTCATTGTCACTCAGGGATACCCATAGGTTCTTTCCCTTCTTCCGTAGTGTGTTGGCACACTCGTTTGCGTAATGACCCCATCCCGAACAAGCATGACATTGAATTGAATCAATGTATTTGGGATCAGACCTTGATTGATCTGAGGATGCTCTACGCATAGGGGCTGACTTTTGAGTAGATGGGAACGTCCTTCTTAGCATCGAATCATACACCTTGGTTTGTTTCTCTTTTGCTTTTACCTGCACTTTTTCATTGTTAAACTTTTTAACCATTGCATTATATTTTCTAGCAAGTAAAGCAACACTGGCACTTTCATCCAATTCTTCAAAAATTTCATCTTCATTATCATTTGAAAAATCTGAGGATTGCACATTTAAAGCAATATTTTTCCCTTTAGAAGCCTCACTTTGTTCAAGGAGATTTGACTCAAAATTTTTCAAAATACTCATTAAAGAATTGATGTTCATTGTAGAAAGATTGTGAGCTTCTTCAATAGATGAAACTTTCATATTGAACCTCTTGGGGAGAGTTCGAATAGCTTTTGAAACAAGTTGTTTGTTGGTAAAAGGTTCACCCAAAAGTTGACACTCATTTGCAATATCAAACAATTTTTCAAAATAGGATGAAATCGTTTCATTTTCACCCATCCTCAATCGTTCAAATTTGCCAGTAAGAGTTCTAAGCTTATTATCACGCACACTACTATCACCTTCACAAAATCTTTGTAAAGTGTCCCATGCCTCTTGAGCAGTGGAACTATTTTGAATAAGTTTAAAAATATGCATATCAACCCATTCAAAAATAGCATTAAGTGCTTTTTCATTATAATTAGCTAGAGTAATCTCTTCATTAGTCCACTCCGATTCAGGTTTGACTTGAATGTCACCATCTTCATCTGGAGGTAACATAGGGAGAGAGTAACCATTTGTTATAGATCGCCATGCCCGAAGATCAATTGATTTGATATGCGAGCGTAGGCGGATCTTCCAATAAGCATAATTCGAGTCATCTAAAACAGGAAGACGCTTTTGATTAGGATTAGCAGGATCGAAAGCCATGACAAATCTGGAACGAATCACTTAGTATGTCAAGTGACCGGGCTCTGATACCAATTGCAATTGTTTGTCAATGACTTTCTGAGAACAGATGTTACCTCAAGTGTTAAGCAACACCCCAAGTAACACTCCAGACGGACAGAAAATACACACAAAAAAATAGTAGAGTTTTTGCAGCGGAAAATAAATAGCACAAGAGAAATATTTTTCTCAAGTTATATAAATATAACTTGAGCTGCCTAGATGGCGAAAACCTTATAATCAAAACCAATTACAAAGTTTAAAATGGTTCCCTATACAAACTATGATATACTCTCTATGGAACCAAAGTAAGAACAAAGTACACGATTCTATCCTAACCAAAACTCACTCAAACCCGAAGTATTTGAGTGATAAAAGAGTGTATGGAAGAAAGAATCTCAAAAGGAGCCAAGAGTACTTTTGTCTTTTTTGTGCTATGGATGTGTGTATAAAATTGACTTGTCTTCAATCTTCATACAAGCATCTATTTATAGCCAACCAAGACTTGGAGGCTACACAAATAACAGCCTTGGGCTGTTTGTGATCGTGTGAGGAGGGTGGAGATCATGTGCAAGCCTTATCTCCACAAAACAAGCTTGACTTGGTCTTCCTTCCTTGATTCTCTCAACCGAATTCTTCATGCCCAAGTCTAAGCTTCACCTTGTTGTACTCCTTGCTTCCAACGCCTTGTACTTCATCTATTTGATCAGCAACAAACCTTGGACTTGGTCTTCTCCATATTTAACATATTTAACACATGTTAAATATGTTTGTAACTCCCTTATTTACTCGGCTTTTATGAGTAATTCTTCATTAATTTCTTCTCCATGTTTTAAGCTCCATAAATCAACTTTATTATACCTGAAAATATGGACCAACATCTAGACAATAATATTAGGACATTAGTATAAAATTATATTAGAAAGAAATGTCAAATTACAAATTATTTTCGTCACAGCACTTAGACTGTCAGTGGCAACATCTGAGGTAACACCTCCGTCTGTACTAACACATGGTATTTGTAATAATATTGTGCATCATATTTTGCAATCAAATGATTTTGAAGGACAGTTTTACTCCCACTTCTTTATTGTTAGCTCTACTAATTTATTTCTTTTATCACAATTTCTAATTATTGTCTATTTATAACGATGAAGAATCTGTCTTAGAATAAAAGGGGATATTTTTATCGCTTAGAAAAAGCAAGTTACAAAGAAGGACGCGTCCTCCTCTACTGCACTGCCAACGCAAATTTTATAAAATGTTTATCATCATTCAGACTGACACTCATAAATATTCAAACTAATAATTGTATAACTTATTAATAAGTGTGGCTAATAATTGTATAACTTATTAATAAGTGTTAGTGTTAGAGTTTAGAAAGAGAAAATTTTGGGGGAAACTAGTTTCTCCATAAGTTATAAAAAGTCTTGTTTTTATAAGGGTTAAAGTTTAGGGTTTAGGGTTTAGGCCCTTTAGGGTTTAAAGCTTAGGGTTAAAGGGTTAAAAAGTTGATTTTTTTATAACTTATGGAGGAACTAGTCTTCCCCAAAACCAACTCGTTTAGAAATATAAGTGTGTTTACTTATAAGAGTCGGTGTGTAGTGTTAGATATGTCAGCTAGTATTTAGAATTGTTTTGTTAATAAGTATCAACATTGCTCACTGTTTAGAGTGGTAGTTATAGTGTATTGTTTGGTTTCGTTGGCACGAAGCGAAATAGAATAGCAATAAAACGACAACCCAAATCAAGATCTATGCAAAATGATTATCTTAAAGATAATGAAGAATTCCTCCGTTCCGCTCGAATTAGGACAAATATCCATTTTGGCTGTCCCCTTCGAATTAGGACAACCCAATAATTGAAGTGTTTTATTTAATGAGATCCACATTCACACTCACAACAACTTTCCACTCATTATTCTCTACCCCACTTTCTCTCTTCTTCATTTTTCATACTCACAACACCTACTCCACTAACATTATTTCCTTAATCCCCGTGCCCAACCAAAAAATCTTAATTCGGGTGGGACGGAGGGAGTATATAATACTAACCCTCGTACCGTTAATCATGAATCTTGGATCTTGTTGCGACGGTCTTGAATCACAGACTAAGGCGTTGAAAAGTGAACGCCCTCTATTGGTATCTACACGTCGAATGAACTCAAAAACGCTTCTTGACTGGATTACTAGATCCGGTATTTAGAAAACCATTTTCTAAATATTTAAAGGCTATATGAATTTTTGATCTTATTTTTGTTCTTGATTCTCAATCAAAACAAGTTGGATCAGATCGCCCTATAGTGTAGTCGGATGAGGCGGCCGCCTAGGCCCCCCGAAAATTTAGTCGGTTTTAGGGCCCCAAATTTTTAAATACACTATATATTCATGAAGACCTGAACCAAGGATAATATACTTGCTAACACTGGTGGTTGAGTAAACAACTCACAAGCGCTTTTTCTGGTTAGCGAAGTAATTAGGTTCAAACCCTGCTGCTGCTGGCGGTTTTACTTCTTTATATTTAGGCTCCGGTTGTTTTCTGGAAAATGCAAATGTTTTCCGAAAAATGTTATGAACTTGTTTTCAGATGTTTGGTCAATCTTAAGAAAATGTTTTCCGGAAAACATTTTCTGATGTTTGGTAATCTAAGTAAAATGACTTCTAAATGGTAAATCAATACAATTGCTTTAGTTACCAACACAAGATTCAATCAATTTTTTAGCACCAATTAATATTAATGAATAAGAAAAATTATAAACTAACACAGTCATTTTCATGAAATAAACAGACACAAAGCTTGTCTGAATGATCCAAATAAACAAAAAGATATTTCACCTAAGTCAATAATTGTTTTAGACATAACCATATAACCATGTTCTAAATTTTTATGCTCAACAGAAAAGAAAAAAAAAACTCCAAAAGCAAAAACAAACTAGCATCCTTGCCACTCTTTGGTTGTGAATTTCTTAATCCATTTCCTTCGAAGATTATGACTCTGACCATGAATCCTTGAGCCAAGCTGCTATTGGCATTCAAGTGGTCAAACACACTACCAAAAACTCTTCATCAAAACCTTCGATTTTCATAACCTCTTTATAAAGATCTTCAGTGTTCACTTTTTCATCCGAAAGCTTTTTTTTATAGCATTTGCCATTTTCCCAATTTGCCCCGCTAAAATTTCAATAGATGAATCCCCATCCTCACGGGACCTTTTTTTATGAGACCTTGGCTTTGATGATGGTGCACTTGATGAAGATTCTTTTTGTTTTGTCACCTCTTAAAAGTCATTATATCCAACAAATAAAGATATGATGTAACACATAGGCCTTTTTTAAGGTCCTAGGGCAAAATATCCAACATTAGGTACCAAAAGAGATGCTATTCCACTGGATGTCACATTCAAAACTATTTGACCTTTTGATCTTAAAGCAGCAAAAAGAATTATCCATAAAAAGTTTTACCTGTACCACCAGAACCATACAGGAAAAATACTCCTCCTTTACCCGCATCAACGCTATTCATGATTGTATCATAAGCATATTTCTGCTATCAATACACAATCCTAATAACCATTTGCATTCAACGGCGAATGAATCTCGGTCATAATCCAATTCATCCAATATTAGACCATTGCTCAAGATAGAGGGATCATAATGCTCAGGATAGGGCATAGTAGTAAAATCTTTAAGGCTTTTTCCTCTGTTTCGCAATATCTTTTCAATTTCCATCAAAGTGAATTTTTTTTATGTCTTCTGCAATAAGCCGCAATCTTGTTATATGTCCATATAAAAAATATATATAAATGTAATATTAATTATGTGTAAAATTATAAAAAATTATTAATCTAAACTTATAAAATAAATAGCAAATAAAAAAATTGTTACCTTGATGCCCGAACACACGTCTACGAATATAGATAATGTCATCTGACAGAAATCCACATAACTTTCTCACAAATGCTCAGGTCGAGAAACAGAGCAAGACATTAACAATGTAACAAATAAGTTCCTGACTTGCTGGGTAGATCCCCAATGGCTTGCCTCTGCAATGCCCTCAATGTATTCTTTATCATCATCGAGCAAACCCAAAGCATAACAAGCATCTCTAAAGGATTCATGTTGCTCACGATTAACGTATCTTATCTCAGCAAAAGATG
Organism: Campanula takesimana; assembly: GCA_026119855.1. Lineage (NCBI taxonomy): Eukaryota > Viridiplantae > Streptophyta > Magnoliopsida > Asterales > Campanulaceae > Campanula > Campanula takesimana. The sequence goes on along the minus strand of JAOWBW010000029.1, from coordinate 574,430 downwards.
TCGGCCCTCGAACGAAATTCAACATCATTCTTAGGTAATACAACTCTCCTTGACCAGGTGCAACATAAAAAATGTGCCCTATTTTATAACCACGAGATCTCGACTTCCACTTTCTTTCTTTTTTGTTCGAAACAAATTTTGTTGGAAACTCCGCATAAGTTAATTGTTTAGCCACATCCCCATATATCGCTTTTGCATCCATCCAGGCCATGAACATACTTTCTCTCGATGTTTGACATTCAATAACTTCTCCAGTTTAATCATCAACATTATAAACTACGCTTTGTTGACCTTCCAAATAGAAAGACGGTCTTTCAATAGAAGGATTTTGGTAATAGATCACGTTACCCAATAATCTCCAAGCAGCTTCACAGGGAGCTAAATATCGACATTTTATTTACAATATGAAATATCAATAATCAATACTCAATGATTGCTCACATTAAATAGAGAGTTTGTTCAGCTCATAATTGAGTGGTCCATGATCATGCTATTAATAATTTCCATAAATGTTGTTCCGTATATAGTTGAATAACTTTTTATTCAGTAATAGAAATTAATTTTTTAAATGTGAGTAGTTTCTCTTTTGTTTTTTTGGGAAATCAGTTGACATGGGAGATGAGTGAACGAATTTTAATCTCATAACCTAAAATTCTTTGTAGTTAGTAAGTTTTGAAAAAAGTTTTTAAGCTAACAATATATTCTTATTAATTGGCCCACTCATTAAAATTTAAACTTATACTTTTTAAAAAGATGTTTCAATAAAGTACCAAAATCTCAGGTTTTATTTTATTCTTTATTGGAGTTTAAATTAACAAATAAATTGTAACGATATAATTAAAAATAATATTATTAACTTACCCACTCATAGGAAATCTCAATTAATAATTTCTTCCATTTTCTTTTATCTTATTAATTGACCCACTCACAATAATTTGTTTTAAGGCTCCATTTTTAGTTACCTATTTAAATGATGTTCTCCATTTATAGATTTCCTATGCATGTCAAATGTTTCAAATAACCATTTATTGAAATACATTGGCCAAGCTGCTGTTTTATTGTCCTCAATGTATTCTTTATCATCATCAAGCAAACCCAAAGCATAGCAAGCATCTCTAAAGGATTCATGTTGCTTACGATTAACATATGTTATCTTAGCAAAAGATGTCGGTCCTCGAAAGAAATTCAACATTATTCCTAGGTAATACAACTCTCCTTAACCAGGGGCAACATAAAAAATGCGCCCTATTTTATAACCACGAGATCTCGGCTTTTACTTTCTTTCCTTTTTGTTACAAACAAATTTTGTTGGAAACTACGCATAAGTTAATTGTTTAGCCACATCCCCATATATCGCATTTTCATCCATCCAGGCCGTGAACATACTTTCTCTCGATGTTTGACATTCAACAACTTCTTCAATTTAATCATCATCATCATTATAAACTACGTTTTGTTGACCTTCCAAATGGAAAGACAGTATTTCAATAGAAGGATTTTTGTAATGGATCTCGTTACCCAATAATCTCCAAGCAGCTTCACAAGGTGCTATATATCGACATTTTATTTACAATATGAAATATCAATAATCAATGATTGCTCACATTAAATGGAGAGTTTGTTCAGCTCATAATTGAGTGGTCCATGATCATGCTATTAATAACTTCCATAAATGTTGTTCGGTATATAGTTGGATAACTTTTTATTTAGTAATAGAAATTAATTTTTTAAATGTGAGTAGTTTCTCTATTGTTTTTTTGGGAAATCAGCTGACATGGGAGATGAGTGAACGGATTTTAATCTCATAACCTAAAATTCTTTGTAGTTAGTAAGCTTTGAAAAAGTTTTTAAGCTAACAACATAATATTATTAATTGACCCACTCAATGAAATTTAAACTTATAATTTTTAAAAAGATGTTTCAATAAGGCACCAAAATCACAATTTTTATTTTATTCTTTTATTGGAGTTTAAATTAACAAATAAATTGTAACGATATAATTAAAAATAATCTTATTAATTTACCCACTCATAGGAAATCTCAATTAATATTTTCTTCCATTTTCTTTTATCTTATTAATTGACCCACTCACAATAATTTGTTTTAAGGCTGCATTTTTAGTTACCTATTTAAATGATGCTCCCCATCTATAGATTTGCTATGCATGTCAAATGTTTCAAATAATCATTTATTGAAATACATAGGCCAAGCTGCTGTTTATTGTCCACATTAAACATACTTTCCATATATCTATACTACTTGTGTAACCCCCATGCGATGCACGGGGTAGTATTTTCTCCAAAAATATAAATATATAATTATACACATATATATATATATATAATTAAAAATCAGTTGTTATCACATATTTTGATATTTTCTTTAAATATAATATTCGTGGTACTTGTATATGAAGAAATATCCCTTTTAAAAATTCAATACTCAAATATGAAGATCATTAGAAATGGTGACTCTTGATAATTCAACATCTAGTTGACCATGACTGGAAACTGCCTTCTTCAAGAGAACACCAACTGTAAATAAAGATTGTCCTTCATTCTTGTTGATTGACACAATCTAAGATTACCCTTGACTATCGTGTAATAAATATTATCCTTGACTCTTGTTTCTTATAATTTTTTATCGGAAAAATTCCATTAGGCCCCATCCCTCAGATCCTTTTTCCATAAAAGCCCACCTGAGATATAAAATTCCACCTACAACCAAATGCCCAGATCAAAATGCCATAAAAACCCACCCTCCGAGACCTAATGTTTGAAAACAAACACCCACACCACTAAGCCAATGAAATATGTGTTTATTATTTTACAATATCTAGTATTAGTATCTTTCTGGACGAAATCAATGACAGAATTTAAGATAAAACAATCAATTAATGCAATTCTAAAATATTCACAAAACTCATTTTTTTAAAAAGAAAATTAAATAACATGTTTTAAAAAATATAACAAATCTAAATCTTTTATTTATAAAATATGAAAGACTTAAAAATAAATTAAATTTTAATTATATAATCTTGTATTTGATAAACTTATTTTTTTATTGTTAAATTTTTATTCTTATACCCTTATACGTAAGTATACACGCATATTATTTAATAAAATATAAGGCATTTTAATGATTTTTTTTAAGAAAACATGAAAATCTGTTAATAACATGTAAGACTTTTTATAAGAGTAATTTTTGTCTTATACCTAAATATGCAGACTACTTAATAAAATATGGGATTTTTTATTTATAATTTTTTTAAATGTGAACGGTTATGAAAAATAATAATTCCTATACTTCAACTAGTCTTATACCTAATATAAGAGCGGAATGGGTAATAACATGTAAGAATTTTTATTTATGATTTTTATTTTCTAAGATATGTGAAAATTAAGAAAAGATAACTCTTATAACTTAGGTATATGAGTAAATCTAGTCTTATACCATGAGAATGAGAGCAGAACGGTAATAATATATGAGATTTTCTTGCAATTTTTATTTTTATGAAACTTTGAAAAATATGAAAAAAAAAATCAAGGAAAAAAATATATGAAAAATTTGATGATTTTTTTATAGACTTAATGAAAAATGCACTTATGAGACCTAACGTATAAGACCTGCCCTACTCTTATAATTAGAGTATAAAAGTCATTATTTTCACTTTTTTCAACTTTTAATAAAAAAATAAATAATATTTTCACTACAATTGCCTTATACCTAAGGTATAAGACTACAATTAATCTTATACCTAAGGTATAAGACTACAATTTCTCTTATACCTAAGGTATAAGACTAATATTGCTCTTATACATAAGGTATAAGAGTAATAAAATCACATTTTTCAAATTTTCTTAAAAAACATAAAAAAACGTCTCATATTTTATTTTTATTCCGCTCATATACTTAGGTATAAGACAAGAATTAATCTTATACCTAAGGTATAAGATTTATTTAATTATTTTAATAATTTAATAATTTTTCACATTTTAAAAATCATTCTCATATATTTTTATTATTAACTCTTATACCGAAAGTATAAGACTAGTTCTTCTCTTATACTTTAGATATGAGAGTAATTATTTTCACATTAAATCCCCCTTTTTTTAAAAAATTATATACCTAAAATATAAGACTAGAATTAATCTTATATTTAAGGTATAAGAGTTATTTAATTTATTTTCTTATAATTCTCATATTTTCAAGATTTTTTTTTTACAAAATGTTGATGTTTTGGGAATAATCAAGAATTTTATTAATTGGTTTAGATTCTTGTTTTTTCTTCACTTAGGTTCATTTAGGCGCAATAGTAATAGAATATATTGCAATATTTGTATCAAACATTGTGCTGGTGTAGTGGTTAAGTCATTAGTTTCCATAGTATGCTATGCACCTGGGTTCAAGTCACGTATACTGCCAATCACATTTTTATTAATCAAATGGGTGGATCAGGGGCACGGGTTGGGTGGCTGGGCGTCGGGTCGGGCCAGAGGATCAGGGGCATGGGTTGGTTGCGTGGGCTGGGCAGCGGGTCGGCCTTGAGGATTAGGGGCTGGGCTGGGCGCTGGAGCAAAACGTGGGGTTAAGTGGAATTTTGATCTGGCCATGGATCTTTATGGGATAATGATCTGGCCCAGGGGGCCTAGGGTCCAAACATCTTTTTTTATCTATATACATCGCATGGGGTACTGCCAATGTAAAATAAATATTAAGTGCTATAAGTTCTATTTTGTAACAACGTAATTTTCCCAAATTGTTTACAACTAAATCCTTATAAAATAAAAAATAAAAAATTCTCTTCGTCGCAACCATCTCAATTAGTATTACAATCGATAAATATACCCCCACCCAACTAAAAAAATGTTTTTATAAATATCTTAAGTAGTATAAACAACTTTCTAAATATCAATGTCTTTTTGAATTAAAAAGTGGATATTTTTTTAAATGATGACTCTCCATTCATAATGGTAAAAATAAAACGAAAATTCAATAGCCTTTTAAAATATAACTAAATGTTCAAAATATGATAAATTCTCATAACTTTTAATTGAACTTTAAGTAATGATTGAAACTATTTATGTCAATTAATAAAAATCTACAACTTGTTACTGATACACCATTATAAATACTATCAATCCATTTTAAATTTTCATTAAAATAATTAGAAATGTCATAAATTATTAAACAAAATTCATTCTTAGTAATTTAACTGCTCAAAACTAACGAAATTGGATGGAGGGACCAATTATATTTCATTTTAGTGGTAAAGGGATGCATTTTTTCAAAATTTGGGTACACGGACTAATCCCATAAAACGCACATAACATAGGGACTATTTGGATAGTTCGTCCTAAAAGAAAAAGAAAGAACGTTGCAAAAAATAACAATTGCGGAAAAAAAATTTAAATTGCTAAATAAGACTCTCTCCGTCCAAAATAATAATCTTCATATTTTTTTCGAATATGAAAGGAATTTAAGTAATAATTTTAGATTAACTAAATTATCGCAATAACATCTAAAACTTGTTATTGATAGACCTTCAATAATAATATCACAAATAAGTTTTAATTTTTTATTAGAATAATTAAATTAATTTAAATTAATAATTACGAAAAAGATATGAATATCATTTGGGTATGGAGGGAGTAGTCATTATTATTACAGTATAAACTCTATAAATTAATATTTTTCAAATTAATAAATTCTTTAAAATAATAAATTTGCTTGGTCCCAACTTGGGTCATTTGAAAATTTTATAAAAATCGATAAAATAATAAGATAATAATTTTTTTGGGATACCTCTTATGCTCCCACAAAAATCACAAAATAAAAATTTTAAGAAAGTGAAAAGATAATTATTATAATTTAGTGAAAATATGACTGTAGTTATTTGTTTTCTTTTAATGTTCAAATCTAATTCGAGTTCATCTCTAATTTCTCTTACTGTATCATTAACTTCCAATGCATTTCAAGTTATTATGTACGTACAAAGAATTTAATTTATACGGAAATTTGAAATTCGTTGAATTAGCTAAAAACTCTTTAAAGTGATAATTATTAATTTATCGATAAATTAATAACTCTATAAGTTAATAATTTTCACCGGTCCAGACATTATTAATTTATAGAGTTTTTACTGTATTAGGATAAAAGAAAAATTCATAAACAATACATATTTCGGGAGAAAGGGAGAAAAAGAAATAATAGAATAATTTTAAAAGAATTAAGCCCATACGTCGGCCCACAGTAGGCCCAGGTGATTACTCTAGGATAATGATATGTGCAGTAAAAACTCAAAAGGGAAAACTCATAGTGAAACACTGTAATCCGTTAGATTGTAATAAATGTTTGTGAACCCCAATGATAAAAACTCATCCAACGGTTTAAAGTGTTTCACTATGAAGTTTTCACTTTGAGTTTTCCATATGTTATCACCCTATAACAAAAACCTATTCATGTTTATCCCAACAATATCTCGGAATTCTCCTCCTCTCTATCTTATCATTCATACGGCTTCAACGCCGACTCTTCATCGTGTCTCTGACGCAAAGACGATCTAAAATAACCAAATCTCATAATTTCAGCTACACATTCTTGTTAGAACATGGCTTACATTACAAGTCAGTTAGCATTTTCATACATAAAATCACGACTATAATGTTAATATAAAGTGTAGTTAATAATAATAATAATGTGTAGAATTCTTGAGATGTAATTTATCTATTTATGATGGGCAAAATGGTAAATTGACATCACTTAGTTGAAAGGGTGTGGTCCCTAAATGAAGTGCCTCTTTGTGTTGTATATATAGGGCTTTCCATCAACCCTTAAAGACTACTACATTCTTTACTTTCTCTCTTAAATTGTCTTCATTATTGTCTAAGAAGTTCTTGAGAAATTAAAGGGCACTCATCATTTAGAAGATCCTCTACCTACATTATCTTCTTCATTTCATTTCTCCCTAAAGACAACATCATGGATTCGACAGGTATTATTCGCTTCCGCCTTCATCTCTTCTTCAAACTTAGTCCAGAAATGAGTTAGACATTCAGGGTTAAGATTGTTCCAACAATTGGTATCAGAGCCCGCTCATTTTTGGTTTGGGTTTGAGTTCTTAAGAAAGCCTTAAAATGCTTTAATTTTGATTCATTTTTCCTGTTGAATCATAAAGTTTTGATGTTTTTTAGAGGCTCTATTTGTTTCAAGAGTGCTTATATTCATCATCCATAAAGTTTTCAATAAAAAGTTTGAAAAGTTTTGTTAAATAAATCCAATGATTCAAGCTTGATTATCCCTATATAGCATAGTTATTTGTAATGCATAATTATGTGGATCTACTTGCTTGATTCCATTGAAAACAAGATTATCCCTACATAGCATAATTATGTGTAATGCATAATTATGTGGATCTACTTGTTTGATTCTATTATTTTAAACAACAAGATTATCCCTATATAGCATGGTTATACATTGTATAATGTGTACCCATGTGGATCTACTTGTTATTCATGCATTTTGGGGAAAATTTGGATAAAAATTTGAAAAAGTGCAGCAAAATGGACTGAAACGGTGCTACTGTAGTGGGGTGGTCCGGCCGGGTCTTTGGTTTAGTCCGGTCGGACCCCCTAAGGTTTATGAAACGGTGGGTTTTAAAATGGCATGGTCCGACCGGATCTTTGGTATAGTCTGGTCGGACCCCTTGAACAGATCCGGACGGGTATTGGCTTCAACCCGGGCGGACCTCAGGACTTGCACGGTCGTGCTGTTTGTTTGGCACGGTCGTACAAAGTGTGTCGAGGAAAACAATGTTTCTGTAATTTGATGCTCGGCCGTGTCATTTTCTATGCTCGGCCGAGCAGGGACTGTTCACAGATTTTGGAATTTTAAAGTTTCTGCACCATTTTGTTTTCCCCTTTTGAACAAAACATACATTTTTCAAACCCTAAAGTCTTTATTAATTATATGCTTAAACAATTTTATTCATTGTTTAAATAATATTATCACCTAAGTGATTAACGTTATTTGAACACAAAATTGTTAAAGTGTTGAATGTTTAAGTTAATATGTGAATGACTTGAATTTTCCAAAGAAGATCTTGACATTTGACTAAACTTGAGCATTCATCTGGTAACAAATGAAATGAACATAAAGTTGGTTTTGTTAGATGCTTATGTTGTCCCAAAGGAAGATTAAGCATTTGATTAAACATTGTTCAAATTGTTTGTTACCTAAGGCAATCATTTATGAGTCAACTCACAATCCAAAGATTAGTTTTGATGTCATGTTGATTGTCTTGTTGATGGATTTCGTAGATATAATTAATCATTTATTCATTGTGTAGTTTCTTATTTATGTTTTGTATTCATTCTTGTTCTCAAATTCCAACAGATTTGCTTATTGCTTCATCCATAATTACTGCTATGAGTACCGTACCGATGCTTAATGAGACTAATTTTAAAACTTGGAAAAATAAATTGATAATGATCTTAGGCTATATGGATATAGATCACGCATTAAGGGAACCATTTCCTCTTCCTCTCTCTGATATAAGCACTCAAGAAGATAGCTTAAATACTGAGAAGCGGAAACGCTCCAACCGCGTGAGCCTAATGATCATGAATATAGTTGTCCCGGAGACTATTTTGAAAAATGTCTCCAAGGATGTTGATGCTAAAACATTCCTTGACATCCTTGAGGAACGTTTGGCATCTACCTCTTCTCATGGGACAAAGAGAAGAGGGAAGGAAATTGCGGTTGCAAGTAATAAGAAGCCTAAGGGATCATCTAATGGTCATAAGGAAAAGAAATGCTTCTTTTGCAAGGACCTCACTCATATGAAGTACGACTGCCCTAAGTATCTCACTTGGCGTGCTAAGAAAGGTATGTCATTTGCTTGTTTGTACTAAGGCTAATTTGGTTTAAATTCCTACATATACACGGTGGTTGGATTTTGGTGCAACAACTCACATAAGTATGTCTATATAGGATTGCCTGAATTAACGAAGACTCAGTGAAGATGAGAGATTCATCTATATGGAAGCTGGGATTCTGGTTGAAGTGATAGGCGTAGGGACCTTTCGATTATTGTTAAAGTACTGATTATTATTTTGTATTAAATAATACATTTAATGTACCGTCATTTAGACGGAATTTAATATCTATCACAATATTGAACAAGAAAGGTTATTTTGTTCATTTGGAAATAATAAGTGTGATTTTTATTTTAATTCCAAGGTTGTTGGTACAAGTACTTTGACAAGTAATGATAGTTTTATTTGCTTGACACTATTCAACCAATAAAAGAATCCCATTATAATAAAACCAAAGTAGAAAGCGAAAGTTATCAAGTGAAAATTCTTATACCTTATGGCATAAAGCGTTTGGGTCATATCTCCATGAGGAGTATTGACAAGCTTCTGTCAAAAGGAATCTTAAACAAGCTTGATATTCCGGGAAAAGACTTTTGCATTGAATGCCTAAAAGGAAAATTTACAAACACAAAAAGAAAAGTATCCTCGAGAGCATCAAGCGTCTTAGAACTAATACATACGGATATTTGTGGGCCATTCCCTACTCCTTGGAATGGTCAACAATATTTTATTACGTTCATAGAAGACTACTCTCGATATGGGTACATTTATTTACTTCATGAAAAGTCTCAATCTTTGGATGTTTTAAGTCTTTTAAGGCCGAAGTTGAAAATTAACTAGGTAAGACTATTAAGAACGTTAGATCCGATCGTGGTGATGAATACTATGGTCAGAATGACGGTTCAGGGGAACAACGTCTGGGTCCTTTTGCTCGCTATCTTGAAGAGTGTGGTATTGTCCCTCACTACACTATGCTGGGTACGCCTAGCATGAATGGTGTAGCTGAGATACGTGATGGAATCCTTAAGGATATGGTAAGAAGTATGACCTCTTGTACTTTCTTACCTCACTCATTATGGGCGATACATTAAAACCGCAGCTTATATTCTCAATATAGCTCCCTCTAAAGCTACTAATAAAACCTTTATGAATTATGGAAAAATTAGAAACCGTCCTTAAATCATCTTATGTATGGGGTTGTCCAGCAGAAGCTAGGCCTTATAGGCATAATAAGGGCAAAACTGGACACTAAGACTGTTAGTAGCTATTGTGATGGGTATGCCGACAGATCTAGGGGCTATAAATTTTACAACCCGAAAACTAGAACCTTCTTTGAAACGGGGAATGCTAGGTTCTTTGAGGATGTTGAATTTAGAGGGGAAATAAGGAATAATAATTTTGAATTTGAAGAGGAAGAGGCATCCATTTCTATACCTCTTCCCATAGTAGTTCTAATTGAAAATCAAGTACTTGTTCCTGAAATTCAAGAGGAACATACAATTCAAAATAATGACTCCCCTATAAATAATGAACAACATGATAATGTTGAACATAATGAGGAAATTCAACAACCTCAAAATGAGGAAGAGCCGGTGCCCTTAAGGAGATCCAATAAAGTAAGAAGAAGTGCCATTTCGAATGATTATGAGGTGTATCTTGCCGAGAATGAAGGACACTTATGTTTAGTGGGAGATGAACCTCTCACCTTCCATGAAGCCATTAATAGTCCTAATTTTCATAAGTGGATCAATGCCATTAATGAAGAGTTAAAATCTATGAAAGACAACGACGCATGGGATCTTATTCCACGACGTATGGGATCTTGTCCCATGACTATCCATTCAATCAAAAAGAGGAAAAAGGCATTGGTCTAAACCATTTATTAATTGCTAATATTCTACCCGTAAGCAGTTAAAGGAAGTACAATATTGTTCACATTATGTGACCATAGAGGAGATATTTCTACTATTAAAATGTTAAATCAAAATTAAATTTATATGTCAGTGTTATTATACAACTAGTTAGTGATCCGTCGATACTCGACGGGACATAATAAAAGTAATTAATTATAAATAACTTAAATATATGTTTTAAAAAATTAATAAAATTGTTTACTAAGTTTAATTCTATTATCATCTCCATGATTCTTGTAACCTTATTATCTATAGTATATGAAATCTTTAGAAGAGTAATACTTGTTATGCAATTATCACACATCTACTGAAGAGAGAAACATAGACCAGTATATAGATTTGAGGAGCTACTGTCATTATCACCAATTGGTTGTAAGGTGGACCCTCTAATATAGTTTGTTACCAGCTCGATCTAGCCTATGGTCATACTTAGGCCTCTTCTAAGACATCTCTATTCTAAGATGGTATCAGAGGCACCAATCTATGTTGACCTGATCGCTTCCACTGATTTTTATGGACCCTCTGATATCTATTCTACAAGGTCCACTACACTTGCAGGCCCAACAGCTCATGATGTTGCTCCGCATCACCCGATTAATAAGTCCACGTCGTAAGCCTTAGCAAAGTCTGACTGCCTGGGTATACATGAGGGGGCGTGTTAGACAAATATACCAGATCTACTAAAGAGAGAAACATGGACTGGTATATAGACTTGAGGAGTTACCCCCTTATCACCAATTGGTTTTAAGGTGGAACCTTCAACAGTGGCGAAGCCACATAATGCTTATGGAGTTTTTTTTTTTTTTTTTTTTAAGAAACCAGGGCGGCACCTCGGAAGATTTTATTAATTATAAAATATAAGTACAAGAAAGGGACAACCACCCGACTCGACAACCACCCGACTCATTGCCGGATATGGAGACGGACCTCGAAATCCAAAAAATAAACCAACTCCTCAAAAGGTAAAACCATCTAAAAAATAAAAGCCTGAAAAAATTAAACCAAAGAACAATCCTAATAAATTCAAATGAGCCCAATGATCCATCAAAAGTCCAAGACACGGGCCCGTGTGCCTCTTTTGCAACCGAAACGAGTCCGTATGCCTTCCTTGCACTCAAGAAACTATTCCAAAGAACCAAACACCATAACCAAGCCGCAGCTTATGGAGGTTAGCTGACCCCCTTTGGATTTTGGAGCTCTATGCATTTCACCCCTTTCAAATTAAAATAATAGCATTTTTACTACTAAAAACATTAATTTTGACCCCTTTAATTATTGGAAAAAATACACCACGAAAATAATTTAGACCCCATTTAAGAAAAATCATAGCTTCACACTTTTTTGCCGTTGGTATGAGGAAATTTGAGTAATAATTTTAGGTTGATATAATTATCGTAATAAAAATCTAAAAAATGTTATTGATAATATTGTTGATGGTCTATCAATGATTAGTTTTAAATTTTCATTAATACAATTAAATCAACATAAACTCATTGCTCAAAGTTCTTTTATAATAATAGTGAAAAAATGTGAAAACATTTTAGGACAGATGGAGTATATACCTGCAAAACTAAATGTTTTTTTTAAGGTGCAAATTAAAAGTTTTAAAAATAGATAACTAAGATTTTCATACACTTTTGTTAAAATTTACAAAAGTAAACTCACAATTAGTGTGAAAAATAATGGCAAGTTTTAATTCCTTACTTGAGTTTGCAAAGTAAACTCATAATTAGAAAATTGAAATTCATTTGAATCATAAAATAAACATGCAACTAAATAAATTTACAACACACAAAAATATTAAAGTAACGTTGATTAATTAAAAAAAAAGATTTTATGTAAATATTGTCGTGGAAATGATTGTAGTAATAAGGCTTTGGGCAAATAATGTGACACATACCTGAATAGAGCCATTTAGGTGTGAATGCCATACTTGAAATGTTTACACCGAGAAAGAACTACACCAAGATATAGTATTAATAGAAAAATATAAACAATATCTCAATAGCAGCATATTATTTGTTCTTTTGAAATTTTTAGAAGGGTATTATCTTCTGATTGGTAAACTAAAATAAACGGACCATTATTTGAAAATAAAAATTTAATTTATTAGTTTATCTTGATATTTCAATCAATTTTTTCAAGCCAATCGATTAGTCAATCAGATAGGAATGAGATAGTTCCAAACAAACTATGTAACCATTTAAAACATTTTAGGATTTGACTACGTCTCTAAAAAAGCAAATTCTAATAACTCCAAGTCTTCTAACCGTCCCCAAGTCCCAACCTCTCTCCATTGTCTTCTTCCTTTTCCATCTACCCTTTTCACTATTAATCAAATTTTATAAAACTTTTTGTTTTTTATCCCTTCTTTTTGATTAATTATCGTTAAAGCGTATCCAACAACACAATTTTTTGTAATTTTAATTTAAATTTATTGAGATTACAAACAATTGTGTTGTTGAGATTTTTATTAGTTTTTATATTGTTTAATAAATTTCTCTCTTTTGTAGAGATCCTTTGATTCTCTCCTCAGTGAGAGCCGTAGATTTCTCTCCTCAGTGAGAGCCTATGTTTATGTTTGTTGTTTTGTTTGTTGTTTTCTGTATCTTCTGATGGCGACAAATCTCGTAGAATTTCACAATGAACTAGAAGTCTTTGTTCTTACTTCACATAGATGTTTCGTGAATTTTGAGATGTTTGGAGGGCGTTTCTTCGTCAACCCGGATTCTCTAACGCATGGACTCAAAGCAACATCTTATCCAGTGAGGGACCTCTTAAATGCCAGATTGAGGCAGTTTCCAAATTTTATTTGGATTAGAATTCGTAAGTCTCAAGATTTAGATCGAATAAACTTTGTTGTAGGTTTAGAGATGAAACTACTTTTGATATTTTAGATGAGGCAACTTTTGTGGTGTGCCATCTATTTTATTATTGTGAATGAAATTAATTTTTGTCGTTCAAAAAAAAAATTATTTAAAATTTTAAACCAGTTTTCTACATTTTTCATCCATGAAATTGCAACTAAGCTAATGCTGCCACGTGGAATAATGACGTGGAATTCCACGTGGCGCGCTGTAGAAGCATGAAATATCTCTGCTATATTATATATATAGATAGATAGATATAGATTACTATTAATGAAATGATAATTTTACAACTAAAGAAGTGCAATGTTGTAGGTAAATTTATACACACAAACGGTGTACAACAAACCCAAGTTAAGTTTACCTTCTTAACAAAATTAATTTTATTCGTTATATGTCTCCAAATGAATGACTGGTACTATTTTTAACAAAATAAGAGAGTACACTATTTCTTTCTTTTCATATCGTAATATTTATATTTATGAAGTTAGTTAATGGAAGAAATGATCATCATTTTGTGCTCTCGAAGGATTTTTTTTTTTTTTTTTTTTTGAGCAACTCAAATATCATAGGAAAACAACAGCAAAGATTAAGTTAGTACAAATTGAAGTTCACTTCTACCATTTTTTTTTTTACCAAAATAAGTTTATTCAAGGCATAGACTTTTCAAAATCCATCAAATTTTGTTCTCCTAATTGCTTCATCAACGCGAGGCACCTGAAAAAAACAACATAAATTAAAGTAAATAAAATTCAACAAAAAGAAGTTGTATTTCAAAACAACAAATACCTCCTTATAATGAAAATATTGTATGCGCATTTAGGGTGAAAGAGAGCGAACCAAGCTGCACTTGGTTGACTGTTGTTCTCTTGCTGAATTGAGGGTGATATTTCAATTCTCTCTAGAAATGGCTTTGTGTAATTGAATGAGGGAAAGAAAGTTCCTTGATGAGTGTGCACCTCCTTTCTCTCCCATGCTTTTAGTCTGAGTTTGTGGAAAATTGGTTGACGTAATTTAATTACCTGACAAATTCAGATTGTGGAACAAATTAATACAAAAAATAACCTGAAAAACCTTGTTTAACTAAATGAACAGATAGATTAAAACTTGGACAGCTAACTTTGAGTTAGCTGTTGAGAAATAATAAATAAAAAAAATATGCAGCGGAATAAAGTAAGTAAATAAATGAAAGGACAAAGTGTAGTGTGTGTAAGTGTATAGACAAGAGTGTACACAGTATTTTTAAAGTGGTTCAGAGGCAAAACCCTTCTCTTACATCCACACACACTGTTGGAACAGTGAGATCAATCCACTATAATATTCTCTTCACTAAGAGTTACAAGAATTGATAAGGCAAGTTTCTAGACCCCCTTCTACTTAATTGACACTTCAATTAAGGTTGCTTCTTTCAAAGCGAGAAAAGAAAAATAAAAATCACAAGTGTGTTTACAAATGAAAATAGTTTGGTTGTTTAGCTGGCTGGGTGTGGGTTGTAACTGGGTGCAAGATGGCACAATATTTGCAGGGGTCTATGCAAATATTCAAGACTGCAGAGTGTGAATGCAAAGGAGCTATGAAGGTTTTTCAAAGGTGAAATATTGTAAAGGTTAAGAGGTTATTTGACAACATACTAGTATGCTCCTTTATATATGGGTTGGCATATAGCCGTTGGGGGACAAGGGTACAAGAGTAGCCGTTTGGGGAGCAAGGGTACAAAGGAGTTAATGTCTTGTCTTTGACTTTGGTGAAGACAGGTTTGTTACTCTTTCCTTATGCAAGTTGTCAAGAGAAGACTATGCAGGCTTGATCAGGCTTCAATATGAGTTATTCCAATGATTGGATTTATTGAAATAATCATTCTTCAAAGATCTGGCAAGGTGGGGTCAGCTGTTCATCAAGAGCAGTCTTAGTTGTTGAGGCAGTGGTCTTAGCTGTTGGGCCTTTAAGGCTTTGGTTATTGAAGCTTGTTTGTAATTAGCATCTTGTAAATACATTTGAATGTAATGGAGTCTGTAATAGGTGGTTCTTTAGTTAGTTTGATGTATAGAAGATAGGTATATCATGTAATGTTGACTGTTGGTTGGTGTAGATGTATGACAGTCTTAGCTGTTGAACTTTGTCTTGGGTTGCCTGTGGTCAGGTCTTTGTATACATCATATAATCAACTGGGCTTGATTATTTATTTATCAAAACATATTTACTATGATTAATTTGTGATTAAGCATAGTGAGGTACTAACAATTTCCCCATTTTTGGTAAATAAATAATGGTTTTGATTATGTACATGCAAAGAGATATGCTAAGGAAATGGAAATACCAATGAAGAGAAATTCTTCTTGATGAAATTTCTTGGCATACAAATCATGTTAATACAAACTAAAATGTACTAAAGGGAAATAACTGATAAAGTAAAGAATTGTTCTGAACAGCTATTCAAAACAAAGAAAACAAACCAAATTATTTAAATCCTAGCTCAGGCATTCTGACTTCTCTTTACTGCTTCAAGTTCTTGAAGGAGAGCAGCCTTTCTCACTGGTTCATTCTGTCTGTAGAACCATTCATTATTCCAGTCAAGACCCATCATGTAATTGTACTGGAAATTCTGGTCTTGTCTGGCTATCAACTAATTCTTGGTGAGAACTGGTTGGTGATGCAAAAGTCTTTTGCCAATCCAAGCTTGCAGCTGTTGAGGGGTCATAGTCTCTTCTAAAAGTGTAACCCCCATGGTATAATCCTTGTAAAGAGAGGCAGGTCTCTTCTTGGTGAATTTGGTAGGCTTACTAGGAGGAGGAGCTTGGATGAAGGAATATAGGGATGTTTGGGATGGTCTGGTGGGAATGAGATGGTTGCTGGGAGGAGGAGGAGGGAAAGCTGTTTGGGTTGGTTGTTCAGGAGAAGGAGGGATTGGATTGTCACCTCTTTGAATAATGAATTCAGAGATTTCATCAAGCTTTCTAAGGAGAGAAGATTTGAGTTGTTTGATGAGGGTGGCTGAGAATTGGTTAAAGTCAGTGTAGGTGAGGTAATATGGTGGGGTGTATTTGAATGGGTCAAAATTTGTGGGGAGATTGGAAAACTTTGATCTGGATTTCTTATGGAATACATGAGGAGGAGGAGGAGGTAGGAATTGAGGGTAAACAGCAGAGATGGGAAAGAGGTTTTTGACTATGATCCCAAATATGCAGCTCTTTTTAGATAGAAGGGTCCAAAAAACAGATTGAGCATATTGAATGCATAGAGCATACACAAGGGAGGAAGGGGTGTAAAGGCATTCCAAAAGATTTTTGGAGATGAGATGAGAGAAGACAAGTTCCCACTCAGGAATGTTTGAAAGGGTGATAGGATTGGGAAGTTTTAGAGCAGAGAATAGGAAGAAATATTGAGTAGAGATTCTAAAATTCTTCCACTCTTCATATGCATAGAAGAGTTGACCCCGAATGTTTCTAGCATGAATGCTCATATGGGTTTTGGTCATTTCCCAAGGGTTGGAAAGATTATGAGAGTTAAGAAGTGGTGGGAGAAAAGGAATTGAACTTAACTTCTTATGGGCCTCAAGAACAGCTGGGATTGAGAAGTCTATATCACAATCTAGAGCCCAGAAGCTAGGAGAAGGCATGGTTGTATCAAGATCAATTTGGTGCTGAGGGATAGCTGTTGAGAGAGGGGTAGCTGTTGAGATAGGCTTGGGAACAGATGATCCACCTTGACCTTGTGAAAGCCTAGCCTCTCTTAATCTCATGAACTCAAAAGCTTTGAGGGCTTCAGCTAGTGAGAATTTATCAGATAGCTGTTCAAACAGGGAAGTACTATCTTTCTCAGACAGATTAGAGACTGTCTTATCCTTAATGAACTCTATGAGTTTAGGATTGAGTATAGGTAGGACAGAGAGATGAACAGGGATTTTTGGTGGTAAGGAAGTATGAGTATAAGAAGAGGGGGGGGGGGAGGTATAGATGGAGATTGAGTCTCACCTGTTGGGATAGACTCATGAATTGGAGAGTTCCCCCTTGACTTAGTAGGGCTATCTGACCTAGGTGAATTCCCCCTATGAATTTCAACAGGTGAATGGGTTGGAGATGTATGGGAGTGTAGGTGAATAATGCCTTCAATGGCTGAGACATGGTCAGAACTTGAGGTAGGATTGGGAGAAGGAGGAGATGCTTGTCTTTGTCTTTTTGGAGAATGGGAGGGTGATCTTACAGGCCTTCTTTTTACCATAAAGCGACCAGCAGAGGAAGATGAAGAGGTTACCTTGTCAGTGGAATGAGTTTGGGCCTCAGCTGTTGGCTCATCTTGCTTAGCTGTTGAGACTGCTTCCTCAGCTGTTGGGACATTCCTGGCTGATCTTAGATGCTTGAAGTGGTCAGCAAGAGTTAGTTGAACATCCATTTCTTCATCATCTAGAATCTGTACATCACTTGAGTTACTTGGCTTTTGAACCCCTGTTTCTCCTTCACTGGTGTGGGCATCCTCATCCATAAAAACCTTGATGTGATCTTTGTCAGTAGGATTGATCACTTCAAATTTGCAGTGGTGTTATCATGACTTATGGAAGGAAGAGTGGAGTCTTTGGAGGTTGACTTTGTGGATTCACTTGAAGTTGAGGAGGAGGATGAGGGTGGTTCATCAATCTTCTTCTTTCGTCTTACTTTAACAGCTATTGATTTTATTCTGGTTTGAGGAGCCTTGGCTGTTGCCCTTGTAGTCATTCTTCTGACTGGAACTTGCTCAGCTGTTGATTCCTTGACTAGTCCAAGCTTAGCTGTTGAAGGTTTGGTTTTGGAGAGCTTAGTTGTTCCCTTTTTTGAGATTTTGAGAGAGACAGTTTTCTTATCAAACTTTTTAGAGGTGCTCAGGGGAACATATTCAAACCATTTAGTGTTGATAGCAACTGTTAGAGCAGTGAATTTCTTGTACAAGATACCAATCATAAATCTAAATAGATTTGGTTTGGTGGATCTGACATAGGGTTTATCAAGAGATTGGGAGTGAGATAAGTTAAAGTTTTCAAGCATAACTGCATACCAGTTTACTTTACCTCTAATGAGTCCAAGAGCTACCTTCCATTATGCAGCGCTCAACTGGTCTAGAGAGGATTGCTTTCCACACTTTCCTTGATTACAACATCACTTAGGGCAGAGTTGTTGATTGACAAATGTTTCTTCCAAATGGGCTTAAGTTTGACTGAGGCATAGTCAATGTCAGTTTTGTTGGTGAAGTCCTTGTAGAGGATAGAGAACACTGGATCCAAGAGGTCACTCTAAATGTTTGTTGTGATGCGAGGATCATTAGATATAACATAGGTGGTATGTACATCTTTAGTAGTAATGGACAAGTGGATGGTGTTGAAATAACATTGGATTGAGTTATTGGTGAACCTAATGCCATTTCTGTATACTTCTAAGCAAGCATTTTTGAGAATTGGATGCTTAGCTGTTAGCATTGGGATTAGGTTGTTTGCTTCAAGAATGTTTCTAACATAAGTCCCGGCTTCTCCTATAAAGAAATCTTGCTCAATATAGTATCCATGAGCATCTTCAGTGATCTCCATTTGATTTTCAAAGAAAGGGCGAAAACAGAGAGTTAGGGTTTGAAACAGGGGAATCGAAAGGATGAGAAATTTGAAGGCGAGATACTGTTTGTGGTTTATAAATGGGTAAATAAAGTGAAAGGATCGTGGTTTAGAAGGTGGGGTAACGGTTATATTTTCTGAGAGAGGCGACATGGGGGGTATTTAATGTAACCGTTAAGATGAAGTATTATCCCCTTTACTGTTCATATGAACAGTAAATAGAATGAAATTAAATGTTGTCCTATTTATTTCCATGAAGAGCGGGCGACTATTTATGGAAAGTAAGGTGCTAATATAACACAACACTCTTCAATTTTAATATTGAGCATCACATCTCAGTATTTGCCACACAAATCTACCAATAGTACAGATTTGAGGGTCAAATCACTCAATATTTATGGACACAAATTTTATCCAACAGCTGAGCCTATAGTCAAGTCCTATAATGGACCAACATAAATGTCTTGTGTATATAAGGAACATGAGAGAGAGAGAGAGAGATTTGAGAGAGAATTTTATCTAAATTCAGTCCTAGAAAAATGTCACAGACTGCAAAGAAGTTGATATTTACAGTTCTTTCTGGGGAGGAAACTGAGAGAGAGAGGGAGATAGATTTGAGAGAGAATTTAGGTCATATACAATACAAAGTGATCATTTGTTGCATGAGGAAGTTGATCAGCTTCCTCTTGATCACCCTTTAAAGTATAGGGAGGTGAGAGATAGAGAAAAAAGAAAGAGGGAGTGGGATAATGAAAGAGAAGCATTAGAGAATGCTGAAAGGGAGAGACTGATAAAGTTGAGTGAGGTTCATGTTAAAGGGAAAGGAAAAAAAGGGGAGGAGAAAACTAGTATTAAGATGTTTGGACAAGAGATGAGGGTAGGATAAGGTGAGAGCAGCAAAACAAAATCTGCACATCAAGAGATCCAAAGGGTGTATTCCCTTGGAGAATTGATGAAGCAAGAAGGGTTTAAAGTCCATGAGAGGGACATAGGTAGGAGGGAGATAAGAGATACTCAATATGTGAGACAGTTTACATTGAAGGAGTTGATGCATCAGGAGGATGACTTAGCTGTTAAGGCCAAAAAGGTGCCTATAGTTGAACAGCCAAGAGTTTATGCCCCAGTTACAAGGGATTCTCTATCTATCAGCATGGAAGTGCTGGAGAGAGGAGGGGATAATTTCTATGGAGTTCATCAATCTCCATCAACTACTCATACTGAGCTGTTTAGGCAGTATTTGAGGTGTTGTAGTCTTGTCCAGGTTGATGAAGGGAATGATGAGGGTCCTACATCTCACATGGCTATGATAGCTGCTGAGAGCATGAAGACCTCAGGGACCTTCAGTTTCATGTCTCCTCTAGAAGATTTGCCTCCTTATGATGCAGTTGAAGAGTGGTGGCCAAGGACAATAGGTCCACCATTATAATACTCAGTGACTGCCATTGATCCTTTCATGGATAGGCACCCTATATGGCAAGAGATATATGGAGAGACTAGTCAATCTGTACCTGCTAAACCATATGGAGAGAGGAATAGGCATGACACATCTGGAGAGGGGTCTGTAGTTGGATGGAAACAAGTCTTGTGAGAAGGGAGTTGGTTGAACAGCTAAGTTTGTGGGTTAGTTGTTCAGAGGAAGCTTTATAATGTTTGTTTTTGTTTTTGATTTGGGAAGGGTATTTTGAGGTAAGGGTAGGCTACCATGTTCTCCATGAGGTAGTGAGGGTAAGGAATAGTTTCAAGTTCTATGATATAAACAGATCATCATAGGATTGTCCTTGAATATAATTCTGTTTAGGTTAGCTGTTGAGAGAATGTGAACAACTAACCATGTTTTATGTACTGTTTTCAAGATATGAAATGAAATTTTAGTTTATCCCTTTTATTTAGGCAAGTTAATCATTCCTAAAATTGCTCTCAAAAGTTCAAACCTTTTCTCATCCATAGCTTTATTCAGTATGTCAGAGACATTGTCCTCAGTTCCAACTTTGGCTAGGTTTATGTTCCCTTTTTCAACATGATCTCTAATGAAGTGGCGTCTTACTTCAATATGCTTGGTTTTAGAGTGTTGAACAGGGTTCTCAGTCATAGAAATTGTACTTGAATTATCACAAAATATAGGAATATTATTGACATCCATTCCAAAGTCTTGTAGTTGACTTTTTAAGTACAAGATCTGTGAACAGTAGAGACCAGCTGCAACATATTCAGCCTCAGCTGTTGAGGTTGCAACTGATGTTTGCTTTTTGCTAGACCAAGACACAATTCTTGATCCAATGAATTGACATCCTCCACTTGTTGACTTTCTGTCCAGAATACATCCAGCATAATCTGAGTCACTAAAGCCAATTAGTGAAAATGGTGATTCATTTGGATACCACAAGCCATAGTCAGGGGTTCCTTTTAGATATCTCAATATCCTTTTAACAGCAGCAACGTGTGATTCTTTAGGGTTGGCTTGAAATCTTGCACAGAGACATACACTGAACATAATGTCAGGTCTTAAGGCAGTAACATATAGGAGGGATGACACGCCCCAAGTCTCGGGATCCCCTAATAGAACCTCGAGCCTGGTGCGCGTAACTAACAAGAAACAAGAAACTAACGGGAAACAGGAACAATACCTGTTAGAAACAAACTGACATGATATATAAACTCAAGAGTAAGGAGCTAAGATAGCTCACAACGAGTTCTAGACCAAGAAAATTAAAACCAAACATGGTTACATACAGCGGAAGACATGCCTAGCACATAATCTGGCATCAAGAGATGTCTAGAGACAACAAGTACTACACAAGTCTACCCCAAAAAGCCCTGAGTTTAACAACTCATACAACATCGTCCTTACCAAAGTGTAAAAGGACACTAGTCTCAAACAAGAACATCCTTCAGAGTACGTTCCCAGCTATGTCGAGCCTCACTGCGTACTATCCCCTGCTTTCCTGGGGGGGGGAAACAAATAAAGGGTGAGATAAATCTCAGTAAGCTATTAACATGCAACTACATGACATGTTATCACGCAATTCCAGTAGATACTCAAGTAATCATATATCAAGTAACAAGTATAGGAGAGGCTAAGCCAACTCAACAAGTAATCAAGCTCAAGATATGATCAGGTAACAAGTAGTCAAGTAGTGTGAGAGGCTAGACCAACTCACCAAGAAGCACATAGGCCTATCACGTATCATTACCTGAATCCTTCCTTATTTCTCCCAAGAATACCATTGTTGTCGATGCTTGTATAGCTGATAACAACCACGATCAGGATCAAGAGACTGCTATGCAGTATATAAGAAGACCCGGTAACCAGTGTCATTCACAAGAACAAGATTCACGAGGTGTTCACGAGTTTAGCATTCACTTATATCAGGCATATTGCTCTAATACAGGATGCTAAGCCCTTACTATGGCCGGTAGTAAGGGAAAAACAGACCGAATGCATAGACCCATGATTATCACTTATGCCCCAGCCCTCGCAATAAGCGTGAACCTATACACCCCTCTGCACCAAATAAGCCAGTTGGACTCACACGAGAATGCACAAGTAGATATTTACTTGAACTACGAGAATAGAACTAAGTCCCATATTAGTGGACCAGTCTTTATGCACCATGTAATCATGTATCATGTGCTCACGAGAATATGCACCATGTAATCATGTATCATGTGCTCACGAGAATATGCACCATGTAATCATGTATCATGTACTCACGAGAATACAAGTACACATACGCAATCATTGTGAAGACAAATCAATCTAACAATGGCACGTAGAGTGTCCATATAACACGGTCAATCCAAGTTAGAGTATATTAATAACAGACCTCAAACAAGTAGTAGGGTATATCATTCTATATCACTTTGTTACATGCCAAGTTTGCACGTACATATTTATATCACGTTTAACACATTAAAGTGTCTATCACGATACCCTTACTATCAAATAGAGCCCAATACCTTAGACTCTAAATACGTAGTAGAATAGGTCACATCATACCTAGTCACAGACATATCTCATGTATATGTATCGTTAGTAATCGAATACATTTTCTAACACATATTGTGTTCTGTAGTTATTCTTATTAACTTAAATCGTAGTATTCATAATTATATGAATTATCTTCATATTACACTAGTCTCTATTTTCTTTAGGAACCCATTTCAAGACAAGATATCTTCTTTATTCTCTATATACTTCATTGAGTATATACACGATTAAAACCAATCACTAGAACTTTAGTGCTTATTCATAGCACTTCTAATATATACGTATCAAATTCAAATGTGTAGTAGAGTTAATTATTCTCTATCTAATCTCATATCACAACTCTTTCGGTTATTCATACCATGTATCAAGTAATCAAGAAGTAACATTCTATCAAGTAAATATATGCAAGATTTGCATATACACATCAAGCATCTTTCAAGTTTATTACCATACACATATATTGGTGTCAAGGCACGTACAAGATTTTATAATCTTATATTCAAGTCTTAATCCAATTATTTGGATGTTCAAGTCATGTACAAGATTTTATTGTCTTATACTTCAAGTTACTGTCTCAACTTAAGACATTCAAGACATTCAGGACATTCAAGACATTCAATACATATACAAGATTTTATCATCTTATATCCAAGTTCTCAATCCATTTCTTTGGATGGTTAAACATGTACAAGAGTTAATTATCTTATACTTCAAGTTCAAGCTAGGAAGATGAATTATACATTCCATACTCACAAGTTCTTAATCCTATTACTAGGATATTCAAGCTCAAGATCTTGTTCTAAGTATCCTTAAGGTGTACAAACCTTGATTACAAGATACCTAGAAGAGTTCTTACTCTTATACCCAAGTTATCATTTAAGTATGATTCAAGTCCACATTTCATTTGTTCACAAAAGGACTATTTTTCAGTACTAGAGTGTTCTACAACACTCATCTAGGCCATCTAGGGTAGTACCCTAAACCTAGACCAAGAATACTTCGAGTTCAAATTAAGTAAATGAGCTATACAACTCCTACTTACAAGTTCATAATACCCTACATAGGATATTTAAGCTCAAGACACTAATTTGGTGCTCTCAAGGTGCACAAACATAGGTTCCAAGACAAGCATAACACATAAGTGCTTGTTCATAGCACTTTCAAGACATAAAGAAGAGTTCTTCCTTTTATACTCAAGTTCTCATTTTAATTTAATGAGTAATCATGTTCAAGACTCACTTCTGATGCCCCTAAGGTGTCACAACACTTGCTAGGACATCTTATACTAAGGCTATATGCCTTAGGAGGGATAAGCTTTCATTTCAATTTAGATTTAAAACACTTTTGTTAAAACAGGGGACCGGGCGGGCGCCTACAAGGGACCGGGCGGCCGCTCAATAGAGCACTTTTGAAACCAAAACTTCTGGTGAAATAGGCGGGCGCGCGGGGGACCACCAGGTGGGCGCCTGGTACAATTTTCAGCAAACATCAAATTTCTTTCCAGACTTAGAATTCTCCGTCCCAAGTGTAGGAGTATAAACCTACTAACACTTTCTAACATTCAAGAGTGCATTTTAACATACTCAGAACACTTCTATAGGGACACTTTATTAATTTATCACCATCCCACAAGTAATAGAATAATTTTCTAATATACTAATATAATCATTTAGGGATACTTCCATTCATTTTCCCGTACCACAAATAATGGTACAATTTTTCTAATAACATTTAAATCAAGTTACTATTTTACCGTCTCACGAGTAGGAGTAACTTTTCTACTAACCTTTTAACAAACCCAGGAGGGTTAACCAAGTTTAAAACACTTTTTTCAAGTTTCTTTCATACGCAGTATATTTATACTCCCTTCGTCCCAAAATTACAAGTATCACAAAAATTGTTCAAAACACAGTTTTAACAAGAACAAGTATCGGGAATAACATATATGCATGTTATTGCAAGTAAGGGGGAGCTAATAACTTACCTAGTTCGAAATCAAGTTGACCCAAATTAATTTCTGATCGGTCGGAAACGCTCTATTCAACGCCACGAATATTTATCCGGTACCGGAATCACGAACGGAGGGATAATTAAGCTCGAGGAGTCGAGAATAGGAAGAATCCTAAACCAAGCTTTTTACCCAGAGAGAGTATGAGAAAGTTTGAGAATGAATTGCCTTTCTCAGGCAAACAACATGATATACTTGGAACTTTCCAAGAATAGCAACTAGGCCCCTCAAGTTCTAACTTTGACAAAAAGGCCCCTAAACTTTCAACTTTGACATTTAACCACCTTAGTTTTCTAAAGTAGTTAAATAATTAACTCAAACAAAATAGCATATTAATATGCTAGTCAAGAATTTAACAAGAATTAGGACGGGCGTTACAAGGGATCCTATATAGCTTCTGTATAGTGTTTGATCAACACTTTGACCATCAGTGTCAGCATGAAGTTTTGTTGTGGTAGGCAGGGGTGTCTTGGCTGTTGAGGCATTCTGTATGTCAAACTTCTTTATCATGTCTCTTGTATATTTAGCTTGGTTTATGAAGATCCCATCCTTCATTTGCTTAACTTGAAGACCTAGAAAGAATGTAAGTTCTCCAATCATGCTCATCTCAAATTGTTGATGCATGAGGTCTCCAAATTCTTTGCAGAGGTCTTTATTGAATGATCCAAAGATTATGTCATCCACATAGACTTGTATGAGTAGGGTATCATCTCCATACTTCTTTATGAACAAATTATGATCAATATGAGCCTTGGTAAACCCCTTATTAAGTAGGAATTTAGACAAAGTATTATACCATACTCTGGGGGCTTGCTTCAGACCATACAAGGCTTTGTCCAACTTGTACACATGATCTGGGAATTTGGGGTATTCAAATCCAGGTGGTTGAGCAACAAATACTTGTTCATTTAGTACTCCATTCAAGAAGACACTCTTGACATCCATTTGGAATACTTTCATCTTGTTGAAGGATGCAAAGGCTAGGAATAGTTGGTTTGCTTCAAGTATTGCTACATGAGCAAAAGTTTCATCATAATCTATTCCTTCTTCTTGTCTGTATCCCTGAGCTACAAGTCTAGCCTTGTTTCTCACTACAGTTCCATCTTCACTCATTTTGTTTCTGAAACATCTAGTGCCTATGATAGTTTGATTTCTTGGTTTGGGAACAAGTTTCCATAATTTGTTCCTTTCAAACTGTTCAAGTTCTTCTTCCATAGCCTCTATTCAGTCTGCATCTTGAAGGTCTTCATGGATTTTCTTGGGTTCTATTTGAGAGATGAAGGCACTCATGAAGATATCATAATGAGGGATTCCATCAGAAATTGTTTCCTTTTGAATGGGTAGGGAAATGACAAGGTTATTGTCATTGACAATGGGGATTGGAGTAGTGATTTGGGAAGGGATGATTTGACAGCTATCATTTGGACAGCTAATAGTTTCATCTAAACTGTTGGCTAGAGGTAAGCTATTGGGAGTTGGTTGGTTGGTTGTCTGAGATATCTTTGGGCAGAACATAAAGAAGGATTATGTTGTTTTCACTTGAGGATGAGGGATTATTAGATGTTGGTGATGGTTCTGTAAGGTTGTTAGAGTTTCCAATGCTTTCATCAAAATCACACAAATCAGTGTTGCTTTGATCATTGTTTTCATCAAAGTCAACATGAATTGATTCTTCTATAACCAATCTTCTTTTGTTGTAAACTCTGTATGATTTGCTGCTGTTGGAATAACTAAGAAAGATTCTTTTATCACTCTTTGAATCAAACTTTTCAAGGTTGTTCTTCCCATTGTTGTGAATGAAACACTTGCTTCCAAATCCATGAAAGTAAGATATGGTGGGAACCTTTCCATTCCACAACTCATATGGGGTCTTCATATGAAACTTGTTGATGAGGGTATTGTTTTGTACATAGACAGCAGTGGTTACAGCTTCTCCCCAAAAGTACTTAGGAAGATTGTGTTCAGACAGCATAGCCCTTGATGCTTCACAAATGGTCCTATTTTTCCTTTCTGCTACTCCATCCTGTTGAGGAGTTCTAGGTGCTAAAAAATTGTGATCAATCCCTATTTGATTACAATAGGTGTCAACTCCAGTATTTTCAAACTCTGTTCCATGATCAGATCTTATCTTCTTGATAGACAAGCTTTTAAGATTCTGAATTTTATTGAACAGCTGAGAGAGATTTTTAAGAGTATCACTTTTGGATTCAAGGAGAATGATCCAAGTGAATCTTGTGTAGTCATCAATAACTACAAGGGAATAACTCTTTCCACTTAGTGATCTGGTTCTAATGAGACCAAATAAGTCCATATGAAGGAGATCAAGAGGCTTGGATGTGTCTAATTTGGTTTTTGCAGAAAAGGATGTCTTCTTTTGTTTTCCACACTGACATGCCTTACATAGCTTGCCCTTCTTGAAAGGTATTTTGGGAAGACCTTTGACAAGGTTGGAGATGGATAGCTTGGATATAGTTTTGAGATTTAGGTGAGCAAGTCTTTTATGCCACAGCCAAGACATATCAGATTGGCTGTAGGATAGGAGACAATGAGAAGTAGAGGTTTGGACTACTTCAAGGTGTAGGCAGTAGAGGTTCTTCTTTCTAACTCATGTTAGAATCACCTTGTTGTTCTTGTCCTTGACTTGGCATTGATCTTTGGTGCAGATAACATGATAGCCTTTGTCACATATTTGACTGATGCTTATCAAATTGTTCTTAAGGCCTTCAACATAAGATACATCTGTGAAGATGATCTCCTTGGTCACTAAGTTTCCTGATCCTTTACCCTTGCTTGTGAATTATCACCAAAGGTAACATTTGGACCATTCTTTGGTGTTAGCTGTTGAAGCCATTCCTTGTTGTATGTCATGTGTCTGCTACATCCACTATCTAAGTACCAGATTCCTTTACTAGACACCTACAAAACAAAATAAAAATTATGGTACCCTTTATTCTTTTAGGTCCAAAGGATTAGACATTCTTTGGTACCCTAGCCTTTCCACCTGATCGTCTTTTGAAGAACTGGTTAAGGGTGTTATAGTAGGACATGATTAGCATCATGTAGGGTGTCAAGGTGAAAGGTTGAGGGGTGTTATATAGGTGTCCAGTATTATATGGGCTTTGATTTCTGTAGTTTGGTTGATGAAAGTGAGATTGCTGTCTGGGGTTTGGTGAGTGGTATGATGATCTAGGGGAGGAATTTTGGGACTGATAAGCATGGTTCTTCCCATTGGAGTATTGTCAATTCTGTCAAGGTTGCCTAGAGTGCCTCTGCTGCCTAGCCTGTCTTGGCTGTCCAGCTTGTCTTGGCTGTTCAGCTTGTCTAGGCTATCTGGCTTGTCTAGGATTTCTAGACTTTTGTTCCTGCTTCCTTTTCTGAGTTTTAATATCATCAGTACTAGTGGAAGCTTGAGGTTTAGGAATTGTAGGAGAATCCACTTTTAATTCACTCTTTTTGGTACATCCACTCTCCTTCTTATACACATCTTCCTTTGTTTGAATGGGGTAAGATGGTTTCTTGGTAGAGAATGTATTGAGACTTTGTAAAACCATAGTTTCAATAGCTCTACTTCCAGTTGGTGGAGTGTAGGTTTTGAGTGTGGGCTTTTTGGCTCCAATTCCAGACCTGTCCCCAGGATGTCTTTGGTTAAAGTGATACAAGGATAGAGCATTGCTTGATTTATTCCAGGAATCAATTTTGCTTTTTAAAGCATTGTTTTCTTCCTTCAGGGTACTCATTTCTTGTTCATTATCCTTTTGGGACTTTGAACAGTCAGTCTTAGCTGTTAAGTTTTGTATGTCATTTTCAAGTTTTTGAAATGTGTCCTCTAGATCATTTTTGGTTGTTTCAAGGGTGGTGTTTGAGGATTTGAGATTCTCAATGGTTTTGGATTGTTCAAGGTTTTCAGTGATGAGGGTAGAAAAGCTAAAGTCTTGTTTCTTCTTTTGAATCAAGAGGGTGCAAACTAAATTTTTGAAACCTTCAATATTAAGAGAGTTAAAATTATGTACCTCTTTTAGTTCTTCAGCAGTAGCTAAGGCTTCTAGGTCCTCTTCCTTATCTGATTCTTCACATTCCTGTGCAACCAAACACAGTAGAGCTTCTTCTTCATCACTATCTGAATCTGATGAATCAAATTCTTTATCACTAAACCTAGATGAGTCAGCAAGCATGACTTGTTCTTTGTTTTTGTCATTTTTATCTTTGACACTATTGTAGCAATTTCACCTAGATATATGAATGACTTCCTTAGAATAGGTCATCCTTTTTTAGTTTTCTCTTGGTTTCTTAGGTTCCTTGTAGTCTGCAGCATAGTGATCTGGTTTGCCACAGTTGTAACACTCAATGTTTTTCCTTACAATCTC
This sequence comes from Campanula takesimana, assembly GCA_026119855.1. NCBI lineage: Eukaryota > Viridiplantae > Streptophyta > Magnoliopsida > Asterales > Campanulaceae > Campanula > Campanula takesimana. The sequence goes on along the minus strand of JAOWBW010000029.1, from coordinate 544,842 downwards.
TTGAGTTGAGTTGAATGGTGAAGGACTGTATTTTCTGTCAAATACCCTTTTCTGGTGTTTCATGGCATTTCTGACAGCCATGGAAATAATACTTGGGATGTCTTCTTGAGAAATGGGTTTTGATTCTTGTTTAGGGGTTATGTTGAGTTTTTGAAGGGCATTGCTTACAAGGGTGTCAATGTCCTATTGGGAGAATTGTTTCTGGGTTTGCTCTTGAGCAACAAGGGAAAGGGTTTGAGATATGGTGGGTGATGGTTGAATTTTGATCAATCCTTCAAGTTCATAGGCTTCAAATTTACCAAAGTATTGTTTAATGGTCATACTACTCCATTCAGCTCCTTCTCTAATGGGAATGGCTACTTTCTCATACTCTTGAGAGAGATTTGAGTAAATTTTTAAGCATAGGTCAGATTGATCAAAGGTTTTTCCATGGTCTGAAATGGCTCTTACAAGATCTTCAAATCTTGGTCTTACAGCACTCACTTTTTCTCCAGGGTAGAATTTGAAGATGTCCAGTTGTCTTAATAAGTTGTAAAGATTCTGAGTTCTTATACAAGTGTGTTTAGTGAACTTAGTGTTAATTTGTTCCCATGAAGCTTTAGCACTTTTGACTTTGGCTATTTCTTATGCTAGGGAGTCATTTACACTTTTTTGCAGAATATTTTTCACTTTTAAGTTTGCAGTCATAAGTTGTCTTTGTGCATTAGTCCAATTTTCAGGAGATTTTGTTTTGCTATCTCCTCCATTAACTTTAGCTTGAGTGGGAGGTTCAACTTCATTTTCTAAGACATACCAGTTCCATATGCTATTAGCATCTAGATAGGTTTTAATTTTTGAGGAATAAATCTCAAACGATCCACAATCATCAATGTGTGGAATGTCCTTTTCATTGTTTCTTCTTGGTTGAGGCATGGTGGTTTGAATGGATCTTTCACAAGTTGTTAGACTCTTTATGGTGAATCCAAGCTCTGATGCCAATTGAAAGGCCCTGTTTAATTAAATGAACTGATAGATTAAAACTTGGACAACTAACAGTTTGAGGTTAGCTGTTGAGAAATAATAAATAAAAGAAAAATGCAGCGGAATATAAGTAAGTAAATAAATGAAAGGACAAAGTGTAGTGTGTGTGTAAGTGTATGGACAAGAGTGTACACATTATTTTTAAAGTGGTTCAGAGGCAAAACCCTTCTCTTACATCCACCCCCACTGTTGGAACAGTGAGATCAATCCACTATAATATTCTCTTCACTAAGAGTTACAAGAATTGATAAGGCAAGTTCCTAGAACCCCCTCTACTTAATTGACACTTCAATTAAGGTTGCTTCATTCAAAGCGAGAAAAGAAAAAGAAAAATCACAAGTGTGTTTACAAATGAAAATAGCTTGGCTGTTAGCTGGCTGGGTGTGAGTTGTAACTGGGTGCAAGATGGCACAATATTTATAGGGGTCTATGCAAATATTCAAGACTGCAAACTTTGAATGCAGGGGAGCTATGAAGGTTTTTCAAAGGTGAAATATTGTAAAGGTTAAGAGGTTATTTGACAACATACTAGTATGCTCCTTTATATATGGGTTGGCATATAGCCGTTGGGAGACAAGGGTACAAGAGTAGCCATTTAGGGAGCAAGGGTATAGAGGAGTTAATGTCTTATCTTTGACTTTGGTGAAGACATGTTTGTTACTCCTTCCTTATGCAAGTTGTCAAGAGAAGACCATACAGGCTTGATCAGGCTTCAATATGAGTTATTCCAATGATTGGATTTATTGGAATAATCATTCTTCAAAGATCTGGCAAGGTGGGGTCAGCTGTTCATCAAGAGCAGTCTTAGGTGTTGAGACAGGGGTCTTAGCTGTTGGGCCTTTAAGGCTTTGGCTGTTGAAGCTTGTTTGTAATTAGCATCTTATAAATACATTTGAATGTAATGGAGTCTGTAATAGGTGGTTCTTTAGTTGGTTTGATGTATAGAAGATAGGTATATCATGTAATGTTGACTGTTGGTTGGTGTAGATCTAGGACAGTCTTAGCTGTTGAACTTTGTCTTGGGTTGCCTGTGGTCAGGTCTTTGTATACATCATATAATCAACTGGGCTTGATTATTTATTTTTCAAAACATGTTTACTATGACTAATTTGTGATTAAGAATAGTGAGGTACTAACATAACCCTTTGTAAAAATTGAAATACCGAATATACCCTTGTGTTTTGGGCGGGATTCTCACAGACTTTTCCGTTGTTTATATAGTATAGAGTATAGATGGATATATAAAGTGCGTGGCTCATATCCTAAAGAGCCCGCCAATAGTCAGGGGTATTTTTGGAATTTCGCTAAGAGTTTCAGGGGTAGTCTCGGTATTTTACGCCACAGTGTTTCTCACCTTATCCTCTCCTCCTCCCTCCTCATATATTCTTTTGATGTCTCTCTTTCAAGAAAAAACACACACTTTCTCTTTCTTCCCCAAAGCTGTGAAACCCCCCCACACACACACACTTTCTCCCGCCACCGCCACCTTTCTCCCCCAAATCTGTCAAACCACACACACACACACAATTTCTTACTTTATCCCTCACCTCTACCTCCACTGCCACCGCTATAATAACTCTGCCACTACCACAGTCACTGTATCTCCACTGCGACCTCCGCCTTAAGTCCGTCGATCTCCGACCTCCGCCCTAGGTCCAATTTCTCGGTCTCTCCTCTTTCTCTGTCTCTCTCTCCGACACACACACCCTCTATTTCTCCCCAAATTCTGTCAAACAACACACTGTCAACCCACCAACATCACATACCACCAATATGTTATTGATCAATAACATACAGTCAGTTTACCAAATCAACAACCCAGAAAAATAGAACTTAAACCAAGCCACTGTTGGTGTTGTATGCTCTAGGCACGTTATGAGAATGTTTAATGTTATCCATTGATTATGTTTTAATAAAGATATTGAATGTTTGATTATTATATCATTTGCATGTTTATTATAATAATCCCCGTCCCTGATAATTATGATTAATTGTTAGTATAAGTTTGATAGATAATCATATGATGATTATGGTGTATGGGATACAATTAAACTTATGGGTATTTAGAGAACAAATACTGGACTGGCCCGTATGAGATTTATGTCATGGTCACAATGTCATAATTAAGTCTCATATAGTTATATTACTAGAATCTTTAGACTTGAGGTTATTACAGTCTTCCACTTGATGAACATTATATTTGACATATTCAAACGTTACCCCTAACCGGGTAGTTATAAAGAATATGATTGGCATAATCGGAATCATGTAGGGAAGAGTAATAAGCCAAGAAAGGATTTGTTCCTCGTCAAGAGAGATGTCAAGCTTTGGCCACTCGATGAAAGGTATTGATGAAATGCATCGCCGTGCTCAAATAAGATTTTTCTTATCAATTCATTCGGGATCGAGAAAGCATTGGACTATGTAAGTTGACCATTGACCATGACTTACGTTCAAGAGACATCGTGAAACAAAGAGATTGTAATATGTTCTATAAAGGATTCGCGAACTTTGACAAGTTATATTAATTGGGTAGTCATGATGGCTTGCTAGAGTCCGCTCATGATTTATGAGTACAAATGTGTTTGGGCTCATTGCCAACTTAATATAATCCTATGGGGTCACACACAAAAGAACGAATTATTTAAAAAGGCTAAAAATGACTTTTTGCTGGTGCTCGGCCGAGCACCTCAAAGGACTCGGCCGAGCAAGAGAAACAAAAGGGCAAAAATTAGAGGCGCTCGACCGAGCACCTCAAAGGACTCGACCGAGCAGGTCCTGTTCGGGCCAGAATTCCTGATTACGTATTATGACGGGTTTTAACCTATTTCTCCTAAAGGGTTTAGGTTAAATGAGTTTAAATACCTCTCCTAATAACCTAATCAGATACAATTGATATTTGATCAATTAAGAGAGCCTCCAAGAGAGAAAATATATTCTTCTTCTTCCCAAGAATAAGAATCATAGTTTTCATATAACCTTCATAATAGAAATAGTTTCTATTGGGTCTAGCAATCCGGATCAAGAATAGTTCTTGATATTCGTTCGCGTGTGGATAAACATAGAGGGCGTTGGCATCAACTCCTCCAAGTTTATGATCCAAGTTTTGCGGTCGTGTTCCTGCGTTCGTGATTCAAAGAAGCGCAGAGAACAAAGATTGAAGATCTCAGAATTTTAAATCTCCATCATGGTTAGTGATCTAAATTCATCTCCGTATTAATTTAATCATCTTGAATGGATCTAGACTTTGGGTTTATTCCGCTGCGCATGTTTTCTCAAAACCCAACAGTGGTATCAGAACCCCGTTCATCATGGTTATTTTAATAATAACATATTAATGATATAATTGGATTATATGTGTTGGCATGCTATTTGAATTTAGTTTCATGATGTTTATGTGATCTGAATTTTATGTATGTATGTATATGAGATATATTCTTTATTCAAGGTTTTGATGAACATGGTGATTTGATCATCATGAACACCAAACCCTAATTGAATCGGGAAAGCAATTTTAGGATTAGAATTGAAAAAGAAAAATCTGTTCTGACGGCGTGCTCGGCCGAGCACCTCATAAGACTCGGCCGAGCAGAAGGGATCAGAAGGTACGATTTTTGAACACAAAGGTGCTCGGCCGAGCACCTTAAAGGACTCGGCCGAGCAGAAAGATTTTGGACAGAATTTGTTTTTCAGATGACTGGTTTTTGAAACCGTGTTTCCTGAAATTAAATGTTATGTTTGAAATCACTTTGGATTGAATTTGTTTGTCAGATGGCTGGTTTGAGAAACCGTGTTTCTTGAAAACAAATCTCAAGGTCAAAGTAATAAATTGATGAGACAAAAGAGTTTAGAATCGAGTTACATTATGTAAGGGATTGTGGATGCCTTTTGGCTTAGTTTCTACCTTACATAGTTGTTTCTTCTAGATTATAAATTTGGTACGGGATTGTGGATGCCTTTTGGCTTAGTTTCGACCGTACAATCGTGCTCTCAATTATGTGTTAAGGAATTTATCCCCATAAATAAATCACATGAAATCATAGTTTAATTAATTGGATTAATTAAATTGTTAACCGATGCTTTATGTGTTTATATTATGTGACTATAAACATGTTACCATGCTATATGATGTGAACCTTCTGTAAAATTTAAGTTCCGTGCCAATCCATGATTAAAACACTTGGGAGTACGTGGGTAGTTTTATGTGGGTTATGCTCTAGTGTAGGTGCATTACTTCTATCCATTTATGAACAAGATGAGGAAACAGTGATTCCTATACGTTTAAAATGGTTTAACTTAATTAGGCTATCAAAACAGTTTTGGGCCTAAGGCACAGATGAGATTAAAATATGTTAGACACATGATGTCTAAAATCTCATAAAAGATCTAAGAGTCATATATGATATGATTGACAAGGAGTTGTCTACCTAAATAACTTATTTTGAGCAGTCGTGCCCTAGCCGACTCAAAGTTAAGTGAAATATAGATCTTAGCCCATTTAAATTATATTATACATTGGACGTATATGAAGGTTATATAATTTAGTGGGAGTATTTGTGAAATACTACTAATTTAATATCATTAATTAAGTTAGTACTTATATTTAATTATATGTTTGCATAATTGTAGATAATGGCTCAAAGTACAAATTTATCACTGCGATCTATCCTTGAGAAGGAATAACTTCAAGAAAATGGAGCTAACTACACGGATTGGATCCGTAGCCTTAGAATTGTTCTAAAGCATGAGGACAAACTCTATATTCTTGATGAGCCCGTTCCTGAAGATGAACCTGCTTCTAATGCACCCAAGGATGAGAGAAACACCTACAAGAAACACAAAAGTGATTCTCGTGAGGTGGGTTGTCTTATGCTTGCGGCCATATGTCCAGAGCTTCAGAAGACTCTTGAACACTTGGAGGCATTTGACCTTGCTGCTTCGTTGAAAGATATATTTCAAGAACAAGCAATGCAAGAGAGGTTCGACACTATAACTGCCTTGGTCTCATGCAAGATGAGCGAAGGTCAGGCTGTGGGCCCTCATGTTCTTAAGATGAAAGCTTATTTTGAGAATCTAGAGAGACTTGGCCATCCCATTGATGTTGAGTTGGCCACTAATTTTATACTTAATTCATTGCCCAAAAGCTATAATCAGTTCGTCATGAACTTTAATATACATGGGATGGATAAGTCCCTCTCTGAGTTTCATGGGATGCTTAAGACAGCGGAAAAGAAAATCGGTAAAGAAGTCGCTCATGTGCTCATAGTGTCAAATGAAGGAAAAGGCTCTAAAGGCAAAGGAAAAGGGGTTAAGACAAAAGTTGTCAATCCCAAGATTGGCAAGGCGATTGTTGCCAATGCTAATGTGGCTAAACCTACTTCCCAAAAAGATGCAATCTGTTTCCACTGCAATGAGATTGGTCACTGGAAATGCAATTGCAAGGTTTACAAGGAAGAGTTGAAGAAGAAGAAGAAGGGCAGTGGGACTGCGTCTACTTCAGGTATCTATGTTATAGATATTCTACTTTCTACTTCTAGTTCCTGGGTATTAGATACCGGATGTGGATCTCACATTTTTTTAAATGTGCAGGCACTAAGGAATAGGAGGCTACTCAAAGATGGCGAGGTGGACCTACGCGTGGGGAATGGAGTAAGAGTTGCTGCATTAGCCGTAGGAACATATGATGTCATTTTACCTAGCGGATTAATTCTTGTTTTGAACAATTGTTATTACGTTCCGGATTTGAGTAGAAATATTATTTCAGTTTCTTGTTTGGATAATGAAGGTTATAGTTTTCTTATTAAAAATAAGAAGTTATCTATTTATTTAAATGATATGCTTTATTATACTGCATGTTCATTTAATGGCCTTTATGTTCTTGATGTTGAAAGTGGGAATAATGAGAATATTTATAATGTAAATAAGAAATCCAAATCTAATGATGTAAACATACTTATTTGTGGCATTGCCGTCTTGGTCATATTAATGAGAAGCGTATCTCAAAACTCCATGGGGACGGACTTTTAGATTCACATGATTTTGAATCATATGAAACTTGTGAGTCTTGTTTACTTGGAAAGATGACTAAGGCACCTCTTACTAAGAGTAGTGAAAGGGCTAGTGACTTATTGGGACTCATACATACTGATGTGTGTGGACCAATGAGCAGCAGTGCTAGGGGAGGATATCAATACTTCATAACATTCACTAATGATTGTAAGGATCCCGCCCGAAAAGAGTTTTAGGCGAGAATTAAAGAGGAGGACCTTCATACCCGGTCTAAGAAACTTGGGCTTCAGATTTTTGTCATGATATCTCTTGGTCCTCTCTTTGTACAACTTGGCACTTTCATAGCTATCTTGCCTCAACTCTACTAACTCATCCAAATCAAGCAACCTCTTTTCTCCCGCTAAACTCAAATCCATGTTAAGTTGTATGGTTTCCCAATAAGCTTTGTGTTCGAATTCCACCGGAAGATGGCACTTCTTCCCATACACAATGCGGTACGGACTTATGCCAATGGGGGTTTTATATGCCGTCTGATATGCCCACAATGCATCACACAATTTTAAAGGCCAATCCTTACGATTTGGACGCACTGTTTTCTCAAGTACCACTTTGATTTGACGATTACTCGCCTCTACTTGGCCCGAAGACTATGGATGATAGGCCGTAGCCAACTTGTGATCAGCCCCATACTTTTTCAGCACTTGATTGAACATGCGATTGGTCAAGTGTGTCCCTTGGTCACTGATGATGACACGTGGTACTCCATACCTGCAAAAAATATTCTCACAAACAAACTTGCACACAACATTAGCATCATTGGTGCGGGTAGGAATTGCTTCCACCCACTTAGACACATAATCCACAGCAACAATTTTTTTTTTTACTTATATCATAATTGAACTCAATACATAATCATTAATAGAAGCGCCTAAGAGACAAATCCTAAGGAGAGAAAATCTTAAGGGGGGAAAGGACCCATAAAATCAATAACCCAAACATCAAAAATATCAACTATCAAATAATGTTGCAAGGGCATCTCATCTCTCTTTCTTATATTGTCGGTTCGTTGGAATCTATCACATCGTATGCAAAACTCATGAGCATCTTTAAATAAAGTGGGCCAATAGAGACCCGCTTGAATCACTTTCCTAGCGGTCTTTTGCCCACTAAAATGATGACCACATTGGAGTCTATGGCAAAACCGCAACACACTACCTTGCTCATGTTCAGGAATGCATCTCCTAATGATCTTGTCCGGACAAATATTCCACAAATAAGGATCATCCCAAATATAATGCTTCACATCCGACTTAAACTTTCGTTTTTGGTCGTAAGTGAAGTGTGGTGGTATCAAGTTAGTCACAAGATAACTCACAAAATCCGCATACCAAGGCTCTTGGACATGTAAAGCATAGAGTTGCTCATCCGGAAAATTTTCATTAACCTGAATCTCCCCATCAATAACACTAGTAAAAGTGAAATCCTCAAGCCTAGATAAGTGATCCGCCACCATATTTTCAGTCCCCTTTTTGTCTCTAATCTCTATATCAAACTCCTGCAGTAGGAGTATCCACCTAAGAAGTCTAGGTTTAGCATCCTTTTTATTCAACAAATATTTCAGAGCAGCATGATCCGAATAGACAATCACCTTGGATCCAAGCAAGTAAGAACGTAATTTTTCTAAAGCAAATACCACCGCTAAAAATTCCTTTTCAGTAGTAGTATAATTAAGTTGAGCATCATTCAAAGTTCTACTCGCATAATGGATCACATGAGGTAACTTGTCCACTCGTTGCCCCAACACAGCCCCAATAGCAAAATCAGACGCATCACACATGATCTTAAATGGTAGAGACCAATTGGGACTAGACAGGATGGGGGCACAAGTCAACTTTTCCTTCAATAGATTGAAGGCTTCCAAGCACTCTTGGTTGAAGATAAACTCGGTATCCTTTTACTAGGATTGGGTAGTTGTCACTGTAAAAGCATTTAATTGCTTAAGTACTTGAAATATGTACAGGATAATTTAATCTGTTTGATATGTATTAATTGTTTTTCTTAATATATGTGAAAAATCTTAAAACTACAATTATTTTGGAACGGAGAGAATATTAAAATTTAAAATCGGTTGGCTAATTTGTCAGTCTTACTTATCGAGAAGTAAAATATACTCCATACTCTCATCACAGTTAACAAACAAAAGATATTTAATTTGTTTCCTAGTTCTCTTTATCATGTCAAAATATGATAATTTTTTTCAGCATTACAGAAAAGAGAAAAAATAATTTTAATATAAATTGAAAGATATATAATGTGAATTTAAAATTGAGTTTCAATGACACATATATGCAACTGGCCTTGGTAGTTCAATACCCAGTTCTTGATGCTATTATTTTATTCTAATTGTGTTCAATGATATCGATGTTCAACATGTGGACGTACTGTCCCAAATCGAGCTGTATACCTTGGAAATAGCACTTGTTTAATTTCCGCAATTTAAAATGTGTTTGTATGGTAAAGAAAGAATAGGAAGATAAATTAAGTAATGGGGCAATGTTAAGAGTTAAAAAAATCACAAAAAAGATAGATACAAAATAAGATTGTGATATTTTATTGGTTGTATTGATTGTAAACTCGAACATTTTAATTTAAAGCACCAACAAAATCATAACATATCATTTTATAAATTAAATTTTTGTGACTTTAAAGTTATTCTTAATTAATGTGCTCATTCTTAACGAGGGAGTAGTATATATGAGGTGGTCTCTTATGAGAATACTTAGATCCGTCTCATAGAAGAGACGGGTCGACCTATGACCCGTGTACAACATTCTCCGCGAAGTGTAGGACCCCAACCCATGCTCCACTCAAAATCTGCCATGTGGCAGCGACCCATTGGCAAAAAAAAAAAAGTTTTTTCCCATATTTTTTTTTTCGCTTTTTTTTTTTACTGTTTATTTCGTTTGCCAAAAGTAATACTTAGTACAACTAAATGTAATAACTGTGTTACTTATAAAGTAACATTGTTTATAAGTAAATGTAACACCAGTTTTCCAAAAAAAAAATAGCTCATTTTACTCATCTTTCAACTGTAATACTAACTATAAATACGAGTAACACTAACAATAACTAAATATAATTATAGTTATACTGAAATGTAATAGTGTTTTTTTCAGAATATTTTTTATTTTTGAGTATTTTGATTTTATTTTTTTAAAAGAAAGTAATATTTGAAAAATAACAACTTATATACATGAATGTAATTATTTGTACAAGTAAATGTAACACTTTAGTATATGAAAATGTACAGATTTCTATAGATAATGTAATACTTTTATATGTATCATGATAAATTGAACTCATTGTAACTTATTATTTGAAAACATATAAATATACTATTATACAAGTAAACGTAACTGTTTTACAATGTTATTATACAAGTAAAATGTAACATTCGTTTATAAAAATTGTTACTCCCTCCGTCCCAGTTTAATGTTCTTACTTTCTTTTTTGGTATGTCCCAGTTTAAGGTTCTTAGTTGCTTTATTCCTTAAATGACAAAGAATGAATAGTCTTTTGGACATTCTTGTCCTCATAATATTCATATCTATATAATATATAAAAGCAGAAGAAAATGGAGTGCCCACAGCTCGCCACATGGCTTTATGACGTGGAATTCCACGTGGCAACATTTCATTGGATTAGGCAAGTGTTCAAGTGTGCATTAATTGACCAAACTATCTTTTTATTTATGAAACAAAATATGTAATAAAAAGGGTATAATAGTAAGTTTGCATTGATTTACCAAATCGATTCAAAATAACAAATCCCATAAATTCAGCCGTGTAGAATCTCATTAGTGGATTCATTAAGTTCAATCACCTATATAACGAGGAAACCATGTTAAGTAATTATCAAAATCAATTAGCTAAGGTATGTATCAACGTTTCAAAGTTAAATAGGCTAATTCGTATCTATCAAAATAATAAAATTTGGGTAATCATTTAGTGACAATGGGAGTACTTCTTCCGTCCCGATTTAAGGTTTTTAGTTTGATTTTGCGTGCTTATTAAGAAATCAAGTGTAAAACAAAGAAAAATTGGTCAACAAAAGTAGGGAGGTGAGGATATGTCTAAACACTATTCATAAAACAAATGAGTGAAAAATAAGTTGGGTAAGTAATGGTTTTTTCGTAATTAAATGAACCTTTTGAGGGTAAGATTATCCAATGCACTATTCATATTTTTTCATTTATGGAATAAAGCAACTAAAAACTTTAAACTGGGACAGACCAAAAATGAAAGTAAGTGGGAGAGAGGGAGTATAACTTATAAATGTACGTGTTATTGATATCTTCATTTCAATAAGTCACCAAATCATTTCATTATTATTTTTAAATTCAAAATTATGCACCAAATCTAATCTTATTTAGTCCATACTTATCCCAAATCGATCTTCTCATTTGACTATTCAATATTTTAAGGATATGAACACTTGCTTCACTTTCCATATTTTGTTTATGAACTTTTAAAGCCAAAATGTAGAAGCAAGAAGAACTTTTTTGGATAATGAGAAATGACAAATAGGAAGATCATTTTGGGACGGAGGGAGTATTTATCTTTGAGATATCTTTATTAGGAAAACTAGCATCATCACTCGCATACGATAATTTTGACAATACATATCAGGTAAGTATTAGATTCCGTAAAAGAATTCAGTATACTTCATGCCTCACGTATCTTCTTTCTTATGTTTAGTTGATACGAAGTATGGATGATGAGTACCTCAATCCAAATGACCAGGACTACAACTGTAAAGGTATTATTTCTGTTACTACTCTGTTCCATTCAAGGTACTATCCTCCTTCTTACTCTTATTTCGGGAACATTGACAAGTTCATTCAAGGTTTTACCTTTTTTTTTATTCCATTGAAATATTTATTCAGTGCAATATTTTCACAACCCTCATTTTGTTTTTGAGGGTAACTTCAAATTGACCTTGAAAATTATCCATGATTTTGAGTTACCTCAATCAAAATTATTTTAGTTAAAAAGAAAAAAGAAAAAAGGTAATTACAAAATGAAAGAAGAAGGGACAGATCTGAAGGTTTCTTTTTGGGATAACACAACAAGACCAATTCATCAGGAAAGCTAATGTATGATGTATCGGAAGAACAAAACAATTGGGGACGTGGGGAACTATCATTTAAAAGTGCAAGCATCTGAAGCATTGGCGGAGGTACATACAAGCAGAGGCAATTGCCTCCCCTTAAGTTTATCTTTTTTATAAAAGCAAATTATTGTTGGGAAGAGAGTTGTTTATCTAGGGCGGGCCAATTGTACCAAACCAAACCTACCAACCGAGTACCAGCCGAACCGATGACTTTGGTATACCGAACGTTTGGTACAGTAGTACCGTACCGAGTGTGCATTATTGGTTGGTACATGGTACACAAATGTGAGTTCGGTCGGTATACCGTGTACCGAGTTTATTTTTATAAAAATAATTTTTATTATATATTTAATAATTTAATAGAAAAGTATATAAAAAAAACTAAAAAAATGTGTTATTTAAAATTCCAGTCAGTTTTTTGATTGTTTCAGTTAGTTTTTGACAGTTTCAGTTAGTTTTTTTTTACTGTTTCAGTTAGTTTTTGACAGTTTCAGTTAGTTGTTTGACAGTTTCAGTTAGTTTTTTTGACTGTTTCAGTTAGTTTTTGACAGTTTCAGTTAGTTTTTTTACTGTCTCAGTTAGTTTTTGACAGTTTCAGTTAGTTTTTTTTTTAATGTTTCAGTTAGTTTTTGACAGTTTCAGTTAATTTGTCTTCCACTTTTCCTTCTTTGGTAGAGATGTAGTACCAACCGTACCAACCAAGTACCAACCGTACCAAGAAGTTGGTATACCGAGTTTGTTGGTACGGTACTGGTACTCATTTTCATGTACCAACTTCATCTTGGTTGGTACTGGTACAAGGTAAAAAAAAGTTGGTATACCTACCATGCCACCCCTATGTTTATCAATCTAAAATAGGTCTCTAAAATAGGTCTCGATATTATAAAAAAAATGTATTTTATACACCCTCTGTTTCAAAAAGTTAGTTTCTTTTCTTCGTTGTCATTATAAATGAATTTTGAGCAATAATTAAAACTAATTTTAATTATTTTAATGAGAATCTAAAAATTGGTATTGATAGTATTTATAATGGGTTATAAGCAACAAGCTTAAAATTTTCATTAAAATAACTAAAAGTAATTTAAATTATTGCTCAAATTTAATTTGTAATAATAATGAAAAAATGACTAACTTTTTGATTTGAGGCAGGGGGAGTGTATTCAGTATATCCATGTAATAAGCCAACTACCGAATGAATATTGAGTTGTATAATTTCTATTGCTTCTTGAAAAATTGACATGCATACAAAAATATTTTATATTGGTAGTGTAGTGTATTATTTTCCATTTTATAGGTGAAGACTCCCTATGAATATCAAAATTTCTATATGAAAAAAAAAACACCTGGCAAAAATATCCGCGGGCAGCAGAATTTCTTACCCCCTTCCGTTAATTCCTGGCTCCGCCACTTATCTGAAAGGTATTACAATTGAATTGGGTAAAAATACAAAAGACTTCATTGGCCCCCTTGAAATAAATAGAAGAGATAATAATTTTCTGATTTCATTTTCTTTCTTCCTTTAATTTTGCCAAATTCCTATATGTAATCATTATTAGATTTAAATTTACCTAATAAAATAAAATAATTTATGGAGGATTTGGTGAATTCAACTATGATGACATGTATCTTCTTCTTTTCTTTTTAAATTTAAAATCCATCAGAAACAATAATAATAGAAGAATTGGTCAAATATGTAAAGTTAATATCAGATGAGATTATATGATACATCAGACATTATAAGAAAAACATATATACATAGCAAATCAATATTAAAAGATAATTGTTAAATATTTATGAAATTTATCAAATTTCATTTTATAAATGTCTTCACAGACATAACTTGACACTCAAAGTTTACAAGAAATATATTTAGAGTATATTTTTTACAAGAAAAATATATGAACACTTACTTTTATTTTATCCCTTAACATTTAAAAAAAAATATATTATCAATAAGTTTTTGACGTAGTTTATTTAAGAAAAATATATTTAGAGTATATTTTTTACAAGAAAAATATATGAACACTTAATTTATGGGCATATTTGACGTAGTTTATTTAAGAAAATTTAATCATCTTCATGAAATTGAAAAAGTTGTTATTGTTGCTTAATTACAAGATGAAGTCTTGTGTGGGACGGTCTCAAACAAGTTTTTGTCTGATCAAAATATTATCAATAATTTCCTTGAAACTTTAAAAGGTTGATCACATATTTGTAACTTTTCAGTCAAAGTCGAATTGAATTGATACTGTAAACTCTTACCGGAAGGAGTAAACTATATCCATTTAATAATATATTAAAGCAGAAACAATTCCATGTGGAATTCCACGTCATAAAAGCCATATGGCAGCATGTGCTTGGTAGCTTCAAAAGATGGGTTTAAATTTATTGATAAAGTTAATTAGTAAAAATTAGTCAATTGTAATATCTTTAACTATTAGGTTCAAAATAGATCAATAGTAAATTCAAAAAACGAATTAACCAGCCAATTCAAATTTATAATGAAAAATAAATAATTACCGATTTTGTTTTAAAGATAGAAATGGGGAGTCCCCAAAGGAGTGACCCAGTGGTAAAGCCAAGCCTCACTTTCGGTGAATGCTAGGGTTTGATCCATCTCTTCGCCTCCTTATGGTGTGGACACGGTAAAAAAAATAAAAAAAATGGAGAAATAATTTTTCTTAAAGATTTTGCAGACTCAAAGATTATAATAAATCTAAGAATTTCTTTTTAATCACTTTTTGGAATTGGGTTTAAATTTATTCCTAACATTACCGAAGAGTATCAATTTTTTGGTTTTTCAAAAATTCAAATTTATCCCTTCCCCTGTTGTTTATCCTATGCATTAACCTTTCATCACTCTTTTTCTATTTTAAGAGGAAGTTGTATTTACGGGTCTTACTTGATATAAACATTTGATTTCAAAGTTACGCATGTTTATCCATAACTTGGAACAAAAGACGTGATTTTTTTCCTAAAAATATGCCCTATTTACACTTTTTACCCGATATAAATAATTCATTCCAAAGTTACGCATATTAATTGTAATTTTGAACAAAATGCGTGAAACGCATATTTAAATAAATTTTACGCATATATACTTATACTACGCATAAAATACGTACATGCCTAATCCATAAATAGATTTTTTTTTGCCTCCATTGCATTATTTCTTTTCCCACAAAGTTTCTCTTTTCTTTCACACGACTGAGATATTTAGGTTATTTGTGGTAATTCTATAATTTTTATTTCAAATATGTTTGATAGCTACAAGCCTACATGCTAAATGGTAATTTCAAGCTCATTTTTTTTTTTGCTTCCGGTTCCTTTCTTTTTTCTCTTTTCAATCAAAATGGAATTATATTCTGTTATTGATTGTTATATTTTTGCCTCTTCAATTGATTGTCTGGTAAATGTTTTTTTTTTTTAAAGGCGTGTTCTTCTTCATTACCGTGTTCTTCTTCATTACCGAGCTTAGCACATAAGGGAGTCTTTATATGGAAGTCACACATAACAAGGGTTGATTACACAATCACTAAGAGTTTAGGTATAAAGGTACTATTCTGAAATTAGGATCCTAGATTTATTTTCAATCTAATCTAACAAGTTTATTATACTTTTTGTTTTAGTGGATTTAAACTACATGTATTTTGGGACGGATGGAGTAATACTCTAACACGTTACTTATCCATTCCAAAAGCACTAAGTCATATTTTGAGTTTTAAATATATAGTACCCCTTCTGTCCCAAAATAAATGGTACTGTAAAGCTCTTTAATCACATTGTTGTTATTGTTATTTGCTATTGTTATTATTGTAAAGCTCTTTAATCACATATATAAAGCCACAATCATATAACGCAAAATCTTGGGAAAAACGCGTTTTTCCAAACGCTTACGAAAAACGTGTTTTAAAAAAACGTGGTGGCATTTTTGTAAATAATCAGAACATCTCAACGGTTCTAGATATAATTATAAAACCTTCTGGATATAATATTGATAGCCAGAACCTTTGAAAGTGATAGTCAGATGAGTCCTGGATATCAATATAAAGCCTTCTGGACATGGGATTGATAGCCAGAACCTTTGAAAGTGATAGCCATAAGGTTTTTTCTGGTTTTTTTAAGAGAAACATAATAGATAGTCGGTAACAATGTTTAGAATAACCATTAGCTGTGTTATGAAGGTCCAGTGAGTGTGTTGAGGACCGCCAGATGATTTTAAAAAACACGTTTTTCCAAACCACTAGGAAAAACACGTTTTACAGGAGATCAACTCATCATATAAAGTCTTTTCTACAGAATACTCCCTCTCATATTCGCTTTCTCTAAACCCAAAAACTAACAACCACCAAAAGTTTTCATCATAAGTTCATTAAACTCTCTCCCTCTTCTACTTGC
This sequence comes from Campanula takesimana, assembly GCA_026119855.1. NCBI lineage: Eukaryota > Viridiplantae > Streptophyta > Magnoliopsida > Asterales > Campanulaceae > Campanula > Campanula takesimana. The sequence continues at coordinate 528,243 of JAOWBW010000029.1, read as the reverse complement.
AGTGTATATGTCTTTGTGAGCGTGTGTATTTCAAGGTGTAAATGGGTTCTTTTTGGGTGTTCGATAGATATATAGATCTGATTGAACAAAGCTAAATTTCTTATAAGATCTCAATAACTTGACAAGATTTAATCTTTTTTATACTTTGATGAACCCAACAGAAACTTAATTGTGAAAAGCCGCTCAAATTGCTGCGTGGACTTCTTGAATATACGAGTTTAGGTTATGTTGATGCCGAGGATTCCTACAGTGGTCCAGTTTTCTTTTTCTTTCTCCTTCGCCGTTCCTGTCTAGAAATGATTATCGATTAGTGTTGATGTATAACATATATCTCTCTCTCTATATATATTATTTTCTCAAATAAAGATTGTTAAGTTAAATTTAAAAAAATGCTCTGCTATCAAAGTCTGAACTTTGATTAATCCATTCTTTAAATTCAGATGGGTTCTCATTTGCCAAGATCACTCTCCTCAATAACTCACTGACATTTATGATGTTTAGTTACGTTGGCTTTTTCTTTTCTTTTCTTTTTAGGGGGGGTCAATGTACCAATAGAGTTCTTAATTTCCCCCTATCTTTTGCCTTTTTAGTCTGGAGGTTTACGTCTGGGGCAAGCAAAATCCATTTATTCGTATGAGCTTTTGGGCCTCTTTACTTTTATAGCGACTTACCTTCCATGGGTATGTAGTCTTTAGTAGAAACATCATCTGTCTGTATTGTGCTGGATTACTTATTGAACTTGCATTTTGTTATTTTACGCATTCAATTTGCAATTCACTTTTTTGATTTGTTTATTCCTTTACCATAACATCTATGTGTATGGGTTAAGATGCAATGTAAAGATACTACAATTCTACTCTGAATACTACTCCCTCCGTCGTTTTAGTTTGTTCACACTTGGAAGTTGGAACTCATATAATTTGTTTTTATATTTTTTGAACACAGGTTGACATAGAGCTCCCAGTAGATCTACCTTTGATCGTTATTCTCTTTTACTTTTTAGTAGCCACCTCCCTTCAAAAGACTTAGAAGTTGATTCATATTCCATCTTTTATTGTCTTCTTCAATTTGCCTCCACCGAATAAGGCTTTACATCATCCCCGGTGTATGGATTTTAGTTTTGGAGGATGGTTCATGGCAATGGGTAATGTTGCGGGACATGTGCTACTGTACAAGTTGCATCATTATCATCAAGCTTAAAATGGTGAGATGGTGAGATTTTCCGTATCTTGGTGATCAAAATTAGCTTTGTATTTGTCTTATTCGCTTATGTTAGTGTATCATGGTAGACAATGTCTCTGACATATGCTATTTTCATTCTTATTTTTTGTTAGACTATAATTTTATTTTATTTTTTAAAAATAACCCAGTTATTATTACTTGAAATGGGAATGGTTGTGTTTGGTTATGTTCATACAATGATGTTAATATTTCAGGGATATTTATGTATGCTTAGTTTGTCAATTGGATGTTTTGAATACCCTTTATACTTAATTAGTCTAGAAGGAACTTCAATCATAGTATTTCAATTGGATGTTTTGAATACCTTTCTTTCTTAATTAGGCTAGAAGGAACTTCAATTATACTGTTTCAGTGAGATGGAATGTATTAAATATTAACAATTATGGGTTGTAGTGGATGAACAAATTAATGGAGCAGAGAGAAACTCAATCTGAGTACTAATTGTAATGTATGTAATTATGTGTTTTAGACATTGGATGACCCAACTTCTATAAATGAATCACCATTGCTGAATTTTTAGTAGCATTACACAGACTATACTATAAGAGTTTTTTTTTTTTTTTTTTTTTTTTTTTTTTTTGTGGGGGGGGGGGGGGTTCGGATCTTTATACTCCCTCCGTCCCACACCAATGGACACTTTTGGTCAAACTTACTTGAACTTTGACTAACATTTTATGCTAAATAATTTATCTCCATAAAAATTTGAAAATAGTTATTGATAGTGTTTTTATTACTAATGTAGTAACTTTAAAAAAATAATTATGGAGATTAATAATTTAACATAAAATGTTAGTCAAATTTCAAGTTGGTTTGACAAAAAATGTCCATTGGTATGGGACAAAGGGAGTACTTTATATTACTTCCTGTAATGTAGAGTTGTCCAACATATCTGGCACTTATCATACATATAATTACCAGATTTATGCTCTTTTATAATTGTGTGGAATAACATGATTTTTTTAGTTCACCTTTTTATCATAATGAGTGGTTACCCATTTTTTATGCTGAACTATAGTCTCAACTCTCTCTTTCTCTCTCTATCTCTCAGTATGAAAATGCCTAGCATCAGTTTTTTTAATTAGTTAGCCTTATTATTCCCGTCGAAATTCGACGGGTTACTCACTAGTATTACAAAAAGCACATCACTTACCCATCTACTTTTCACCCACTTGCATTATGAATGGACAATTATATTCTCCACCCAATACTATTTTTGACTCAAGTTTCCATTGATTCCTTAATAAACGTGCAAAGTCAAACTAAGAACCTTAAACCGGGACGGAGGGAGTACATTCTTATTTTTACAATGTTACTAACACAAGTGTTTTTAGTTCTAAAATGTAAATAGTTGAATTATTACTTTTCTATACATATGTGTTACAATTATGTATAAACACAGTAACACGTTCGTAACATTTTAGCTGTAATAAATATTACTTTTGGCAAACGAAGAAAAACATAAAAAAAAACACTGTTATTTTTCTGTATATATGTATTACTTTTATGTATACAAACTGTTACATATAAGTAACATGTTTGTTACATTTAGTTATAGTAACTATTACTTTTGACAAACCGAAAAAAAAAAACCAAAAAAAATAATATAAAAACAAAATAATAATAATAATAATTTATTTTATTTTATTTTTTTGCCTGTGGATCATGGATCTGAGTCATGGGTCAAAAATGACCCGTCTCTACAATGAGACGGGTCATGGTGTTCTCATACAAGTTTTTGTCAGTATATATTGGTCTTGTGAAAGACGTAATAAGCACATCAAAAAATACCTGTTCAGAATACTTGCTTATTCATGTATAGAAATACAATAGAGTTACCGATCAATTAGAAGAGCGATCTCGGGTTAGTTCAAATCTTCCGTTTAACATTCTAGGCTTATTCAAGTCTTCCCTTAAAATACAACTTTAATAATTATTAAAGTACGCTTCCACTTGGTTTTGTCTGCTCATTGAATCTGATTTAGAAAAATCTTCGAACAATGAATAACAAAAGGGAAGGGCTAATTCCACTACAAAATTTACTCATCCACTACACTTTTTATGATTTGACAAAACTATCCTTTAGAGTTTAGAGTTGTAATGAATTAGTGGAAAGTTAAATGAAGATATTGAATATTCATCAAATACTTCCTTACAAGTTTCAAATACAATAATACTTTCCTTACTTTAATGACAAGTAATCTTCTTCTTTCAAAAGAAAAAAGAAAAAAAGACAAGTAACCTTCTAGCGTAATATATCTTTTTTATTTTATGTTATACTGTATACATTTGTGTTTTATTTAGCTTTTCATTATCTAATATATTGTAAATAATCAAAGTACTTGTCATTTTTTACATTTCATTTATTTTCTTTTTGATAAAAGTAAAGAAACCTGAGAACATTTATAGTTTACTAGAATACATATACATATTATGAATTTTCCAAAACATTTTTAATGCTTTATCTGCAATAAAAATTGTTCATGAATTCACCTTGAATGTAATAATCTTCAATGAAATATTGAAAGCTGTCAACCTAGTTACATTAGTTTTATTGATATACAGTCAAAAAATTTAACATATTCATTATTTAAGTTTAATATATCAATTTCAATATTTTTGAGAAACTTTTGTGGGTTTCACCACTTTGTCAAAAAAAAAAAAAAAAAAAAAAAATCCTAGTCATTTTGACTCGGACAGAAAAAAGATGCTAGAAGAGAATAAAAAAAGGTTAGGTGAATAATATATACTCCCTCCATCCCGATCGAATTAAGATTTTTTTGGTCAATCTCATAAATTCAATAACTATTTTTATATTTTATTTAGATAATTATTTTTCTTCAAATTATTGGTCAAAGTATAATTGGATTGACCAAGAATCCTAATTCGATCGGGACGGAGTGAGTATACTGTATTGCATAAAATAATAATTTATGTTCCATAAAAAAGTATCATTTAATTTTAATTTATTCCACAATTTGTTAAAATATCATGCCATGATAAAATGAATTAATTTATATTTTCAAAACACTTACCAAAAGATATTCATTTTTAATGACTATTAATGATGTAGTGGATAAGACAATTTTATAGGGTAATAATCTTTTATTAAAGGCAAGGGCAATTGTGTCATATAAATGAATATATTACCAAAAATATAATGAATGTAGTGGATGAGTAATTTTTATAGTGGCAATAGCCCCTCCCATAACAAAAATATCAGTGAAGAAAATTATTTTTTTGTAGTCACTCAATAGTCCCGATGGATGTATAACATGTGCTCGTTCTGTAATACATCGTACTCCCTCCGGTCCAAAATAACTGTCACTTTTGAGCCAAAATTTTGGTTCAAAATAACTGTCACTTTTGAGCTAAATGTCCTTCTTACCCTTGGCTTGAAACTTGTTTTGCTTTATTATTTGTCTTAGTTGTGAGACATTAGTGGAGTAATTATGCATATTTAATAGGGGTAAATTTGACACTTTTATCACTAAATCATGATATTAATTGTTTTCCTTAAGAATTGTGCAAAAGCAAAAAAAGACAGTTATTTTGGACCGGAGGGAGTACTATATATCTTGGAAATCGAACTTGTTAATTTAATTAATTTCCCGAATTTAAAACGCGTTCAAGTGGTAAGGGTAGATAGGGAAGATAAAGTAGTTGATGTGGTCATCCTCACTAGGACGGAGTAGTATATAATGGCCTTATGAGTGACTTAATAAGCACATCAATATCTTGTTCAAAATAACTTGCTTCAAACTCTGACATTTCACTTAGGTGGCAATGGTAATATATACACATTGTCATTTATGTGTAGATTGTTGCTTATTACGGCTATAGTATTTAGTAATTTGTAGTGGCATTAGTAGTTAATATTTGTATGTGTATATGTACTTGTACAGGCAAAGAACGTCGGTACCGTGCTTCTTGGACCATGGGGTGGTGAGGAAGGAAATCCGTGGAGTCACAAAGTGGTTGGTGAGATATCAACCATATACATTACTTTTGATGAAATCGGTATCAATTCGGTTAAATTCACATTTCAAGATGCAAATGGCACCAAACACGAGTCTGCAACTTTTGGCGTTGCAACGGGTAGACCGACAATGGTAAGGATCAATCGTTCATCCGAATTCAAATATTATGTCGATTTTTATTGTTAAAGTAGTGAGTTGTTGTTTCTAATCTATACATCTAACGCACATTTACAGTATCCGATTGACCCTAATGTGGAGAAACTCATCTCTATTGGAGGGAGTCTTGGTATTCATAACTCTGTCAAACGGATAACCTCTTTGACCTTTAGTACCACTAAGAACATATATTCACATGTTGGTCCTTTATATTTAAACAAAGATGATCAATTCGAATGTTTGATAAGCAACGCTCGCATTTCTGGATTTCACGGCCGTTGTAGTACGGTGTTAAATTCAATAGGGGTCAGTATTGAGGTGGTTAAAACAAGTGATGTCGCTGGGCCATGGCCGGCTGGTGCAGGTGGAGTTCCATGGGATTACACTCCAATGGGTCCCATATCTCAAATTTCCGCCAGCTACAATGCCGATGTTGTTCACTCCCTCCAATTCGCAAGCCGAGATCCTCAAGGTGTTTTACACAAGTCGAACGTTTTTGGCAAACCAGAAGGCGCTAAAATCCATGAGGTTTGCATCTTTCGCCGAAATATTTCAAGTTACAAGTAGATGTGTGATAATTGTCTAACATATGTGTATGTGTCTATGTTGCACAGACAAACATTGATACAAGTGTTGAGAAGATTAATGGAATAAGTGGGACTTATGGACCATATGGCGGTGCAACCTTGGTAAAATCTGTAACATTCACAACAACGAATATGAAGTCAATTGGCCCTTTTGGTACCAAAAATGTCCAAGACACTCCTTTTTCGTACTCAGTCAGTGGTGAAAATGCTATTACTGGATTCTATGGTCGTGCGGGCTCTTTAATTGATGCCATTGGAGTCACCATGCCAACTAGTGCAGCCACACTTGGACCATTCAACGGAAAAGAAGGAAATTCTTGGACTTACCAGCCTCGAGGTTTAATAACTCGCATTCACGTGACTTCAGCTGGAGCTGTTCACACACTCCAATTTGAAAGCGTTGACGCCAACGGGGAGACCCAGATTTCACATGTTTATGGTCAGACCCCTGGCCCAGATAAATTTACAGTGAGTCTCCCTTATTAATTTAATCCAATGTCTTTAGTGTTTTCATTTTATGTAAATACAGGCAATATCTCAATTTCAATGTTACACTATTTTGATTAATGTATTCGATTGATCATTTTCGACAGATTGATATTGAGAAAGATGATAAGGTCACCAACATCCGTGGCACGATTGCTAATTTATCAGGATGGTTTATATCTGGGATGTATGTATCCACCAAGAAGCACCAATATGGACCTTTTGGGACAGCAGGAAAGGGAACTAAATTCTCATTTCCAATCATAGAGGGGTACATCAGCGGATTTCATGGCAAGTCTACTCATGCTCTGAAAGGTCTTGGCGTCTATGTTAAGCCAATATAAGTCCGTTACGTAAGTCCAAAAATTGAGGACTAAAGCCCTCCCAAATCATTGGGTTCTATTGGATGTTTTTATGTGTTTTCCGCTTGTCGTGTTTTTTGATTGTTGCTGTTGTTGTCATTGTTGTTGTCGTTGTTGTTGTGTTTCTAGTTATTGTTCTTGGCTCATTAAAATGCTCAATAAACTCCAGAATTTCCTTTATAACTAATCCCAGTAGTGTGGCTTCTTGACTCTATTAAATGATGGTTACGGGTTGTGGTGATAAATTAAATTGTACCACCAAGAGAATGCTTTTGTGAAATTTTTACAATTGTACAAATTCCTTAAAACGTAAATAAGATAAATGTGAAATTTATTATGAGATTAAGGGTGTATAAATTTCAATAATGGTACAAGTTAAAGAGGTTTTCTTACTGTCAAACAAGGTGACGCTCGAATCGTGTGGCCATGAGTTAGTCAACTGTCTACTCGATCTATTCAAAGAACGGTATTGAATAAGATTTTAAAACAGATTAGTAAACAGACGTTCGCTCAATTCAATGCAGAGGTGGTCTCCCATGAGAACCAGGCCCGTCTCAATAATTTTAGGGGCCCTGTGCTATATGTGAATAATTGATCCTTAATATTTAAAAATTTACACTGTATATATATATATATATATGAGTACTTTTTTTATATAACAATTAAATTCGACTTGTGTAAATCCGATAAGATGCCGATTATAAGAGGATAGAGCAATCAAAGAAAATGTAAATAAGGTGGGTTATAGAAGAGAGCTTTTTTAGCGTCGACACGTGATTTGCGAGGAAGAGAGTGAGGAAGTTATATAAGGTCGCGAAGCTTTGTCGGCGTTTGATTGTTCGAGTCGCAACATTCATGTGATTTCATTGTTCGAGTTTCACAAAATTCATGTGATTTCATATTTGATTTAAGAAGTGACTAAATCAACACCTTGTATATATACTAAATCAACACTGTATATATATACTCGCTTCCTCTCAAAATGATGTTCACATATTTAAAAACGAACTTTGAGCTTAGTTCTGAAACTCTGAGATATTGATGAAATTCGTAATGGTGTATTAAAAGTATATTTTATATTCTCATTAGAATAGTTAAACAAAATTAAAATAATTAATCAAAATTTATTTGTATAAATATAAAAGAAATAAAATACTCCCTCCTTCCCGCTCGAATTAGGATTCTTGGTCAAATAATTTATACTTTGACCAACAATTTGAAGAAAAATAATTAGCTTAATAAAAATTTAAAAATAGTTATTTAGTTTATTATTAATCGTGATACAATAACAATTTTTAAATTTTTATTATCATCATTATTTTTCTTTAAATTATTGGTTAAAGTATAAACTACTTGACCAAGAATCCTAATTCGAGCGGGACGGAGGGAGTATCATTTTATGAGGGAATTAGTAATACATGGAGGATGTAAAAAAGTGGCCCTTTAGATTTGGGGGCCCTGTGCAAGAGGGCTTCTTGCACAGGCTCATCACCGCCCCTGATGAGAACAAGGGGATCCGTCTCATGTATGAGACGGGTCGCCCCATTACCCATGGGCATGACCCGCTACGTGGCAGCCTCCCAGAGGTCAATTTTTTTTTTTTTTTTTTTTTTTTGAGTTTTTATATTATTTTTTTCGGCTTTTCAGCCGTTGACCAAAAGTAATAGTTACCATAAGTTAATGTAATGACTGAATACTTATAAAGTAATATTGTTCATAAATAAACGTAACATCTGTTTTACAAAAACAAAAGCTCATTTTACCCATTTTTTCAAATGTAATACTAACTATAATTATTACATGTAACCCAAACAATATCTAAATGTAATTATCATTTATACTGAAATGTAATAATCCTTTTGCAAAAATGTAAAAAATTGTGTATTTTGATTTAATTTTTTGAAAGAAAGTAACATTTGAAAAGTAACAAACTCATATATATGAATGTAATTGTTTGTACAAGTAAATGTAACACTTTAATAAAAAAAAATTATAACATATTTCTATAGATAATGTAATACTTTTACATGTAACACTAATCAAGTGTTTTTAGCTTTAAAAATGTAAATGGTTGAATTATTACTTTTTCTATACATATGTGTTACAATTATGTATAAACATTATTACATATAAGTAACACGTTCGTTACATTTTAGTTGTAATAAGTATTACTTTTGGCAAACGAAGAAAACATAAAAAAACACTGTTACTTTTCTATATATATGTATTAATTTTATGTATACAAACTGTTACTTTATATGTATACAGTCATTACATTATGTTATAGTAACTATTAGTTTTGACAAACAAAAAAAAATATAAAAAGCAAAAAAAAAGCAAAAAAAATAAAATAAAAATTTGGTAACTATTACTTTTGACTAGGGGTGTAAATGGTTCGGTTTGGTACGGTCTCGGCCATTTTAGAGACCAAACCACTAGTCATCGGTTTTGGAAAATTCCAAACCGAACCACGAAAAATTTCAAACCGAACCAAACCAAACCGCCATGGTTTGGTTCGGTTTGGTTCAGACCGCGGTTCAGTAATGTGGTCCAGGCTGTGGTTTAGACCGTGGTCTAGAATATCGTTTAGATCGTGGTTTAAACCACCATTCACACCGAGGTTCATATCACGATTCAAATTATGGTTTACACTCTGTTTAAAAGAGAAAATTCGGAAGAATGAAAATATTAAACGAATAAAGAAGCCGAATGAAGTGAATACACTACAGAACTTTGTTAACTATGTGCCTCAATGAATATAACATTCGATGAAATGAATATTGAATAAGATGCAAAACGAGAGTTAAGAATGATGTAATGTAATGTAGATTATTTTAATAATTTAAAGGTGAATGTTACTTAACATACAAATATATGACTAATACATGTGGTCTGGCGGTTTGGTCTGGTGGTTCGGTTTGACGGTTTGGTTTGGTTCGGTCTGGTTTGGTCTGGAGGGGTCAGACCACAAACCAAACTGAGTCACGCGGTTTACCAATTTTTGAGACCGAACCAAACTATTTGTGCTTAAAAACCGAACCAAACCGTATGGTTTAGTTCGGTTCGGTCCCAAACCGCGGTTTGGACCGAACCACTGACACCCCTACTTTTGACAAACCGAAAAAAAACCAAAAAAAAAAAATATATAAAAATTTTAAAAAAAGCCATTTTTTTTTGGGCCTATGAGAGGCTGCCACGTGGCAGGTTCGACCCCTGGGTCCTGGAGCCGGTTCGTGGGTCGGGCGGGCGGGTGGGTCACAAACCGACCCGTCTCATGGATGAGACGGATCATGCATGTGTGCACACAAGTTTTTGTCTTCAATGCACACTCATAGTTGAAAATTCCGTTCCATTCCGGTCTGTTCCGGGTGGAACTCACCGTACCAGTTAAAAACCGGTGCGAAACGAGCTAAATTTCTGTAATACCCGGCCCTAGGCCATTATTTATTTAATTGTGAAACTCTTTTTATTTTATCTTGGACTCACTAATTAGGAGTAAGTAGTGGGCTCATGTTGGGCTTTAGTAAATAGAAGTCCAATAGGTTAATGTAACCCTTTCTTAATAGGAAACCTATAACCCTTTTAAAATAAACTAGTTCATAGCCCGTCGAAATTCGACGGGAATAATAAAGCTAAATAATTAAGAAAGACTTATGAAAAAAAAATTCATACCGAGAGAGAGGGAGAGAGAAAGTTAGTGTTAAAACTATATTAATATTTTACATAAAATAGCAAACTAACAGAAACGCAATCATGAAAATCACTACTAATTGTGTATACTTGTGACTTTTTAAAATTACAATTGACCAATTATAAAAGCATCAACATAAATTTGGTAATTGCTCAAAAGTAACACCCGTGCGTTAAACGCACGTCAACAAACTTATGAGTTTTTAAAATTACAATTGGCTATTATTTGAATAATCCAGTTGACAACCTCTTTATAGTTCTATTGTGCAACTCAAGAAGTTTGCAGGATTGCAGCCACCCTATAATCACTCAAAGTAAGCTAATTGGTGAAACTATGCACATATTCATGGTCACACTATATCCCGCCACTAACTTTATATGATAGCTAATAAAGGACGAATTGTAGAATGTACATCAAAATGAATGTCCTCATTTTGAAGAGGGAGCTGGAACCTCCACAAAGCAAAATACTCCTGCTTTTCCATTCGACAGAGATATGCAATCTGAAAGTGTAATAAATTCCTTGGGAAACTGATTGCATCTACAACTGGAGCAATCTGCAGGTTCCACAAATAAAAATCTAGAAGCCTGAGAGTTCTCTATAAAGCTTGGAACTCATGGAGATGATAATATGTAATGATTTACCAATTAGCCCAATTTTCAATAACCTGAATTTCTCGTAAAACCAATGCTTTACCAATAGTTGTGGCTGTCAAATCACTGCCACCTCCACCCAACGTAGTCACGGCACAGGTTCTCCAACCCTGGAACCAGTTTAACAAAACATGTAGTGTTATTTCAAATCTTAAGATGACGTTCCGGTCCTTTATGCAAGAAAATGTTAATGGTTTTGTAAGTAAATAACCAGGTTAACCGTTGTAACAACGACCGTTGAAAGAAAAAACATTAACGAATACATGCTAATCTTCAAGAACTCTCTTCAACTAATATTAACAGAAGTGAACATTGAAAGAAAAAACTGTACTACTCTCTCCGTCCCTAAATTACTGTCCAAAAATGCAAGAAATGACCCTACACTTAGAGTTGGCATCCAAAAACTGTACTACTCTCTCCGTCCCTAAATGACTTAATGCAACTATGAAAGTTCATAAATTTTGGATTACCTCATAATTTGTGAAAAACTTCTTTATAGACCACATTAGTAGCCACCTCGCTCGTTTCACTATCCTTTTCACAAATCAAAACTTTGAGCCCATTTTTGCTAGTAACTCTCGAGATTGCCACATACAACTTCCCATGACTGAATACAGGTCGAGGAAGGTAAAGCCCAACATGAGAAAGTGACTGTCCCTGACTCTTATATATAGTCATAGCGAAGCAAACATTTGATGGGAACTGCCTAAGTTGGAATTTAACAGGGAATTTTGTCATATCTGACTGGCTCAACATCATTCTGGGCACAAACACCTTCATTCCTTTATTCTTTCCTGAAAGCATTCTTGCTTCAACTGTATGTTTTCCTAGATTTGTAACGATCATTCTCGTTCCGTTGCATAATTCTGAAGCTTAATCAATGTTTCTGAGTAGCATCACTATACACCCAACCTTCAGACGTATGGAATGGTTCGGCAATCCCGAGCATTTAATCGTATTAAGAAACTCAACAGAAAATACATCCTCGTGGCCAGCAATATCTCCGTCCTCCTTGCTGATGCTATCAGAACTCATATACAACACTTCTTCACCGGGCAACAGCGACATCACATAATCATTGATAGTATCTACTATCTCATTAGTTGGTGCCAAATTTCTCTATCCTGAAAAAATCCATCAATACGCATATTGTGTAATATGTCAGGATATGTGTTTTCAACGATGATTGCAATAGGATCAGTTGTATCTCTTATCAAAATATCATCCGGTAACTTAATGTCAACTTCTCCATCATTTTCTTCACCGACATCCCCATCTCCTACCCGTAATATCCATTCAGCGAAATTTTTTATCTCTAGAACATCAAAAGAAAAAGAGGAACCTACCTACATTTAGGCAACGAATGAGATGAAACATTTAGTTTCTGCAATAGGGAAATGTAATATGTAAAGAGTTTTAATAATACATTTTCAAGCAATATAGTTATAAAAAATAATTAAGGAGAACATTATTGATATACTATTATGTTTATATATCTTGAGCGTGTGATGTTTATGTTCTGAGTTAGATCCTAAATATTGCTGTTCCCATAATTTTATGCCTTCAGTCAATTGATGTCATTTTTATTGTTGTTGACATTGTTGTTGTGGTTTCATTGTAAAAGACTTCTCATATAAAACACTTTCTTCTTATTCTTAGGTAGTGTATATACACAACTGTGGCTGGATTGTGGTGGTTCCCTAATTCAAGTTCATTAGGCAGGAGCTAAAATGTAGAAAACATAGAGAAACAATGCTTGTATCATCTTTGATTTGTATAGTCACTTTATTAGGTAGTGTATATACCAAACAATAAGTATGATATGCTAAAAATGGTCAACGCAATGCAAAGTTGACAATCATAACTTGTTTTTACGAAGGTGATTCTGACGTATGCTGCAGCTGGCGTGGTGGGTAGGTGTGCAGAACTTTTTTTTTCACGGCTACCGATACTTTGATGGGTAAGAGAATTGTGTTTACAAAAAAATAGTTATATTAGGTTAGGAGAGTAGGGTTATTTTAAGATAAACATCATTTTTGAAATCATATGTTCACGGAACAGAGGATCACAATTAGATAAACGTTTTTTAACCTCTCTTAATATTTGTAGTTTTTTTTAGTTTGACCCATCATAATGACTACACATTTTTTTCAGGGCTAACGTTTTTTTGAAAATCTATATATATATATATATTAAAGTTGGTGAGGAGAGCCATAGTGTTGCCACATAGACAAGTCTTAGAGAAAGGTTGCATTTGGTGTTGCCACATCATTACCACTCTTATAAATAAGAGACTTTTCAAATTCTTTTTCTTAGCTAATAGTATTAGCTAATAGTATTAGTTACTATATAGGGTAACTATTATAGTTAAATACTATAATTAACTAATACTTATAATAGTAATAGTTACTATAATAGGTAACTAATATAGTTAACTACTATAGTAACTAATACTTATAATAGTAATAGTTACTATAATAGGTAACTATTATAGTTAACTACTATAGTAACTAATACTTATAATAGTAATAGTTACTATAATAAGTAACTATAATAATAGTTAACTATATACTTATAATAGTAATAGTTACTATAATAAGTAAATATTATAGTTAACTACTATACTAACTAATACTTATAATAGTAATAGGTACTATAATAGGTAACTAATATAGTTAACTACTATAGTAACTAATACTTATAATAGTAATAGTTAACTATTATATAGTTAACTATTACTACCTACGTCCCAGAGTAAGAGTCCTACTTTCTATTTTGGTACGTCACAGAGTGAAAGTCTTTTTCCTAAAATGACAAAGAATCTTTACTATTCATCTCAGTCATTCTCTCTCCTACTTTACTTTTATACTCACAAAATCAATCAACTTATTATTCACTCCCACTCATTCTCTCTCCTAATTTACTTTTACACTCACAACATTTACTTTGCTTCCATCATTTCTTAATTTCTGTGTAAATGAGAGATATGACTCTTACTCCGGGACGGAGGGAGTAATATTTAACTATTATAACTAAATAATACTATTAATAATATTAGTTAATTATAGTAGTTAAATATAATTGTTAACTATAATAGTTACTATATAAGTTAATTATTATTATTATTAATAGTATTAGTTAATCATAATTGTTACAATATATATTAACTATTACTATTAATTATATTATTTAATCATCATAGTTACTATATATGTTAACTATTACTATTAATACCATTAGGTTTTTTAAAATATTCATACAACAGACTTAAATGTACTTCTAAATTAATTAAAAAATATATTTATTACAACTATGTACAACCAAAGCTATGAAAATGTTTTGATTAATTTAAAATATACATATATTTTCAAATAAAATTATTATGTTAATTTATCAATTAACAACATCAAAAAAGGAAAATACAAAAAACATTAACGGAATAGATTCCCGTGCAGAGCACGGGTTACCTACTAGTATTATAAATTCATATTATGGAATGAGAGATGATAGGGGAGCAAAACGTGTAAGTCGAGGGAAGTACAAAATTTTTAAGAAGATATTACAATAATAAGTTTTTTTTTTTTTTAGTTTGACCCATCATAATGACTACACATTTTTAAAGAATAGTTAATTAAGGAAAATATGAATTCAAATTAGGATAATGTAGATCTCTAAATAATCAATCAACCGATTTTTTAGTTTTTTTTTTTTTTTTGAGAAATAACGACAATTTTAATCAATCAGCCGAATTTTTAGGATTTTTTTTAGAAATAACGACATTTTTCTGGGATCTTGAATAATCTCACATTCATTTAGAGCATCCACAATAGTAAGAGCTTTTTAGAAAGCTTTTTTACAATTTCAAAATAGCAAATCATTTTACACTATATAAAAAAGCTTTTTAAAAACTTTCACAATGGTAAGAGCTCTTTCATTAATTAGGGAGTTGGTGAGTATTAATGTAAAACTTACATGAAAGAGCTCTTTCTACAAAGAGCAACTCTTTAGCCAAAGAGCTCTTTATAGAGTTTCACAATGGTAAAAAGTTATAAAGAGCTCTTTCACAAAAATAAAAAGCTCCCATTGTGGATGCTCTTAGTCTTTTATTGCAATAGTGAAACTGCCCAATTTAATGAATGCAGTGCTAGAATCCAGGAACAATTTTAGGTAATTTTCAATTTTGAAAAAATGTAACGAACAACATGCCTTACTCCTTCCGCCGAATTTATAGGATTGATTATTTATTTTTTTGAGAAATAACGACAATTTTCTAGGATCTTGAAAAATCTCACATTCATTTAGTTTTTTATTACTACCTCTGTCCCTAAATGAGTGTCCAAATTTCATTTTAAGGGATACTAAAAATCTGATATTTTTTGTACAATTTGGTAGCAAAGATTCATATATAATCTTGTAATCTCCTTTCAAAACATTTAGTTTTGCACGTATAAAGAAACCGGTGAAATTTTTTTTCGAAAAAAAACATTTAGGGACAAAGTTATGTTAAAAAAAGACACTCATTTTGGGACAAAGATTTCTTGAAAATGGACATTCATTTAGGGACAGAGGGAGTACAATTTTCTAGGATCTTGAACAATTTTAGGTAGTTTTTTATTACAATTTGCCTAAAGTTTATTCTAGCCTAACGGTTTCCTTGCTTGTTGTCGACATTGGTAATGCGGGCTTGATCTTGGTAGTTGATAAAAAGGAAAATGTGTGCAATAGGTAGACCTCGCTTTTCAAACTACACACATGATACCTGTATTTATGAGCGTATCAGTAATTAAAATATTTGTTATATAAAATAAATTCGTAAGCAAATGAGATTAATAATTTTTTTGTGAACTCTAGCCAATTTAGATTGGTAGCAAATGAGAAAAAAAAAACAATAGGATCACCCGACCTTTTGCTGTCATTTTCTGTAATCCGTATATAAAGGTAAAATGTTGGTCAAACATGAATATAATTCAAAGTAGGCTGTTATGTTTTTGTTCCAAGATTAATGATAGACAAAATAAAAAACAAAATTATTAGTATTTATAAACCACCATTTAAAAAAGTACTCAGAGTTATCTCTTGCAAGCAAATTGTCTCACATGTGGGAACGTTTTGATAAAGAAAATCATTATAAAAGAAGTAAGGAATTTAGAATTACCTACGATGAAATCAAAAAGCTTGGGCGGCTCAAACATGAGTAAAACTCGAGCTGTGGAAAAAAGGCGTAATAAAGAAAAGTAGATTGCAATGAGAGGAGGTTAAACATCCGTGTTAATTGAATGAGAATTTATTTGAGAATAGATTTATACACAACAAATACTAATTTTAGTCATAATCAATCAGCCGAATTTTAGGTTTTTTTTTTTTTTTTTTTGTTGAGAAATAACGGTATTTGTTTATTATGGAAAGAGAAGCAGTATAAGGAAAGAGTTTAAATATAGAATTTATTATGGAAAGAGAAGTAGTCATTTTTTTATATTAAGATAAGATTAAAAATCATTCCGCAAAATGATTCTCTGTACTTAAATTAAGAGAAACGTTCAAGATTTACGGGAGTATTTTACGGAATTTAGAATATTTACCGTATTTCTATACATGGTATAGAATATATTATCCGGATTTAATTTTCAAAATTCAATTTTTTTTTTAAAAAAACAATTCCTGTAAATTTTAAAAGTTACTAAATTTTACTTCCTCTGTCTCAAAATGAATGTCTAAATTTACCCTTAATCAATCAAGAAAAAATTTGGACAATTATTTTAAAGTATAGCAGGTACAAAATTCAATATTGTTTAGAAATATATCTTAAATATATCTTTTTTCTTAGATTTTCCCTCTAGCTGAATATATCGTTTGGTACAAAAAGCTTTCAAGTTTTTTAACGTCAAAATGTGGAAAGGAAAAAAGTTATATCAAAGTATGAATCAAGTTCCTCCTGATTTCTCTATCTACAGTACATTTTCTTTACCATAGTAAATTACGCAAACCAAACGATAAACTGCCCTACAATAATATATTAACACTGTTCCAAAATGAATGTCTAAAATTTCTCTTAAAATAATTTTGGACATTCATTTTGGGAAGAGAGGATTATAAGAATATGACTCAACAAAAGTAAATAAATACGGAGTAGTAAATAAACTTGAACCAATTAGCATGAATCTCATCATCAAGATCTCTGTTTTAAGGCTTTCAAAATTACCTAGATGAACTCAAAGCTTGGCCGGCTGAAGAAAAAAAACTCGAGCTGTGAAATAAAAGGAGAACAGAATAAAAAAAAAAAAAAAAAAGAGAAAAGGCAAGGATAGGAGATTCAACATTTGTGTGTAATATATAGTTTATATCCCCACAACTAATTATATCAATAAACTCCCAAATATGTGCTTAGATTTTGATAACAAATGGTATTCAAATAGTTTCCTTAATAAATTAAATTAGTAACTCCTAGGATATTCAAATATTTGAATTTCTAGTATATTTTGAATCAGTCAAATCTTTCCTTAATGATATATTCTTTTTTCTAAAGCTAATATCAGATTTAGCCTAATTTTTAGATAATAGATATCAATATGCCGTTTTTTTTTTAATCAGTCAAATCTACCGATTTAGCCTAATTTTTAGGTATCAATCTGCCGATTTATTAATTTTTTTTTTTTAAAATTGAAAGCATTGAAGAATGGGATGGCCAATCAAAAAATTCCACGTGGCTTTCCACGTCATAATGCCACGTGGAATTTTGTGAAGCCTCCAAATTCTTTTGCTTTCATATTATATATAGATACTCCTCAAATCCCTAGCAGTTTATTTTATCGCAAAAGAAAAAATAAACAGAGGACGGGAGAGGAGTGGGTGAGAGCGGCGATCAGAAAGAGAGACGGCAGACAGAGAGAGAGATCGGGCAAAGGGGAAAGAAGAAGAAGAAAAGAGAGAGAGAAGGGTCATTCACAAGGTATTCTTGAACCCAATCTTTTCTTCCCCATCTTTGTTAACACAAATCTTTAGAAATCAATAAAATTGAACCCTAAAAATGAACTAGGGTTGGGCTAAGAACTAAGAAAGAAGGCAATGGTTATTGTGTGGTTGTGTGTGTGTGTGTGTGTTGTTGTGTAAGTATGTGCGTGTGTGCTGATTGTGTGGGTGGGTGCGTGTGTGTTGATTGTGTGTGTGTGGGTGTGTGTATCAGATTGTGGGTGTGTGGGTGTGTGTATCAGATTGTGGGTGTATGGGTGTGTGTATCAGATTGTGGGTGTGTGGGTGTGTGTATCAGAATGGTGGGTGTACTCAGTAAGTGTGAAATCAGTGTGTGTAATTCATATAGTGAAATTGAGAGTTGGGGATTGACTAATAAAAAACCCTAGGGGTGTTGTAGTCATTCTTAAAGTTATTGGTTAACTATGAAAGAGGTTATAGATGACTAAATCATGGGGTTAATCGAGTAAAAAGAAGTAAATTGGGACGGAAGTAAATTAGTATTTTCTCATGTCTAAGACTAGGACTATTTCATATGTGTAGATTGTACAATCGGAGTAAGCGAGCAAGTAAAACGCAAGGCTAAGGTAAGGGATTACGCTCTTAGTAGTATTTGATTTCAATCCTTTGTGTAGGATTCCCAATCTCTGTTTTGTTAAAGTAAACTATCTATGTGGCTAGATAGTATTTTAAAAACTATTCCGTTCTGCGAATGTTACCGTCCTTTGTTATCCACCCTATTGATATTGTTGTTGTTCAATTGGGTTATCATGTGTATGATTCGTATTGTGACTTGGTGTCTAAAGTGAGATGTACACCTTTTAAAAAGTGATCAAGTAAAGTTTGTAAAGTTAAGCTTTGTTTTGTAAAGCTCTTTAAAGTGAGGTTTTGTAATAAGTAAAGTGATTACAGTTATCCATAATCCCAAAATGGATAAGTGGACCCCTACAGTTATCCATAATCCAGAAACGGATAAGTGGACCCCTTACAGTTATCCATAGTTCCAAGATGAACATGTGGACCCTTTTTTGCGTTGCTTGATGAAGTAGCGTAGGTTATCATGATATACCGATTCTGGGTGCGGTCAGTAGAAACCCGAGCCCTGGGTACAGCGCGTGCTTAATCCCTAAATGAAGTAAAGTAAAGTAAATTAAAGTAAAGAAAAGTAAAGTTTTGTGAAAAATGTTGTGTTTTGGAAACTGTCTCTGAAGCCACGTGTTTTCAAGAAATGAATTTTTTTTCATCAAGTTAAATGTTTTCAAACTGAGAGTTGTTTGATCGTTGAGTTATCCTTTCGTTGTGAATTCTTGTTACCGTTCCTTTCAGTTATCTCCTCTTAGTACCCGAGGGGATTCCGTATGAACTTGCTGGGCATTGTTCGCTCATTCCTTTCATCCTCATTTTTCCAGGTTATAAGTAAGGATACTAAAGGTCACAAGGAATCGTTGGCGTAGAAGCTACTTGCGATTAAAGTTAGTTAGTAGTTATATGTTTCCGTTAAGTTAAGTTAAGTTGAACGTTATTTTTCCGTTGGTTACCATTTTGAGCTAGTGACTTGTACTAGCCGTTATGGGTTTGATTGTTAGTTAAAGTTTGAATTGTGGTTATTTGTAGCCGTTGGGCATTCTGATTTAAGGATTTATCCAAGTTAATGATTATTTAATAGTTGTGGAAAGTTGGGGTGTTACAGTTGGTATCAGAGCCCCGGTTTAGGATTACTTGGGAGACTCGAATTTAGAAGTTAAGACTATGGGGAGTGTAGTACTTAACTATTGTGGGATTTAGGACTCTGATAAGAGCAAAGTACTTCTGGGGAAAGCACTAATTGAGGAAACCTGCTATTTAGGGAAACTTTCCATTCTAGGAAACTTTCTAAGTTAGGAAACTTTCCTTTTGTAGAAAATTGCTATATTAGGAAAGAATCTAAAGGGAGGTTCTAAATGAAGATGAGTATGTACTTGGGCATGGCTTAAGTGAATGTTATTTTCTTTAAGAATGAATACACTATGTGGTATATGTGATTCTAATAGTTGTGTGTTTTATTGTAGATCATGGGCGAACCAAATGGCTTAAAAGGTTTGAGTTTGAAGACAAAAATACCCAAATAAAGGTCATTGGTAAGGATTGCGTGGGTGATTAGGAAGCTGAAGGGACAGCTGAAGAAGGAAAAGAAGGAGGCTGACTTTGTATGGAACAGATGGATGCAAACTAGAGATTGGTGGCATAAGGCTCGAGAAGAAGTAGAGAAGCTGAAAGAAGCAGTGAACAAAAAGGACGAGGATATAGACAATATAAGGGAGGAATTTTATAGGAATTATTACAAAGAGCCAGTGGCAGAAAATGTAGTGGCTGAAGAAGAAGCCGCCGAAATTGATATTATTGTAGAGGGCGGTGAAGCTGCCCCGATTGTAATTGAAGATGAAGAACTGGAGGAAGAACCAGTTCATAGGCCAAGAGGAAGGCCAAGAGGTTCAAGGAAAGCTTATGTGCCAACTGGAAGGCATAGGGGTAGACCTAGGAAGAATGTAACCCCATAAGTTATGAGGGGATTAGTAGTATTAGTATTCTTTTACTAGTAGTTTAGTATTCTTTTAGTTTAGTAATAAAGAACTTAGTTATTGTTCTGGATAGTTTCGATCAATGGAATAAAAGTTAGTTTCGAGTTGAATTACTCCAAATCTTATATGTTCTCAATTTAGTTCTACTCGTATAACTTGATTGAATTTGTTATCAATAATTTTAGTAGTTAATCCAATGGGGACGGCCTATAAAGATTTGAAATCCGTTTGAGTACAACGACTAGTACAGATAAAGACCTAAAGTAAGGTCGATGCAGTGAAAAGTCTAAAGTTAGACCGGTATATATATATAAAGTATGTACGTCAAGTTAGTATGAGACCAAGTTAAGTATAGACTCTCGATAAAACAGTAATTTGTGAGGTCAAGTAACCGACCTAGTTAAATCATTTGTCATTAATATGTAAAACCCGTTCTCGTGGTGGGTCATCAATCAGTTATAATTCAATCTTTCTTAACTTCAGATGTCTGGAAGAGGAAGAGGAAACCGTGGCAATGCTCGCAACGCGGGAAACCAAGGCAATGTTGATCCGAACATGGTGAACCTTCTGCAAACGCTGAACCAGACCGTGGCTGGAATCGGACAGGTGGTGAACCAACTAGCACAACCTCAAAACCAACCTCAGCAGGTACCAATGAGAGACCCGCTGGAAATGTTTCAAAGGAGAAAGCCGGACACTTTCTCCGGTACCTCAAAGGAGAAGCCGGAGGACTGGATTAAGGATATGGAGCACATTTTTGAGACTTTGGAATGTACCACAGAGCAGAAGGTAGTTTTTGCAACATTCATGCTTAGGAGTGCTGCTCGCACTTGGTGGGATGCAGAAAAGAGAGCAGCCTTGGCTAGAGGTGAAGGAAATTTCACCTGGGAAAGATTTAAAGTAGTATTCAATGAGAAATACTACCCGGCTAGTGTTCGTCACGCCAGAGTGGCAGAGTTTCTGACTCGACAGCGAGGAACAAAAGGCCAGGAAGTTCGAAGCCGGGCTGAGTGATCGAATTCGATACAGAATCACGTCTGTGCAGTTAGCGATGTATGGGTTAGTACTAGACAGAGCCAGAATTGTAGAAAGAGAGTCGGATGAGTACCGCAACAAGAGGGATGAAAAGAAGAAGTCTAGAGATAAGTCTACTAGTAAAGATTCAGCTGGGAACAAGGGACAGTTCAACGACCGAGACCGTGACAATCAATGGAAGAGGAAAGTTGAGGGAAGCTATGATCGTACAGCAAACAAGTACCCGAACAAGAACTTTGGAAACCGAACCGCTTACGATAAGGGAAAGGCTAAAGAGCAGGGGACCGCCGAAGTATGCCCTGCGTGTGATGGCAATCATAAGGCTGACGCGGGACAGGAAATGCTATAACTGTGAGAAGATTGGGCATCCGCAGTGGAAGTGCCCAGAACCGAAAAAGAATGCACAAACTCATGGAGTGAAGGCGGAAGACAAAAGTAAGACTGGTGGTCAGGGGTGTGTGTTCACCATGATTGCTAGAGATGCTAGAGCCACAAATGAGTTGGTGGCAGGTACACTTCAGTTATATTCTCGCAACGTATACGCTTTGATTGATTCTGGTGCCACTCATTCTGTGATTAGTTCTAAGTTGGCAAAAACAGTTAAAATTGTCACCTAAGGCGTTAGAAGTACCCTTGGAAATTGATACCCCGACTAAGGAGTCGATCCCAGTTACTTCAGTGTTTCAAAGTTGTCCTCTAAGGATAGACGATAGAGAACTCGAGGTTGATCTTATATGTCTGGATCTCAGTGACTTTGATATCATCTTAGGTATGGACTGGTTGGCTGCGTATCATGCCAAAGTAGTCTGCTTTAGAAAAGAAGTGAATTTTGAATTACCCTCTGGAGAAGGATTTTGTTTTCAAGGGTCGAAACCAAGAGTCCGAACGGGCCTGATTTCCGTAATGAAGGGTCGTAAATTGTTAAGGAAAGGTTGTGAGGGATTTCTTGCGTATGTTGGTGAGTCAAACAAGAAAGAAGTAACCATCGAATTCCTCTCCATAGTAAAAGATTTCAAGGATGTTTTCCCTGAGGAATTTCCAGGAATACCGCCGGAGTGAGAAGTGGAGTTTTCGATAGATCTAGCACCTGAGACTGCACCGATTTTGAGAGCACCATATAGGATGGCTCCGTCGGAACTTAAAGAGTTAAAGGAGCAGTTACAAGAAATTTTGGAGAAGGGTCTAATTAGACCGAGTGCATCACCGTGGGGTGCGCCGGTATTATTTGTAAAGAAGAAGGATGGGTCGATGAGGTAATGCATTGACTATCGGGAGTTAAACCGTGTGACAGTTAAGAATAAGTATCCTTTGCCAAGGATCGATGATTTGTTTGACCAACTCCAAGGTGCATGCTATTTCTCTAAGATTGATCTGCGTTCTGGTTACCATCAATTAAGAGTGAAAAAGGAAGATGTGGCAAAGACGGCTTTTAGGACAAGGTATGGACACTACGAGTTCTTAGTTATGCTATTTGGGCTGACAAATGCGCCTGCTGTTGTAAGGATCCCGCCCCAAAAAAAAAAACACGAGCACGTTTCAAGGGCGAAATACCAAACGCGGGAACCAGACCAATTTAACGGAGTCGCCACATTTTGTTAATTTTAAACCCAACAAAATGACAAAGGTTTGAGTTCAAAGGTTCGGAGATCAGGTTACAAATTGGGAAGAGTTTTTACGTCCTCCCAAGTTGCCTCGGACAAAGCCGAGTCTCCCTTGTTAGTTAACAAAAGTGCATGTGTGTGTGTGTTTTAACGGAAAATCTTTGTTTTAACTTTTTATTTATCTATTCAACTGAAAAAGGGTTTGTTTGACAAGAAAACAGAAGACAGAAGGGCAAAATGGTCAATCTCCCCAAAAGGCCAAAGTAGCCGTACGGATGGGGAGACCACTCCTGGGATTTTACAGTTTGTTCAAGCAACAGTCCAGTTCTAGGCAGAAACAGAGCATTCTGCTTGAACTGGACCAAACTGTTCTGATTCCAGTTTGTTATTCCAACACAAAACAACATTAACAACTCATTCCTATGCCATTTGATCATCAAAGAACCTCCCAAAACAAGAGTTTGGGCATGATCAAAGGCAATCATGGGAGAAAAATGAAAAAGGTGGCCAATATGCCCTTTTGAGCCATAGCGACCATTTGATGAGTAAAGATTGAAACTTTACCATCAAAATGACTCTTCTAGGCAAGATTAATCCTTTAGGGACAAGAACAAACCATAAAGATTGGATCTTTATTACCCAAACTTGGGAATTTTGGGCTAGATCAAGGTGATGAGGATAAAGATTGAGACTTTATCCTCAACATGATCATCATAGCTTAAAATGAGCAAAATGAACAACAAGAGCATCATCCATGACAAGAATGTAAATGAACAATCAATAAGCCATGATCAAACTAGGTTTGAACCTCTTCCACAAAAAGTATGGAGGGCACCTTTGATCATCTCATGGCTTGGACTAGGAAATATAAATAATAATAGATATATGTATATTGCTTGAATGGACAAGACTTGCAAGAATGTAAAGATCAACAATATATGACAAGATCAAAGATGAATAGAGTTCTTAGATGAAGATAAGGGAGGGGAGAGAAGGTGGCTTTACCTATCTTGGTTTAAGCCAATCTTCCTTTCTCTCTTTCACTCTTTGTTCACTCTTACTCACACTATTCTGAGGTGAATTCGACAGAGTAACCTTAGTTATAATGTTTTCTCCCCCCCTTGAAATGATCAGCAAGGGGTTCTATTTATAGGGACTGAGGGTGCCCAAACCAGCCGTACGGCTAGGCCCCTCTAGTACCCAAAGCATCCGTACGGCTCAGCCTGGCGAGCTTCTGGATTTTTCCAATTTTATACCAGAGTAGTCCTGGAATTTATAGCTTATCCTAGGGAGGTCCTGGCCTATTAGCTTATCCCTGAAACGGTGCGAAGGCTACCTCTAAGATAGGTCGGTTTCAGATTGGGGTACTTACAGAGCCCCTCGGCAACGTCGCTTCGAAGGTGCGGGGTTGTCGATAGAAATAAGCATCCCAATCTGACGGGACGACGGCTTTAACCGATTTTGGTTGCATGGATGGACCTAGTGGTATAGGATTCCTACGTATCCCGTTCACGGGGAATCAAGCCTAACGTAGTTCGGAGGTACGCGGGGTTACTTAGATCCGCAAGGAGGCATGACTCTAGGGGTCAAAGGCGAGACATGGTCAACTTGGCTCTATGGGAGAGGGTTGACTTGCTGGGGATACGGTCAACTTGACTCTATAGGAGAGGGTTGACTTACACGGGATAGATTTTTACTGGGCTTACGTCGGGGACGGCCTATGGTGACTATTCTAAGTCCAAGCTTGACCGGGGTCAACTCTATCTTTGGGGAGATTGACGGAAAAACTGGTCTTACGTCCCTCTAAGGACTGCCGGGACAAAGGCTCTAGTCTATGACGACTATTCTAAGTCTAAGCTTGACCGGGGTCAACTCCCTCTTTGGGGAGATTGACGGGAAAACTGGTCTTACGTCCCTCTAAGGACTGCTGGGACAAAGGCTCTAGCCTATAACGACTATTCTAAGTCTAAGCTTGACCGGGGTCAACTCCATCTTTGGGGAGATTGACGGGAAAAATGGTCTTACGTCCCTCTAAGGACTGCCGGGGCAAAGGCTCTAGCCTATAACGACTATTCTAAGTCATAGCTTGACCGGGGTCAACTCCATCTTTGGGGAGATTGACGGGAAAACTGGTCTTACGTCCCTCTAAGGACTGCCGAGACAAAGGCTCTAGCCTATAACGACTATTCTAAGTCATAGCTTGACCGGGGTCAACTCCGTCTTTAGGGAGATTGACGGGAAAACTGGTCTTACATCCCTCTAAGGACTGCCGGGACAAAGGCTCTAGCCTATAACGACTATTCTAAGTCATAGCTAATGGGCTTACGTCGGGGACGGCCATAATAAGCATCAAGCAGAAGACTATTTCAATTTCCAAATTTTAACTGGGCTTACGTCGAGGATGGCCATATTTAATTTCATAAAGCTGGGCTTACGTCGCTAGGAATGCCTGATTTTTATCTTTAAAAGGGTCACTCGGGGGATTTAAACTTTATCTCAGAAGGGATCACTCAAGGGACCTAGACTTGTCTAAAAAAGGGTCACTCAAAGGACCTAAATCTTTTCTCACATGGGGTCACTCTAGGGACCTAGGCTTTATCTCACAGGGACTTGACTCTCATTTGGTCAACCTAAAGGGTTTGTCAACTTTTTCATCATTCCATCTTTTGGTCAAAATCGGGGTTTTGGTTAACTCTGACTACGATATGGTTGACTAAAAGGAGGGTCTTACGTCCACTCGGACTGCCGGGTCAAAACATTCGAGTCAACTCCACATTTGGGGAGTTTAACAAGACAAACTGGTCTTACGTCCACTAAAGACTTCCGGGATAAAGGCTCTAGCCTATAATGACTATTCTGAGTCAAGGTTTGGTCAACTCCATCTTTGGGGAGTTTTGACGGGAAAATTGGTCTTACGTCTCACTAGGGACGGCCGGGATAAAGGCTCTTGCCTATAATGACTATTCTGAGTCAAGGTTTTAATCTAAAGGGGTCACTCTGGGGACGAAGGTTTTTTAACCTAAAGGGTCACTCGGGGGACGAAGATTTGGTCAAGCCTACACTACGGGATGGTTGACACATTTTCTTGATACCGGGAAAGAGCCTAGGGGTGACCTTCAAGACTCATTGTGGACAAAAAGGGTCCAAGACTTTGGAAAAATCATTTTGAGAGGAGATCAAAAGCATTTTGCTTGAAACAATGTTTTTAACAAGTGACGCCACATGGGCAAATCGGGAGTACTTATTTCCAAAAGCAAATCTTTTAACGAAGCATGTTAATCAAATTTTTTGATTTTAACTTAACCATGAGGTTGGTTATGCATAAAGTCCTTTGGATTTGGTCCATTTGCTGAGAAGTCACCGGTGGTAGGATATTGGCTTGTTGCTGTCGTGGGGATAGGCCCAATGTCATCTTTGTTGCTGCTGTCGTCGATGGGGGCATAGCCCCGTGTTTTTGTCGGTGTTGGTGGCGGCGTAGCCCCAATGTCATTGTATGTGTCGGGTAGCCCCATGTCCTTCTTGTCGTTGATGTTGGGGTAGCCCCATGTCCTTGTTGGCGTCGGTGGCGGCGTAGCCCCAATGTCATTGTATGTGTCGGGGTAGCCCCATGTTCTTGTGATCGTCGTTGATGTGGAGGTAGCCCCAATGTCGTCTTCCGACTTTTGATGTTTGCGTAGACCCAATATCGTCTTTTGACCTTTGAAGTGAGGTTAGGAACCCATCCCTTTTTTCATGATGCACCCTTTCTTTTGCCTAGGCCGCCCTTGCGGGTTTTCAGCCTAGCGGGCTACTTTTTTGCGTCTTTTATGGCACACCCTGTTTTTTGCCTAGGCCGCCCTTGCGGGTTTTCAACCTAGCGGGCTACTTTTTTGGTGCCTTTTTCTTTTCCATTTTTATGAGTGATCCAGCCGACTCGATAGAACGGGGACTTTAAAGTATTTTTCTTGGAGGAAACATGCAAGGGCATTTTATTTGGGAGAGAGTCCATTTTTGTTGGTGAGCTCTTTGAGCAATATATCATGAAATGGAAGGAAGCCCTTGCCTGACAGAATACAAGTGTTTGGCTCTTTCCTAAGATGTAGAGGAGAAGACTTGTTGAGACATTTGAAACTTGCCCTAGTTAATATCATAAAATGATTGCTGGAATGGACCATGTTTATCATTAAGTCAAGATTATAACAAGCAATTAGCCTTAACATGTATAAATGTTGTGATCAATTAAGATTAATATTCGATCAATGGCAAGATCAAAAGGTGCTTATGGGGAGATTGGTCATTATCTGGGAAATTGGTCATTGATGGGACCAAGGGAAGAGAACCGGATCATTTTGGGAGGATCGAGGTTTGATGGATTCATTTCATGCTGTGATCGGACCCGAAGGTTGCCTACGTTCCCCTCAGTTTGAGGGGCTCAGGTCACCGTAGTTCGGCCGTGGGGCCGTCTTTTGCTGGGGTTGGTGTCCTTTAGAAGGATGTTGTTGCTTTGCTGAGGTAGATCGCTTTTCTTTGCGGTGAACTCCTCGGGATGTTCTTTGAGGTGGACTTTTGCAGTGAACTTGGTGAGCTTTTGGGGTAAACTTTCTCTTTTCCATTATCCATTTCTTTCTCTCTTATCATTTTTTTTTAGAGAGAGGGGAAACATTAGCCCCAACTTTCTATCTTGGACATTGGCTCATTTGTAGCCCCTTGGTGGAATTCTGCCATTTCTTACTTTGACTTTTGAAGATCTAGGAAGTCCTTTCCTTGGTTGCGCACGCGCGATCGTGGTTGAATCTTGGTGGTTGAGCAACAACATCCTCGCCTTTTCATTGTCTCGGGACACCTTTGATGCGCATCAAGGAAAGGTGTATCGGGTTGTGTATCGGGGTAGTGTATGAGGGAAGATTTGCCATTGATGGTTTCTTCATGCCAATTGATCACAACATTTATTCGTATCAAGATTAATTGTTTGCATTTGGCAATTTTCATTTTTGTTAGGTCCATTCATCCTTAATGAGTCGTCATTGACTAGTATGCTTAGAAGTCAATTCGTCATTTTGGGGACGTAGCAATCAATTGATAATAACAAGCAAGGCAATTTCAAGAGTAAACGTATATTGCAAATAATGTCTCAAGTCTAGAGAGAAGAGAAGGAAAATGACTCTTTTATTTAGATAACTTTGTACATACATGTCCAAGTGCGAAACTCTGTAGAAATAAAAAGACACAGTCCAGAATGGACCATTTTTTTTCCTAGAACCTACGAGGCTGGAAGACTCACATTTTTTTTTTTTTTTTTTAAGGATGGGTTCCCATGAAGCACGATGATCCATTTTCTTCCACAGTTGTTGGAGGGGTTGTCGGCGGCATATTCTATGTCTTCCACGGGGAACTCGGGTTCCATGTCATCGGGAAAGATGTCGCGAGGTCTCCACTTGGCTTGGCGTTGCAATTGCTGGGGTCGTCTACTCATGAGGGCGAGTTGGGAGCTCGCTTTTGGCTATCTCCTTTTGATGATGTCCCTTCCAAAGTGCATAACCTTCGTGTATGGCATTTGGCAAGGGCACAGTCCTCTATTTTGTGTAGCCGCCCTCGGTCTCCTGAAGCTCGGGCCTCTTCTCGTGGACGGTCCAATTCGGATGCGGGCTCCTTGGACGATGTTTCCGGGGAAAAAACCGCAAAGGACTTTAGCATTTTAAACCTCAAGGTAAAATTATTAACCGTGATTCGAGCAGCATGCTTCATTAGCGGATTAACCTTTTAGGAAAACACGACATTTTATTTTGAGAAAACTTGATCTCCATTTTTCTTTTTCTGAAAGACACACCTTTTGTTTTGGGTGAAAAACTCACACATACATTTTTGTAAACTTTTGACAAGGAAAAAATGACAATAATAATCTTATTAACGAGAACTGACAATGGACCCAAAATGGTCACCACATGGCATCAACCGGGGAGTCAAGACTTTAACCAAACCTAACAGACATCTTAACCGACTTTTCCTAAAGACTTATCACACGTCTTAACAATGGACTTCGACTCTTCCTAAAAGGAGGCGATGGAAGGGGTTTTGAATCTCATCCTCTGTTACGGCAACCACAGCACCATCAATTTCCCAAACCGGGGTGTTCAAGCTTTCCTTGTGTGATTAACTTCCGGATGACGCGTTTCAAAGTGATGCAATCGTCGGTGTCGTGCCCATGGTGGTTATGAAAGGCACACCATTCAGTTGTGTCGAGACTCCCCTTGGGGTTTGTGGGTTGGTAGTTGATAAGAGGCTTCGTAAGGCCTTGCCTAATCAATCCCTCAAATACCTTGCTTATGGGTATTCCGAAATCCTCGAACCTTACGAAATGGAGCTTGGGTTGGCGTTTGGATTTTCCTTTACCTTTGACCGAGGTGTGGTGGTGATGAGAATTACCGCTGCTTGAGACAAGGGTCTCCTCATATTCCATTTGCTTTCTCTTTCCCGATAACCCACCTGACCGAGGTGCAACATGGGGAACCTGTGGAGGCGCCGGGGCGTAGGCGTACTCATAACCTTGGTTGCCTGCAGGAATATATCTTGGGAGCATGCTGTGAGTTTGGGGTCCAAAAGGTCTTGGATTGTAGAAATGATACGGGTCATCCCGGAATCTTATTGGGAAATCTGGCGGAGGCCAGTTGGTGATGCCTGTTCGGGCATCCACATATGGTCTAAACAGCGATGGAGCTCTGGTGACTTGGTCGATGACATTAAACTGAGAAGGGATATGATTGGGAAGGTGTTATGAGTGTGATGTTCGAGGCATAACCGGTGTGGATAGTGGTTTGCGGGCCTTTTGAGTGGATTGTGTTTGGGGTTTTATAGGAAGTGTCCCATGGGAGATGTTGGATTTGGGATGAGGCGGAGTGAGGAAGATTTGAGTGAGAGGCTCGTTGTGGATGACGGCGTGTTGGGGCGAAGACATGGAGGTCTCGGTATTTTGGTGAGATGGAGGGGGCAATCTTTGGTTACAATCCGGAGGTTGGGTAGCTTCCACCCTTTCATTGTGGTTGGTCACTTCGGTGAAGGGCCCATTAGTTGTCACATCTCTTATCGACTCATTGAACGGGTTCTGTGTTTCTTTGTGGCTCTTTGTGATGAGTTCCTCCGTAGCGCCGGAGGCTTCTAGAGCTTGGAGCGGCTCTCTTTTTGTCAGGCTGTCTGGGTTGTCAGCAACGTTGTCTCCCAAACCACCATCCCTCGAAGCTATCTTTCCGGGGTACTGGGTTGAAGAAGTTGTAGTGACCGGGGGACTTTCTGACTCCACACGCACCTGTCGGCGACATGATGCTCTCTTCCACTTCATCTAAGCCACGGGGAAGAAAAGGTAGTTTAGGCTCGGGTAAACATTGGGTGAACACTTGGGTTAAAGACACACGTGTCTCTATTTGGGATATTTGACCGGGCCGAAGTTGCCTACGTTCCCCTCACCACGAGGGAGGGGTTCCCACATGATGAGAGGCTCAGGTCGCCGTAGTTCGAACGGGTCTAGAATCTTAAGAGGGAAGGACGAACACGACTGATGTCTTAACGAGAATCCATCCAAGGACTCGACTGGCTTTCTAGGGGACTATTCCTAGAATTTAACGGGGATCTTAACGGGGGTCTTGGAGGAGGGCAACGAGGGTCCGTCCAAAGACTTAACGAAATCACATAACGAAGGTCTTGGAGGACAACGGGGGTCCGTCCAAAGACTTAACGAGATCACATAACGGAGGTCTTGGAGGACAACGGGGGTCTGTCCAAAGACTTAACGAAATCACATAACGGAGGTCTTGGAGGACAACGGGGGTCTGTCCAAAGACTTAACAAAATCACATAACGGAGGTCTTGGAGGACAACCGGGGTCCGTCCAAAGACTTAACGAAGTGACATTTATTAACGCAAGAATGCGTCGAAGACAAGAAACAAAGAACGGAGCAAGCCCATGCCGTGTGCGATTATTTATTCGTTCAAGTTTACTTAAAACACATTTTATTCCTAATTGGTTGGAAAAGATTTCTCTTCTTTTTCGCGACTACTCTAAATCCTGGATCAATGGAGGCCATCACTACGTCTATAGACCCCTCGTTTTTCACCTGTATTGCACGCTCCCAAGGATGGACTATCCCGGGCGAGGGTCCTATAGGGCACACGGCTTCCACCGATCAAAAGAAGTGAACTTAGGGTCTAGTGCATCGTAAGGTTCCCAATACGCGGGTCATCCTAATCATGGTTAAGCCCCAGTCGGGATCGAGACTTTTCTCCGAAGGCTACACCGACATTCCGACATGACCTCATTTTGAATGAGGCGTCTTGATCCTTGACCATGGGCTTAAGGATGATTAAAATAACTCGTTCATTAGGGCTTAGCGACGTGGTGTCACCCTATCTTTAGTACATGGCCTTTGCTAATTGTGGTCGTCATTAACACACGAGTTGAAGGCTGGTTAGGCCACGCTTGAATTACATCAAGGAGTCACAACTTGGGCATTAATTTGGCCACAATTAGCTTTGGACATGTATTAAGGACGTGGTAACGTGAATTAGACCAAAAACCAACCAAAGTCACGGTGTTTGTGTGTCACGGATAAGTGTGGTTGACTCGGCTTGGAAGGGAAGGTAGGATGGACCCGTGCGCACATCGAAGGGAACAAGAGCGCCCAACGAGCTGCATCGTGGCATCCATCCCGGGTAAAAAGGGCATTTGGAACGTGCAAGGTCAAGTGCGCGTAGTGTGAAGCCATTCTATGTTCCCTTTTGAGTCAAAATAGAGATTTTCAATCCGTTTTTCGATATGATGAGCATGGCATAAGCAAGATATGAAAAAGTATGAACAAGTATAGATTAAACAATTTATACACACAACAAATCAAGGAATATAAGCAAACAAAGACCAAAACTCGTACATGTACCAAGTTGTGCACAACAAAGAATTTTGAATCAAACTTTTGCAAAAGAAATATTTTACGTTGAAACCCTTTTGTACAAAGCAATTTGTGCACAACAAGAAGACTCAAGAAAAACCCTTACAAAAAGGGTTATGCACGATGAGGTTTTGGAAACCATTTTATTGACAAAAGATCATGCATAACCAAATTTTATTACCTTTCAAAACCAAGTTTTGGCCAAAAGAATGAAGGTAATGTGCACAAGTAAGACTGTAAATTTGGAACCTGGACAAGTAGAAGCAGAGGGGCACCCAGAATGTTGCAGCCCTACACCAAACTGTTAATTGGCAACATTCTGGCCCCTACCCAAAGTAGCCGTACAGCTAAAGCAAGAGGGTGAAGATTTTTCTCAGTTTCTCCAACTTCTGGTCATCAAGCCCCAGTTTATTGTATTTCCAGAACATATGTACTCAAAACAGTTCAAACAGAAACATCAAACACACACAAATATGCAAGAAGTCAACTAACGGGAACGGGAGTTTGACCCACACAAGAATGTCCCCGAATCTTCTAGAAAGAAGTCCAAAAGCACTCTAATCCCCAGCGGAGTCGCCACTATAAGGATCCCGCCCCAAAAAAAAAAAACACGAGCACGTTTCAAGGGCGAAATACCAAACGCGGGAACCGGACCAATTTAACGGAGTCGCCACATTTTGTTAATTTTAAACCCAACAAAATGACAAAGGTTTGAGTTCCAAGGTTCGGAGATCAGGTTACAACTTGGGAAGAGTTTTTACGTCCTCTCAAGTTACCTCGGACAAAGCCGAGTCTCCCTTGTTAGTTAACAAAAGTGCATGTATGTGTGTGTGTTTTAACGGAAAATCTTTGTTTTAACTTTTTATTTATCTTTTCAACTGAAAAAGGGTTTGTTTGATAAGAAAACAGAAGACAGAAGGGCAAAATGGTCAATCTCCCCAAACGGCCAAAGTAGCCGTACGGATGGGGAGACCACTCCTGGGATTTTACAGTTTGTTCAAGCAACAGTCCAGTTCCAGGCAGAAACAGAGCATTCTGCTTGAACTGGACCAAACTGTTCTGATTCCAGTTTGTTATTCCAACACAAAACAACATTAACAACTCATTCCTATGCCATTTGATCATCAAAGAACCTCCCAAAACAAGAGTTTGGGCATGATCAAAGGCAATCATGGGAGAAAAATGAAAAAGGTGGCCAATATGCCCTTTTGAGCCATAGCGACCATTTGATGAGTAAAGATTGAAACTTTACCATCAAAATGGCTCTTCTAGGCAAGATTAATCCTTTAGGGACAAGAACAAACCATAAAGATTGGATCTTTATTACCCAAACTTGGGAATTTTGGGCTAGATCAAGGTGATGAGGATAAAGATTGAGACTTTATCCTCAACATGATCATCATAGCTTAAAATGAGCAAAATGAACAACAAGAGCATCATCCATGACAAGAATGTAAATGAACAATCAACAAGCCATGAGCAAACTAGGTTTGAACCTCTTCCACACAAATTATGGAGGGCACCTTTGATCATCTCATGGCTTGGACTAGGAAATATAAATAATAATAGATATATGTATATTGCTTGAATGGACAAGACTTGAAAGAATGTAAAGATCAACAATAAATGACAAGATCAAAGATGAATAGAGTTCTTAGATGAAGAGAAGGGAGGGGGGAGAAGGTGGCTTTACCTATCTTGGTTTAAGCCAATCTTACTTTCTCTCTTTAACTCTTTGTTCACTCTTACTCACACTATTCTGAGGTGAATTCGACAGAGTAACCTTAGTTCTAATGTTTTCTCCCCCCTTGAAATGATTAGCAAGGGGTTCTATTAATAGGGATTGAGGGTGCCCAAACCAGCCGTACGGCTAGGCCCCTCTAGTACCCAAAGCATCCGTACGGCTCAGCCTGGCGGGCTTCTGAATTTTTCCAATTTTATACCAGAGTAGTCCTGGAATTTATAGCTTATCCTAGGGAGGTCCTGGCCTATTAGCTTATCCCTGAAACGGTGCTAAGGCTACCTCTAAAATAGGTCGGTTTCAGATTGGGGTACTTACAGCTGTGTTCATGGAGCTTATGAATAGAGTGTT
This sequence comes from Campanula takesimana, assembly GCA_026119855.1. Taxonomy (NCBI): domain Eukaryota; kingdom Viridiplantae; phylum Streptophyta; class Magnoliopsida; order Asterales; family Campanulaceae; genus Campanula; species Campanula takesimana. The sequence goes on along the minus strand of JAOWBW010000029.1, from coordinate 493,925 downwards.
TCAAGAATATTTGGACAAGTGTGTAATAGTATTCATCGATGACATCTTGGTGTATTCGAAGTCAAAAGAGGAGTATGAAGAGCATTTGAAATTAGTATTACAGATTTTGAGGGAGCAAAAGTTGTATGCCAAGTTTAAGAAGTGTGAATTCTGGCTTGAGGAAGTAGCGTTTTTGGGACATGTGGTATCTAAGAATGGGGTAGCAGTTGACCCTGCAAAGGTTGAGGCTATAGTTAATTGGGAGAGACCAACTTCTGTCAGTGAAATAAAGAGCTTTTTGGGTTTAGCAGGATACTACCGTAGGTTCGTAGAAGGGTTTTCAAAGTTATCTCTACCATTGACCAAGTTAACCACAAAAGGGACAAAATTTGTGTGGTCAGACGATTGTGAGAGGAGTTTTCAAGAATTGAAAGGGCGATTGGTGTCTGCGCCTGTTTTTACGTTACCAACAAACAGTGATGGCTTTGTGATTTATAGTGATGCTTCATTGAAAGGTTTGGGTTGTGTGTTGATGCAAAATGACAAAGTGGTGGCTTATGCATCTAGGCAACTCAAGAACCACGAGAAAAACTATCCTACCCACGACTTGGAGTTAGCAGCCGTGGTTTTTGCATTGAAGATTTGGAGATATTATTTGTATGGAGTACCATGTGAAATTTACACTGACCATAAAAGTCTTAAGTATATGTTCACTCAGAAGGAGTTGAATATGAGACAGAGGAGATGGCTAGAATTACTTAAGGATTATGATTGCAAAATCTTGTATCATCCAGGAAAGGCCAATAAGGTAGCAGATGCGTTAAGCAGAAAGAACCATGGGACATTAGCGACTATGATTTCTAAGGGGGTAAGTGAATTGAGAAATAGTGAAATAGTAAAGCTAGAAGTTCAAGTTAAAGGTTATTTTGCTCAGGTGAGTGTCCAACCAATATTATTAGTAAGAATCAAGGAAGCTCAGAATGTGGATGGCGAGTTAGAAGCGATTCACAAGGTTATCAGTAAGAAGGGAATGGTAGACTTCCGTGTTAGCGACGACGGGATCATGAGGTATCGATCAAGGATTTGGGTGTCTAATAATGATAGCATCAAGAGGGAAATTCTTGAGGAGGCTCACTGTTCAAGGTTTTCGGTTCACCCTGGGAGTACAGGGATCCAAAGGAATCCTTTTGGTGGAAAAATATGAAGAGTGAGGTGGCGGAATTCGTTTCTAAGTGTTTGGTGTGCCAACAAGTGAAAAGTGAACACCAGAAACCCGCGGGACTACTACAATTGTTACCTATTCTATAGTGGAAGTGGGAACACATCACTATGGATCTGGTGATTGGACTTCCTAAGACATTAAAGGGTCATAATACAATTTGGGTCATAGTGGATAGGCTCACTAAATCGGCTCATTTTCTAGCAATCAAGGTGACTGATTCGTTTGAGAAGTTAGCTAAGTTGTACGTGGATGAGATCGTGAGGTTACATGGGATACCGGTCTCTATAGTGTCAGACCGAGATGCGAGGTTGACATCAAATTTCTGGAAGAGTTTACAGAAAGCATTAGGGACGGAGTTAACTATGAGTACAACATTTCACCCTCAAACAGACGGACAGTCAGAAAGGACGATTTAAACTCTCGAAGACCTATTGAGAGCAACGTCGTTAGATTGGCACGGAGCGTGGGATGATCATCTACCGCTAGTGGAATTTGCCTACAACAACAGTTACCACTCTAGTATTGGAATGGCGCCGTATGAAGCTCTGTACGGGCAGAAATGTATATCACCTGCGTGTTGGGACGAAGTAGGTGAGAGGAAATTAACTGGACCTGAGATTTTTCAAGTAACGGCGGATAAAGTTCAACAGATTCGCAAGTGGTTATTAACTGCGCAGAGTAGACAGAAATCGTATTCGGATAATCGAAGGCGCGACCTGGAGTTCCAAGTAGGGGATCACGTATTCTTGAAGATCTCACCGACAAAAGGAGTCATGCGATTTGGGATTCGCGGGAAGTTAAGTCCGAGATATGTGGGACCGTTTGAGATTCTAAAACGAATAGGAGCCGTAGCCTATAAGTTGGCTCTACCTCCTGTGCTGTCTGGTGTGCACAACGTGTTTCACGTGTCGATGTTGAGGAAGTACGTAGCCGACCCGAGCCACGTCATAGAGTACAAATAGTTACATTTTCGTGAAGACTTGAGTTATGATGAGAAGCCAGTAAAGATTGTAGACCGTAAAGACCAAGTTTTGCGGAAACGAGTGATTCCGTATGTAAAAAGTGCAGTGGAGCAATCACACGGAAAGAGAATCCACATGGGAGCTCGAAAGTGAAATGCGTGATATGTATCCCGCTTTGTTTGATCTTTAAGGTACGTTTAGTTTGGAGGACCAAACTCTTTTAAGGGGGTAAGAATGTAATACCCGGCCCTAGGCCATTATTTATTTAATTGTGAAACTCTTTTTATTTTATCTTGGACTCACTAATTAGGAGTAAGTAGTGGGCTCATGTTAGGCTTTAGTAAATAGAAGTCCAATAGGTTAATGTAACCATTTCTTAATAGGAAGCCTATAACCCTTTTAAAATAAATACTCCTCAAATCCCTAGCAGTTTATTTTATCGCAAAAGAAAAAAAAACAGAGAACGGGAGAGGAGAGGGTGAGAGAGGCGATCAGAAAGAGAGACCGCAGACAGAGAGAGAGTTCGGGCAAAGGGGAAAGAAGAAGAAGAAAAGAGAGAGAGAAGGGTCATTCACAAGGTATTCTTGAACCCAATCTTTTCTTCCCCATCTTTGTTAACACAAATCTTTAGAAATCAATAAGAATTGAACCCTAAAAATGAACTAGGGTTGGGCTAAGAACTAAGAAAGAAGGCAATGGTTATTGTGTGGTTGTGTGTGTGTGTGCGCTGTTGTGTAAGTGTGTGCGTGTGTGCTGATTGTATGGGTGGGTGTGTGTGTGTTGATTGTGTGTGTGTGGGTGTGTGTATCAGATTTTGGGTGTGTGGGTGTGTGTATCAGATTGTGGGTGTGTGGGTGTGTGTGTATCAGATTATGGGTGTGTGGGTGTGTGTATCAGATTGTGGGTGTGTGGGTGTGTGTATCAGAATGGTGGGTGTACTCAGTAAGTGTGTGCAGAAAGTGTGAAATCAGTGTGTGTAATTCATATAGTGAAATTGAGAGTTGGGGATTGACTAATAAAAAACCCTAGGGGTGTTGTAGTCATTCTTAAAGTTATTGGTTAACTATGAAAGAGGTTATAGATGACTAAATCATGGGGTTAATCAAGTAAAAAGAAGTAAATTGGGACGGAAGTAAATTAGTATTTTCTCATGTCTAAGACTAGACTATTTCATATGTGTAGATTGTACAATCGGAGTAAGCGAGCAAGTAAAACGCAAGGCTAAGGTAAGGGATTACGCTCTTAGTAGTATTTGATTTCAATCCTTTGTGTAGGATTCCCAATCTCTGTTTTGTTAAAGTAAACTATCTATGTGGCTAGATAGTATTTTAAAAACTATTCCGTTCTGCGAATGTTACCGTCCTTTGTTATCCACCCTATTGATATTGTTGTTGTTCAATTGGGTTATCATGTGTATGATTCGTATTGTGACTTGGTGTCTAAAGTGAGATGTACACCTTTTAAAAAGTGATCAAGTAAAGTTTGTAAAGTTAAGCTTTGTTTTGTAAAGCTCTTTAAAGTGAGGTTTTGTAATAAGTAAAGTGATTACAGTTATCCATAATCCCGAAACGGATAAGTGGACCCCTACAGTTATCCATAATCCCGAAACGGATAAGTGGACCCCTTACAGTTATCCATAGTTCCAAGATGAACATGTGGACCCCTTTTTGCGTTGCTTGATGAAGTAGCGTAGGTTATCATGATATACCGATTCTGGGTGCGGTCAGTAGAAACCCGAGCCCTGGGTACAGCGCGTGCTTAATCCCTAAATGAAGTAAAGTAAAGTAAAGTAAAGTAAAGAAAAGTAAAGTTTTGTGAAAAATGTTGTGTTTTGGAAACTGTCTCTGAAGCCATGTGTTTTCAAGAAATGAATTGTTTTTCATCAAGTTAAATGTTTTCAAACTGAGAGTTGTTTGATCGTTGAGTTATCCTTTCGTTGTGAATTCTTGTTACCGTTCCTTTCGGTTATCTCCTCTTAGTACCCGAGGGGATTCCGTATGAACTTGCTGGGCATTGTTCGCTCATTCCTTTCATCCTCATTTTCCAGGTTATAAGTAAGGATACTAAAGGTCACAAGGAATCGTTGGCGTAGAAGCTACTTGCGATTAAAGTTAGTTAGTAGTTATATGTTTCCATTAAGTTAAGTTGAACGTTATTTTTCCGTTGGTTACCATTCTGAGCTAGTGACTTGTACTAGCCGTTATGGGTTTGATTGTTAGTTAAAGTTTGAATTGTGGTTATTTGTAGCCGTTGGGCATTCTGATTTAAGGATTTATCCAAGTTAATGATTATTTAATAGTTGTGGAAAGTTGGGGTGTTACAATTTCGTTTTATTTGCCTATCCCGGTCTGTTCCGGTTCGAGCCGGCCGAAATGTGCGTGTTCTGCCCAAGATAGAAAATTGAACTCATTTTAAATGAAGAATGTGAATAAAAAAGATGTAAAGTTGCTGGCTAAATGAAGGAAACTATTTTTAGTAAAAAAAAACTTCGCTTTAAAGGAAACATCATCAAAATGCATTTATAACAATGATCAAGTGACATTTTAGTCCATTTAACTCATTTTAAAGAAGTTAAATTTTAATTATGTTGATGTTTATATCTTTAAAAACAAAGGTATATCTATATTTATTTGAAAAATATCAAAGTGTAATAAGGTTTCGTCAATATATTTTTGATATACTTCAATATACTTCTATTATAAATTTGAGGGATCATGTGCAGCAGAAACAACATATGAAAACATGAACAAAACCCAAGAGCCCTGAATCCGTTCATGATAATTAAATTAAATAGAAGATTTAGAATACTAACCGTTGTTATGCGTTTAAATGTTGGATCTACAAATCTTCAAGTCTTCAAGCTTTATGATTTGATCTTCTCCACGTTCTTCGGATCATGATCTCAGGAACACGAACTTGAGATGCTAAAGGAAGCACCCTCTATGTGTATCCACACGCGGACAAATATCTAGAACAATTCTAGATCCGGATTGCTAGATCCAATAGAAACTCTTTCTATGAAAAAGACTATATGAATTTATTGGTGTTCTTGAGGTTTTGGTTCTCAATCTAAATTCAATAATATGTTTCTCAAATATATGGAGGCTACCAATAATGATACAATATCAATTAGGTTTGAATAGGGTTTAGAGAGGGGTAATTATACTTATTAAACCTACACACTTAGGAAGAAATAGGTCAAAATCCCGTCAAAATTCGGAGCTTAAAATCTGGAATTCGGTACAGAGGTCCACCTGGGTCATTAGAGGGGTCCGACTGGACTATGCTCGGGTCCGACCAAGTCAAGCATAAGTCCGGCCGGACCAAGCCTGGTTTCCAGGTTTTTCAGCTTTTTCCCGATTTTTTCAATTTCAGCCTTTTCAAAATTACAGTTTTAGCATTTTTTTTTCAATTTTTTCTTTTGTGTGTGACCCCATAGGATTGTATTAAATTGGCAATGGGTCCGACTGTGAGAGCCCACGCTCGAACTTAATCGCGCTCGATTTCAGACAATGGTTTTCTCTTGAAGTTTTAAACAAATGCAAGAGTCGTCACCTCGCTTTATTTTAGGAAAAAACGAATATAAAACCTTTTTGTTTAGAGAAGTGGGTTCGGGGGATAAGTTACGAGAAGAGAAGGGGTTAGGCACCATCCTCTCCCATGATGGTCTCTAGAATATATGCCTCTTAAGTTCATTTTATGCCTTAACAAAAGTGGTGATTAATGTACAAAGGAGTCTTCCTATTCTAGGTATGTTTGCTTAAACTCACAAATGAGAGCCGGTTTAGGTGGACTCTCACTTGGTTTTGAAAATGATTTTGAGCATTCATATCAAGTAAAGGAAATCACAAAAGGGGTGGGGGATTATATGTACAAATGGTGAATAAATAGGAGACAAATCCCATATCAAAACAATTGTCCAAGCATGTCCATGTCAAGTTTAAGGACAGTTGTCCAATCTGTTTTGATGTACCTATCTTAAAAGTCATGCAATCTGAAAAGAAAGGGTGTGTAATCCTTCCTAACATATTAAACATCAACTATAAATTTTTTCTTGATTTTAAGAGCATTTTATGATGTCTAAACAAGTTATGCAAGATGAACTCAAAAGCAGTCAGAATAGGCAGAATGGTGTACATCCACAAAAGATTCATTACTTGCACCATTAAAATGTTGGAATCAGGGAAAACAATGAAACTTGTTCATAACATATTTCATATTAAGCATGCCAAGTTGAAAGTCCAGAAAGCAAGTTTAAGCAGGTCAAAACACCTTTGACATTTTGATGTCAGAAGTACATCAATTTAAGAGCAAAGAGTTGAAACAAAAAATTAGAAAGAGCTACTTATACTTGTTGGAAAAAATATGTTATTTACATGATCATTTTCCTCATTATGTTTAGAACAAAAGCTATTTTATGGACTAAGACCAAAAACCACATTTTATATGAGGAATGAAGGTGGCAAGACAGAGTGGTCTGGACTCAAAATCTACTGGACATCCACATATTTCATGAAAACAATTATCAAAACTTAACCAAATAGAGTGCTATGGGTATGGAATCTTGTGTGTGCATATATATATATGTTAGTGACACAAAGGGCATGGAAAATAACCTATTTAGTCATGATGTGATGATGTATTACATTGGACAAGACAAACATGGACAGATTTGGGGGTTTTGTATGAAACACATCATAGTCTTTGGAAAACCTCCCCGAATCAATAAACATGAACATTCAACATACATAATATAGAAAATATATACAAGATTTGAATCATAACAAGTGATGACAACTGAATATGAATAACATAAACATTCAATAAACAAGAATATGGCAAAGAACATCAAACACTACATCCTTGGTTCATCAATGGAGGTCTAGCCTAATAAGTGGATTGACCTATAAAAAATTACATGAAGATATACATTTTATATATATGAGAATACAAGAAAGATATGTTGCCTAGGTTGTGCTTCCTTTGCTTCCAAGGGAAGACTTTTTTGTTGCTTTTCTAGAGATTATTTTGCTTGTGTTTGAGAGAGTTGTTTGTGATGAGTTTGTTTGGTTGTTTTGGAAAGTGTTTGATGGTGGTGATATGGTGGTGTTATGGTAGTGATATGATCTGAGTTTGGAAGGTCAAGTGAGTGTTTGGATGATAGAGAGAAAGTGTGTATGGAGTGTGTATGGATTAGGTGTAGTGTGTGGTCCCCTCTTGAAAATGGATGAATGGAGTGTAATAAGGATGGGGGAGGGTGTAAATTACTTTAGGATGGCCTTGATTAGTCTTAGGAGGTACTTTAGGGGTCAACAAAATGGGTAGATGCAGCTTAAAATACCCTTAATGTGACATGAATGAACACAAGTTGAGGAGGAATTGAAGTCTGCCAGCCCAGCTAAGAGGTGACATATGGCTTGGTGGGTGGAGTACACCCTCTAGGGAGCCGTACGGTGGTGGTGGAGAATCTGGAGAACCCTTATCTTTCCACGGGTTGCCCACCGATTGGTCCATGCTTTATCCACTTGGCCAGCCACTTGTAGCCACTTGTTGGATGGTAGTTGGGTCTCATTATGCCATGGTTGAACCCTTTTTGATGTGAATAACCACAAATAATGCTTCTGGTATTGGTTCCTGTTGGTCCCAAAGGGGAAACAAGGGTATAAAAATAGCTAGAGGGGGGGGGGGTGAATAGTTATTTTGAAATTTTTTCGTACCCTTAATAAAATCAATTGCAAATGCGCACTTTATCAAAAAAGCGTTATAAAATGCGCCTAATTGAGTGAGTGAAATGCACAGCGGAATTTAGTTAAGTAAATAGGCGCAAAGTATGATAAAGGAGGCGCACACACACTCTAAGTATTTTGGCTCAAAGTGAGTGAAATAAGGAACTAAGGCAAATGATATAACAAACACAACACAATTCAATCCAATCAATCTACAATGAATACACAAGCAAATAGTGAGATAAGATAATAACTTGAAAGTAAATGACAAGAAATTAATACGCGTTATTTGGAAAGGTTCGATCGGGAAATGATCTACGTCCTCTACCAAGATGGTTAGTCTTGGATTTCTAATGGCGATCTTATATTATGAGAGAGTGTTACAAATTATAATGTTTGAGCTTTACACTAACTCAAGATCTAATATTCTATGAAAGAAAAAATCCTAGACAAAGCCGGTGTATCTCTAAAAGAAAGATCTAAGTGATCAAACTTAAAGAGGTGCATGTGTGTTCTTAGTTTCAAGGCTCTTTAGATCTATGAGATTTATAGAACAATAAAACTAAAGTGTTTTTGCTTGAGGATATGGGCTAAGTATGAAGGTATGAAGATGTTTTTGAGGAATCTAGGAATTCAAAGGGCAATCTTCAAATCTTCAACAAATGCTTGAGAGAGAAATTCTGAAATGCTTAGCAACTTCAAATGGTTGAAGTTATGGGGTATTTATAGTAGAGCCCCAAAAACTAGCCGTTGGAAATCCCTTGTGGATAAGATCAAAGGACAGATGTGCTGGAGCTCGTTGAGTGGAGCACGTGTCCTTTTATAGCCGCTAGACACATAACCCAAATATGACCGTTGTGGACAGGTGTCCTCAAATCTAGGTGCACACGTGTTATTTATCCACCGTTGGATCTTTGGCATAGTTTGAATCTCTTCAAGTCTTCATGTATTCAATAAATCACCAAGTGTTTGAATTTCATCATGTGAGGCGCATATAGCCATTGGGGCGCATAGGCCATTTAGGCGCGTGGCACGGCGCGCGCCAAAAGGGGCGCATAGGCGCAGTGCATTGGCGCATGGCGGATGGCACATGGCTCAAATAAACTTGTGATTTTTCTTGAATCTTGATGTATTTCCCTATTCCTAAGCCTAGTCTATTCAAATGGACTACCTAAAAAATAAAGTATAAATACTTCTTACATATGCGTCTAAAGTCCATGAAATAAAACTTAGGTGGTGGATCAATCAAATCTAATCAATCCTATTAATTGAATACTGAGATATAAGTGGGCATACCCAACAATCTCCCTCTATTTGATTGATGCCATTACTTATATCAGGGATAAACATTATACTTGATAATAACATGTCCAAATAAATGAAATTGATAAATCATGTCTCAAGTTAATGCACACACTAGTCCAAGATATAGATTTCTAATCTATTCCAAAAAGGATAACACATTACAAATGGAAAGATAGAAATAATAGATAACACATTCAAAATGTATGAGTTTTGGTTTGAAATGTGTTTAAACAAAGTTTAAACTCTATGCATAAAACCATGAAACAGTTTAAGTATGATGCATATGATTTTAAATAATATATTCATTGTTCTACAAATAAGAAGTTTGAGTGAACAAGGTTTGAGATAAACAGTGATGCTTTGTTCTCATTAATACTTGGGATGTAGAAGTTACAGATTACAAGTATTCAACAGAACAAATTCAAAAGGTGCTAAAACATATAAGCACTAAAATCACTAACAACAAAAAGTTCTAACTTCAAAAAGTTCTAACAACTTACAAACAAAATAAGTCACTAAGGGTTGGGAGGCGCATCGTCTTCCTTTAATCCTTCTTCGATCTCCGTCACCGAGCGCTGAATTTGTTTGGTAAGTTGATGAGTACGGTTGACATTTGCGAAAGTCTCAGAAACACCATCTCTGAGATAGCGCAAGTTACCATCATTGATTGATTGGTACTCATCCATAGAGCGCTGAATAGTAGCCTGCTGTTGTGAGAAATTTTCAGCAATCATTTGAAGGTTTGCTCTAACAGAGGCTTGTGCGGATAGAATGTCAGTTGAAGTTCTCTCTACGCACCTGTCTGCGCTGGAATGCACGGGATTAAAGTGAGTAACTATCAACTCCTTCAAAACGTCTAACTTGAAATTAAGGAGCAAGAAGGGGCGCCAATTCCTGCGCTTGAAGAGGGCCCACTAGAGGGCGCAAGATCCATATGCGCGCTGGGAGCATTTTCTAGCTCATCCTTTATCTCCTTGAGTTTGTCCATAACATTCACCAACTTGTCACTTTCACCAGTGACTAACTCAAGTAGCTTCTTTATATCAGCAGCAATACTAACCTCCACTTGTTTTATCACATCAATAAAAGCTTGACCATCTGTTATCTTTATTCATGCGCTAATTATTTCATGAAGTTCAGCAAGTGTTTCCTTGAACATATCATTCATTTTCGCGATAGCATCGCTCCATTGCTGAGGAGTAAAAAAATGTTTGTCTCTGATGTCAGCGCCTATGCGCGTTATCTCCCCCTTAATGGTAGCAATCTCATCTGCCTGACTTGCTATCATTAAAGCATGAAGTTCAAACTAAGATTCCATGCGCGCTTGTCCCTGCTGTATTGGTTGAAGAGTAGAAATAACCATACTTAAATCAGCAGTAGGAGGAGTAGGCGCAGGAGTAGAGCTAGGCGATAGAGGAGTGGGGCGCCAGACTGGTGAAGGAACAGTGGTAGTTTTCTTTGGAGGAGATGGAAGATAAGCATCACTTGAAGTAGGTTCTTCTATAGTGGGTTGAATCGCAGGAGCAGGAGGCGCAGGAGGAGATTTGCGCCTCTTCAAAGGTTCTGGCTCCCCCTCAACTAGATCCTCACTGAGAACTCCAAATAATTCAGCAGATAGTTGATCTTTGAGTTGGTGTTGCTCAGCTATGAGTGGAACTGGAGTAGGAATTTGTTTTGGAACTGGTGCAGGCGCAATAGTTGTTTTTTTGGCGGGCGCAGTTGATGTTGTTTTTGACTTTGTTGGAGGCACACGAGTAAGAGGAATAGGCGCAGAGGGGGCAGGCGCGCGTACATCAGTGCTGGATCCTGCGCCTCTTTGCCTTTCTTTCTGAGCTAAGGAGGCAGCTTGCTTTATCTGATAATCTTCATCTCTTTTTTTCTGCGCTTCAACCAAACTAGCTTCATGCGCGCGTTTAATAGCTATAAGATCATCTTTGTCCGTTCTTGGGCGCTTTGGTAGTTTGCCCTCACATTCAACATTAGCAATACCTTTGCCACGATCCGGACATGTTCTAGTTCCAGCGCCAGGTGCAATCTCAGTTTCAGCGCCATCTGCATCTGCTTCATCTAACTCAGTGGCTTCATCAACCAACTGAGCACCTTTGACTATGGGCGCACGCTTTGCAATGCGCTTTCTGTGCCTTTTCAAGACCAGGTTATCTTTCCAAAACACTGGTACGTCGTCTAATTTATAGACGGGATTCTCCTCAATAAATTTTGCAAGTGCTGGGTAGGTTAGAAAAATTTTAGTGAGGATTCTGCAGTGGGTCTTGAACTTTGTCTTTCCTTCACTCTTGTTCTTGTTGTATTTATCTATCTGCTCCATCAATGTCTTGAATAGAACTTGAGGCCAGTTCAACTTAGCCTTGCCCATAATGGCAGCAGTATACTACCACTTCTCCACCGTGAATCTGTTCACGTTGCCCGTTTTGAACACAATAGACGTGTCAACGAGATGTGCTATATGAGATAATACGTCACCACCATACCTAATCTCAACAGACTTGATGTTATTCTAAAGAGTTGGGATATTGAGATAGGCGCGTGTAACAATTTTCTGCGAGGCGACTAAATAAGTGTTGGCCTGACCAGCTATACTCTGAGGGCCAGTCGTGTTGAAATTCACTGCGTGTTTGATTGAGCCAGTAGAAATGGTAATATTAACATCATGTACGACGGCACGTATTCTGTAGCGCACGTATCCTACAACATCGGCTGGTAAATCAACGAGAGCGGCAGTGGAGAAAATCTCATCAACAAGAAGTGGAGAATAGAAGGGTTGGTCCAGTGTTAATAACGGGGTGAGTCCAGCAGTGTTGATGGTTTCTATGATGTCCAATCCCATCTGTTCTGAAGATAGCTCAGCAAGATCAAAGGTCTCACCGGGCCTAAAGTTTGCAATATCCTACAAAAATAATGATGATATAAGTTAGGAGTGAATTAGGCGCATAGAAGCATAACAATGGGCAAAGTAAATTAGGCGCATAGAAAATTTGAGGCGCATAGAAGAATTAGGCACAGAGAATTATAGGCGCATAAGTGTTAGTACCCAACCTGAAAATGAGTTATTAGGCATTCTAGAACTCACAGGGACCTCCTAGGTATTTACGAACTGCGCAGGACTTATCTAGGATTTCCTGAAAAGCCCAAATAAGGAGATATTGACGACCTAATCGGATGAAGCCGCAAAGATAGACGATTGATCAGAGCATTGGGAACCGAGCCAACCACTTGGACCAGCCGGGCGGCCAGTCAGGGAAGGGCCGGGCGGCCACTTCTTCTGGGTCAGAAACCCTATAAATAGGTGACCTCAGTTCATAATTTTGACACACAATTCTCTCCCCCGAGTTGTACAGTCTAAACTGCAGACAAAACTCTCTCTCTAAGCATTTCTAGCAATCCCGAAGGTCCGGCGAATCCGCGCAAGATATTCGACTTTGTTCTTGTCAAGATTGGTGAGAATTCTACAAGTTTTCTTAGTTTAGATCTGATTTATGATAGTTTCATTATGTTTATACATCTATATTCATGTGATTCATAACGTGTTCTTCATGTTCTTACTAGAATTCATAAAATGCTCTCTATCTAGGGTAGCGATCTTCATGCTTATGTGTTTACTTCATATATGTTCATGATGTTCTTATTATTATGCTAGATCTACAGCTTATCATGCGTAACATGCTAGATCTAATGTTTTAATCCCTATTTATATGCATAGCCGATTATGATCTCCAAGATCTAGGAACTACTTAAACCCTAAACTTTAGGTAATTACTCCCATGATCAATAATTCTCCAAGGATGAATATGATGAATACATTGATCTTATCAATGGTATAATCATTATTCTAGGATGTGATCGTCTTGTATGATTCTTTCTCCTCCCCTTTCATTATGCATGATCCCTTTTCTTCTCTCTATTCCGATTATGTGCGAACTATGTCGACATGAGCTTCTCATCACGAGAGGAACGTAGGCAATCTTCGGATCCGGGCTCAATCACTAACACACTACTAACACATTCATCATGATAGAAAGTCCGATCTATCGGGCGATAGGAGTGATAACTTGATATTCTTCTCTTGTCGTAACTTGACCCTCGAACCCTCTCTGTTAGCTTTTTCTCAATGTTTTAGCTCGATAAAAATAACTTGGTGACTCTTAATAAGGTTAAATGGCAACTTGAATATCCTAATCCCATAGAAAAGATAAATAAAGATAAATAAAAGAAAGACTTCCCGTGCGTCGCCCTCATTTTTGGAAAGGGGTATTCACAATAAATAGCACAGTGATTCAAGGCGCATGATTGTAGTAGGCGCATGTGATTGTAGTAGACGCATAGGTATACAAGGCGCATAGTATGGTTCTATGAAAATACATTAAACATAAAAAATTGACTAAGTATAAAATTAGGCGCATAAGATATTTAGGCGCATAATGTTATGAGACGCAAGAAGGATTGAGGCGCATAACACTTGTAATTTGAAAGGGGCGCATACAACTGTTAGGCGCATGAACCACTTGAGGTGCATAATGACAATAGGCGAATAAAGATACTAGGCGCATAGAGTTATATTTAGGCGCATAACAATGTATAATTTATACTTAGCATAAAATCACACAAAACATCACAAACAAGTAAACATCATTAACATGAAAGTAATATGAATCAAAAATGAAAATTTTCGAAAACAAGTTTTGAAAATCATAAAATGCAAGTCATGCAAGAAAATGAAGAACACGAAGAACATGCCCTTGAGTGCTCGAAGAACACCAAGAACACATAAATCATGAAACTTCACCAAATCAAACAAAAAACATGTCAAAACGACTTCACGAAGACAAGGATCTCAAATATGTAAACCAAAACAAGAACAAATTAACAATGATTCCAGAAAATGGATTTGAAGGTCCGAAAATTTGAAAAGTTCAAAAATGGAAAATTTTCAGATTCACAAAGAATAACGAATTGATCGTTGAAAAATTAAGCTATAAAGGTTCTAAATCACAAAACGAACATAACCCAACAAACGATTTAGAAAACGGAGAACCAAAACAAGATTAATCAAAGAAAAATGATTTTCGGTTTTTGAAAATATGAGAACCCAGAAACTGAAAAAAATACAGAAAATTAAAGAGGTTTAGAGTTTAGGATTCATACCATTTCACCTTGATTCGCTTTGGTTGAACGTTTTGGACCCATAAATGATATATATAGATGAAGAAATGTGAAGAAAAAAATGAGAGGTAGAGAGAGAGAGATGGTAGAGACTGGGAAGAGAGAGGGGTGTCTGGGAGAGAGATGAGAGAAAAAGATAAATGCGAATTAATGGGATGTGTCATAAAAGTACGTCTCATAAATGCGAATGACGCAAAGTACGATTGATGTGACACCTTGGGTTTAGAAAAATTGTCCCACTTCCCTTTTAATTGTATGAACAATTTTGATCAATTTTTGCACAAACACCAAAAACATCTGTTTTAGTGTAAGTTTGGGGTGCAAGAAATATATCCCCAGAAAAAAAAAATTTGAAAAATGGAAAACGAGGGAAAATTAATTGCACAAGTACCGTTGAACAATTATGGAATGTCAAAAAACAAAGATTCTATGTAATAAATAATAACAACATACCTGGTACTTGTGAAAAAATTTAATACGTTCAATCATTGAAATATTAAATGAGGGATATTGAATGAGCCTCATTAATTGATTGTGCGCATAGTGAGGCAAATAACTCATGGACGCGCGCGGAAGAATAAGGTGCAATTTGAACTTGGGCGCGCAATGAGTTGGTGGGGCACGTAGAGATTAGGCGCGTACCACAGTTTCTTTAAAACTTTGAAATTGATTCCACTTTAAAGACCTATGATATACATAACTCCAAGAGACATAAAATCATTAGTAGTGATAAAACTATATTGACTAGTTGAGTTCAATCATACCCATTTCACCTCTAAAAAAGATGAACCGTTTCGCGTCAAGTGCTTTCGTAAGAATGTCGGCGATTTGAAAGTCGGTTCCTACGTGCTCCAAATGAATGTTGCCTTTTTCCACGTGGTCTTTGAGGAAGGGATATTTGATGTCGATGTGCTTTGTCTTGGAGTGCATGACAAGATTTTCAGAAACCGCAATTGTTGATGTATTGTCGCAGTAGATGGGACAATTTTCTTCAATGATGTCGTAGTCCACCAATTGCTGTTTCATCCATAATATCTGACAGCAACAACTTCCAGCAGCGATATATTCTGCTTTCGTTGTTGAGACAGACACTGAGCTTGTTTCTTACTCGCCCGTGACACAAGTCGATATCCAAGGAAATGACAAGTGCCACTTGTGCTTTTCCTATCAATAGTGCACGCTGCATAATCCGTATCTGAATAACCTACAAGTTTAAAATTCGAATATTTGGTGTACCAAAGTCCAAGGTTAACAGTATCGAAGAGATATCGTATAATAAGTTTCACAGCAATTAAGTGCGCTTCTCTAGGGTCAGATTGATAACGAGCGCAAACACAAACACTAAACATTATATCGGGCTTATTAGCAGTGAGATAAAGGAGTGAGCCAATCATACCTCGATAGAGCGTTTGATCAACCTTTTTACCTTTTAAATCTTTTTCGAGTTTGTTGCCGGTAGCCATTAGAGTGTCGTATGCTTTAGCATTCTTAAGTCCAAACATTTTGATTAGATCTCTTGTATACTTAGCTTGGTTGATAAATATGCCTTCATTCATTTGCTTGATTTGAAGCCCGAGGAAGAATGTGAGTTCTCCCATTATGCTCATTTTAAACTTGCTCTTCATTAGTTTCTCAAAGCACTTGCACAACAATTCATTAGTAGAACCAAATATAATATCATCAACATAAATTTGAACAAGTAATTTATGACCATTATGTTTGGCAATGAAAAGAGTAGTATCGATTTTACCGCGAGTGAAGCCTTTCTCAATGAGAAACTTGAATAGTGTATCATACCATGCTCTTGGCGCTTGTTTGAGCCCATACAAAGCTTTCTGGAGTTTGTAGACATGATTTGGAAATTATGAATCTTCAAACCCAGGTGGTTGAGCTACATAGACTTGTTCTTGGAGTTCACCATTTAGAAACACGCTCTTCACATCCATTTGATATAACTTGAAGTTCTTGTGAGTGGCGTAAGCTAGAAAGAGTCTAATAGCTTCAAGTCTTGCTACGGGCGTGAAAGTTTCATCGTAATCAATGCCTTCCTTTTTCCTATAGCCTTGTGCAACCAATCTTGCTTTGTTTCTCGTGATGGTTCCATTCTCATCCATCTTGTTTCTAAACACCCATTTCGTACCAATCACTCCTTGATCATTCGGTCTTGGAACAAGAGTCCAAACCTTACATCGTTCAAATTGATTGAGTTCTTCTTGCATTGCAACAACCCAATTTGGATCTTGGAGTGCTTCATCAGCCTTCTTCAGTTCAATTTGAGAGATAAATACAGTGTAAGCATCAAAGTTTGTAGCTCTCCTTATACGGACACCAACATGTAGATCACCAATGATGTTATTGATTGGGTGACCTCTAACTTCACGAATTTTAGGAGGTAAGTTAGGTTGGGTTATAGTAAATTGAAGGTCTTCAATTGGTACATCTTCTCCAGCTTCAAAATCATCAAAGTTAGGGGGTTGAACTAGTTCAGTGTTGAAAATGGGAGTGATACCAATATTTGAGTGGGGCGCAGGAGTGAATGCAGGCGCATTGTATGGTGCAGCTGAATCTTCACTTGGTGCGCTATTATCAAAGTTCGGCACAACTGATGTAGATGGATTTCCTTGAGTTGATGCATTCTGATCTAGTGTAGGTGCAACTGGAATAGGGGCACCTGTCTCATTAAACTCAACAGAATCATCAGTAATATTTGGAGCCAAATGTGGCTCAAGGAGAGAATGTTCATCAAATATAACATGTACAGATTCAACTATCACTAAAGATCTATTAAAAATGCGAAAAGCTTTAGAATATTTGGCATACCCAACAAAAATACCTTCGTCGGTTTTGGCATCGAATTTACCTCTATGTTCGTTTCCATTGTAGAGGATATAACATTTACAACCAAAGATCATGAAGAATGCAATGTGGGAGTTCTACCACGCCAAAGTTCATACGGAGTCTTGTTATGAAGTTTGTTGATGAGGGAACGATTTTAAGTGAAACGTGCGGTGTTGATAGCTTCTTCCCAAAAGTACTTAGGCAATTTTGCTTTAGCTATCATCGTCTTTCCTACTTCAATAAACTTCCTATTTTTCCTTTCCATAACGCCATTTTGTTGAGGAACTCCAGCTGTTGAAAAGTTATGATCTATCACATGATCGTCGCAGTATCGAGCAACACCATTGTTCTTAAATTCTGTTCCATTTTCAGACGTATTCAATGGCTACGGCTTTGGAGTCCTTATTGAAGCCTAGCTAACGAGCAATTCCTAGCAGTGTATGCAATCACAGCCGTCTTGTCATGGTCGCTGCCATGTTTCTGCGATCATCTATGAAATTATTGAATTTTGAAGTTGATGTGAGGCATCGCCGATTGAGATGAATTGTTAACAATGTCATCTTCTTTTTGGTTTTGGAGCAGTCTGAATAGAGTGGTTAGAATGTCATAACAATTGTCCTTTGTAATCATCATTTCCATCCATGTATATCTTAAGTAATCATCCACCATAACTAGAGTATACTTGTTTCCTCTAATACTTGCAGTGGTAACTGATCCAAATAGATCAATGTGTAGCAGTTGCAAACATCTAGTAGTTGAGGGATTTGTCTTGCTGGAGAAAGAGTGTTTCGATTGTTTGCCTAGTTGACACGCTAGTTGACACGCGGCGCACTTCTTGTCATAATGATCAGCAACCTTGGGAAGTTCTTTAACAAGATTATTCCTGCTGAGTTTAGATAGATACTTGAAGTTCAAGTGACTTAAGCTCTTGTGCCACAGCCAACTATTTTCGCTCACACTTTTAGCTACAAAACAAAGATTAGTACTAGAGTTCATACTATGGAAATCAATAATATAAATAATTATCTTACGATATCCCGTGAGTAATGTAGCTCCAGTTTTGCCATTCTTGATAAGACATTGAGTTGAGGTAAAATGGCATTCTAATCCACTGTCACAGAATTGAGATATGAATAATAAATTGTGCTTGAGCCCTTCAACGAGAGAGACTCTTTCAATACACACTTTGTCTTTCTTGAGCTTTCTAAATGCTACAATTTGACCTTTGTTGTTATCACCAAATGTTACGGAGGGACCTCTTTCTTCATGAACATCTTCAAGTAAGGATTCATCTCCAGTCATGTGTCGTGAACACCCACTATCAAGAATTCAGTCATACGTTTTAGCTTTTGAAGATCCAGCCATGAAGCAAAGAACCTGAAATATAAACATTTAAAGAAGGTCCCCTTTATTCCTTTTCGGGTCATAGAGTTAGCAACTTTTGACGACCCACTCTTGCTTGACCTTAGGATTTTTACGTCCTTTGGCATTGGGAGTGAATCTCAAAAGGCATTCCACGGCCTTATGTCCAGAACAATCACAAATAGAACAATAATGAAAGCCACCAATCACGTGAGTTTTCACAAACTCTTTACTTTTCTTTGGGATAGCATCCTTCTTTGGGTCAGATGAACTAGCCTTAACAAAATCCTTTTGAAATTTTGGAGCGCTTTTTCTAGGAGGGCGCATAGGGCTAGGAGGCGCACGGCGGTGAGGCGCGTGGCTCCTAGGCGCATGATGTTCATTCGTAGAAGGAGCGTGCCTTGTTTCAAGAATGATTTTGTTAGAAAATGATTCATCTGTAGCTATTTCCTTCCCTTTAGCTTTCCCAAATTGTTTCGTTGGGTAGACATAATGGAATGTTTGTCTCTTGAATTTTTCCTGTCCTTTACCTATTGAATTAGAATGTTTTTCCTTGGGAATTTCATGAGTTTGCTGAGTTGTAAATTCACTGTCTCTTTCAGCACAAACATCACACTTAATGTTGTCACTAGTTGATGATGTGAATCCCAAGCCACTTTTATCACCACTGGCTTTTTGGGACTCAAAGATACCGTCCATAGTGACATGAGAATTGGACCACTCATTTGTAATCTTTTTAAGATCAGTAATTTGAATGACCAATTCGTCGTTTTGAACTTTAAGAAGTGAATTCTGTTCCGTTAGATAAGTGTTTTTAACAGTAAGAGGAGTCATGCTCTTTATCTGCTCCTTAAGGAGGGTGAGTTAAGATTTTAATAGAGATTTCTCGGTCTTAAGCTGCAAAATTTCATCACATGATAGAGCCAAAGCTTCCTTCATATCACTAAAACCACTTATTACCTTTTCAGCCTCTTTGAATAACTTTTCTTGCTTTACAATGTCCTCGTCATGATTGATTGTAGGAATAGGTGCAACTTGAGGTCTTATATATTCAATTTTCTGAGTTTTCTTCTAGCACTCAGATCACATCTGGAGAATAAAGATCCACCATCGCTTTGAGCTGGAGTGAGAAATCCTTGTTCAATGAGCTCGCTGATGGTTGGTCCTTTCTTCTTTTTTACCTCTTGAAAACCTGCAGATTTCTTGACAGGTTTATTCAAGGTCTTCATATTAGGAACATCTTTTGATAAGTCATCATCAGAATCATAATCATCAATTTCATCATCCTTTGCCACCAAGCACACACGTCCATCATCAGAATCTTCACCGCTCTCTTCCGAGTCTGTTTCAATCCACGTGTTACGATCATTTGATGGTGATTCTTCTTCAGCAATCATTCCCTTATGACGAGTGAATTTGGGAGTGAATTTGGGAGTATGGCTGCTCTTCTTTTGCATGTACTCAAATTTGGGAATTGGGAAACTTGATGCAAAATGTCCTGGTTTCCTGCAATTAAAACAAACAAGGTATTCTTTCCTTTTTGAATCACTGCTTCTTGTAAACTTTGGAGGAGCTCTGCTGGTAGATCCTTGAGCTTTGTTGAATGAGCCGGGTTTTAGGAATTTTCTGAACTTCTGGAATCTCTTCACAAATAAAGCGAAGTCTTCATCATCCATGTCCAATAGCTCAGAAGTAGAAATTTTGGGATCAGAACTTTTCTCATCCGGCGCAGGCGCTTCCTCTCTATGCGCCACCATTGCGATAGATTTTGACTTTCCTTCAGTTTCACTGATGCGCTGAAGTTTGAGCTCATAAACCTTGAGATTAGCATAAAGGTTCCTTAGAGTCCAATCATCCAAAGTTCTAGCGTCTTTAAGGGCGCTAGATTTATGGAGATACTTGATCCAAAAGCAGCAAGGAAATTAACATTCAATTCCTTGTTTGAGAGTTTCTTTCCAAGTGAAATACATAGATTGATAATTTCACAATATCGTTCATAAGTCTGTCTAAGAGTTTCACCGGGGAATTGAGAGAAATTGTTGAATCTCTTTTGCACTTCGTATCTCTTGTTCTCCTTGCAAATAGTGTCTCCTTCTATATGCTCTTCAATAGCATCCCATAATTCATTGGCGGTAGCACAATGCATGACTTGTTGTTTCATAGCCATGCTTAGAGTGCTGAGGAGAATGTTTCTTGCTTTCCCATCATTTGCAACTCTTTTTATTTCTTCTTCAGACCATTCTTCCTTTGGTTTCTTAACTGTTGGTTGAGCAGCGTTGGTGCACGGGTTTGGATTCTCTTTCATTGGGATGTAAGGTCCATAAACCACGGTGTCATGAAGCCTTTCATCGATTGAAGTAAGACGGGTCAAGATGTGAATTTCAAAACATCGAAATGATCTTCATCAAAGACTGGAACATGTGTGTAGTTAGCAGTTGCCGAAGGTTTTGAGTTTGCCATATCGAATCGGCACCCAAGCTGTTAAGCTTGAAAAACAAAAACGTTTTATAAAGGTGTTTGCTTTGATACCACTTGTTGGTCCCAAAGGGGCAACAAGGGTATAAAAATAGCAAGAGGGGGGGGGGGGGTGAATAACTGTTTTGAAATTCTTTTCGTACCCTTGATAAACTCAATTGCAAATGCGCACTTTATCAAATAAGCGTTATGAAATGCGCCTAAGTGAGTGAGTGAAATGCAAAGCGGAATTTAGTTAAGTAAATAGGCGCAAAGTATGATAAAGGGGGAGCACACACACTCTAAGTATTTTGGCTCAAAGTGAGTGAAATAAGGAACTAAGGCAAATGATATAACAAACACAACACAATTCAATCTAATCAATCTACAATGAATACACAAGCAAATAGTGAGATAAGATAATAACTTGAAAGTAAATGACAAGAAATTAATACGCGCTATTTGGAAAGGTTCGATCGGGAAATGATCTACGTCCTCTACCAAGATGGTTAGTCTTGGATTTCTAATGGAGATCTTATATTATGAGAGAGTGTTACAAATTACAACGTTTGAGATTTACACTAACTCAAGATCTAATATTCTATAAAAGAACAAATCCTAGACAAAACAGGTGTATCTCTTAAAGAAAGATCTAAGTGATCAAACTTAAAGAGTTACGTGTGTGTTCTTAGTTTCAAGGCTCTTTAGATCTATGAGATTTAGAGCACAATAAAACTAAAGTGTTTTTGGTTGAGGATCTGGGCTAAGTATAAAGGTATGAAGATGTTCTTGAGGAATCTGGGAATTCAAAGGGCAATCTTCAAATCTTCAACAAATGTTTGAGAGAGAAATTCTGAAATGCTTAGCAACTTCAAATGGTTGAAGTTATGGGGTATTTATATTAGAGCCCCAAAAACTAGCCGCTGGAAATCCCTTGTGGATAAGATCAAAGGACAGATGTGCTGGAGCTCATTGAGTGGAGCACGTGTCCTTTTATATCTGTTAGACACATAACACAAATATGACCGTTGTGGACAGGTGTCCTCAAATCTAGGTGCACACGTGTTATTTATCCACCGTTGGATCTTTGGCATAGTTTGAATCTCTTCAAGTCTTTATATCTTCAATAAATCACCAAGTGTTTGAATTTCATCATGTGAGGCGCATTGAGCCATTGGGGCGCATAGGCCATTTAGGCGCGTGGCACGGTGCGCGCCAAAAGGGGCACATAGGCGCAGTACATTGGCGCATGGCGCATGGCGTGTGGCTCAAATAAACTTGTGATTTTTCTTGAATCTTGATGTCTTGCCTTATTTCTAAGCCTAGTCTATTTAAATGGGCTACCTAAAAAATAAAGTATAAATACTTCTTACATATGGGTCTAAAGTCCATGAAATAAAACTTAGGTAATGGATCAATCAAATCTAATCAATCCTATTCATTGAATACTGAGATATAAGTGGGCATACCCAACAGGTCCGCAACAGTCTAAGTTTTTTCCATGCGCGTCCGCGGGCTCAACATGAAAAGTTACTTGAAATAAATTTGTGATCTCGTCTGTCTATCTAAAATATGTTTATAAGAAAGGGATAACAAATATATTTTTTTAAATGCATAAAATGGATGGTAATGAGCAGTTCTAGGGGTGGGGCCCCGTTTTGAGTCCCGCAGCTCAAAAATTAAAGTACATGTCTTACTTGTTTTTTCGCTCTGATTATATATTTGAAGTCTGTTAATCCATCAGATGCACCGATAAGTCTCACGGTACTCCCGCGTACCAAAATCGAGGGTTCTAGGTCAATTTTAGTGTATAGACCGGTCAACAAGGTTTGTCGGGAGTGCGAGATCGGGGTGTCTATAGAGCCCCCCGCCGAATCTCCTTGTAATGTAAAGGGGATTCGACGATCACTAAGAGATAGACGATCTCGTCTAGTGTAAAAACCCGAGCCCGCAGGCCCGACCCGTTACACAAGCACCACGGACTGGCCCAATGAATACAAATATCTTGGGTCCACTTGGCTTACCACAGGCCCACCCAAAAATCCTTGGACGTATTGGTATTCATTGGTAATTCGTTGAACCTTAAGTACCACTCAAGATTTCGATATCCCACCGATATGGGATATCACAATCTCCCCACCTTGGATCCTTGCCATCCCCGGCAAGGCCCACTTGGATCAGAACCCCAGGCAGTGTGGATTCAAGAGGTCGCTCGTACAGATTCAAGAGGTGACCCCTACCGTCTCTACGGTGTACACTTTGTTCCGCACAGCACTTTGTTCCACACTTCCGGCCGGAACCCGCTCTGATACCATTTGCAAAAGAAAAGTAACGAACAAAGAAACAACGCAGAAACACGCTGGAAAAAAAAAAGGGGAGATAGTCAGAGAGAAAGAAATAAACACAAACGCTGAACTGAGAGTTGACGTCTTACCGACAACGGACAAGCAGGGCAGACGCAAGGTCAAGTTCTACCTCTACCACCAGAGTTCACCTCCACCTCCGAATCTCCAATCTTAATCACTCTAGTTTTCTCGTATGTTTCAATTTTTCGGATTTCAATTTAAGGCTTTTATTGTTGAGTAATTTAAATTTTCTGATTTAGGGTTCATATTATTGATTTATTCAAATGAGATTGATTGATTTAGGGTTCATATTGTTAAGTAATTTAGATTTTTGATGTAGGATTATTATTATTGAGTATTTTTTATTCATGTTGTCATTGATTTTCTTTTTTAGAATTGGTGGTGTTTTCTTATTTGTTGATTATTGAGAGATTCTTGAAAAGAAAACCATTAACGTAACCTGGAACTAGTTTTGGGGTAATTGAATCGGTGATCAATTTATAAATGATTCTCTCGTGCCTTATATTGATGTCAGAAAAAAAGTTGTTTTAGAGCGTTACAGATGAAGATGTAATTAAACGTTTCATAGTATGAAAACGCGTAAGAGACAATTTTTTTTTTTTTTTTTGTAATTGATGTAGGTATTTATGTAGAAAACAATTAATTTTTAAGCTTTTGGTAATGTAATTGTGAACCCCCTTTAATTTAGGTCTGGGTCCGCCCCTGGTTCTATTGTCAGGAATCGACCAAAAAGTTCTTGAGTCTGCTTGATAATTCATCCTAATGGCCGGAATTTCTAAAGACAGTCGCACTGCTAGCCTCTCTCAAGTTTACAATCAGGAGAATTAGTTAGAACAGCAAGATCCAACCGGACAAGATGCACAGAATAAGGCAGCTAGCATAGCTGCCGGTGGGGCGAACCCTACTGGAGGATTACTTCCTCCTACACCCCATGGTCGGAATCTACACGTGAACGGCCTATGAATTGTAAACTGCTGCTTCACCCGGTTCAACAATTCGGCCGATTCATAGTTTTCAACGATTTTTCAACAGTTAAAAACCGCCGGTCATCTGGTTCAAACGTGAATCGTGGACATGTCTACTCGTAATATTACACGATTGTCCTATACGAAACTTAAATCCCGTCCTCATTGCTACTGACACGACTCATAAATACGCCCTGCGTTCCAAAATACTTGCAGTTCTAAGAGAATTTTTTTTGTCTCAAAATACTTGCAGTTTTAAAGTTATTCATAAAATTTTGACATACTTTGCCTATACTTACCTTATTTACTAGGATTAGGTAGTTGTCACTGTAAAAGCATTTAATTGCTTAAGTACTTGAAATCTGTACATGATAATTTAATCTGTTTGATATGTATTGATTACTTTTCTTAATATGTTTGAAAATCCTAAAACTACAATTATTTTGGGACGGAGAGAATATTAAAAATTAAAATCGGTTGGCTAATTTGTCAGTCTTACTTATCGAGAAGTAAAATATACTCCATACTCTCATCACAGTTAACAAACAAAAGATATTTAGTTTTTTTCCTAGTTCTCTTTTATCATGTCAAAATATGATAATTTTTTTCAGCATTACAGAAAAGAGAAAAAATAATTTTAATATAAATTGAAAGATATATAATGTGAATTTAAAAATGAGTTTCAATGACACATATATGCAACTGGCTTTGGTAGTTCATTACCCGGTTCTTGATGCTATTATTTGATTCTAATTGTGTTCAATGATATCGTTGTTCAACATCACAGTGGCGAGGCTACGTGTTGCTGAAGGGGGTGACCCCCATGTTTTGAAAAAAGAAAATTTTTACTAGTGTTATTTTTGTAATTTTTTGATGAATGTAAGGTATTATTGAAAATATTGAAAGTTCTAACCCCCTTTCTGAAAAATAAATTTTACATTAAATTTTTAATTGACCCCCTTCTATAAACATATTTGTGGTTAAATGATTAAAATAAAAATGAGAGGGTTAGAAATAGAAAGTATAGACTTACATGAGTTACTGAAAGAATACTTCACGATCCAGTTAAAATAGTCGAAATCGATGAACTAAAATGCGAAGAAAACAGACGAGAGTAGAGATTTGAGTTCTTGGATGATTTGAATTTTGAAGAACTTGTGTTCCAAAATTCTACAAATTACAACTAATCAATGTAAGTTTCTTACCTTTAATCTTCCGTCACCATTACTATTCACCCAATTCGTTCCAATTTGGGCTCCAAAAAGCTACTGTGGTGGTGATGTCTTCTGTTTTTCACCTCACCGGCACACTCAACCCATTCTCCCTCTAATTCCCTATGAACAATGTTAGTGAAATGGAAAAACTTCTTTGACTTCAAACATCACACTGTTACAAGTTATGTTATTAATGCCCTATTGTATGTGCCCCAATCTGAACTTAAACCAACTTAGAGGAATTCTTAGCACCATTCAGTGAAAAAACTGATAGGCTAGGACCTCACTAGGGTAAACCAAGAACCTTAGGACTGTTCTGGAATTAAACTTAGAAAAATCCAGAAGCTCGCCAGGCTGAGCCGTATGGATAGTTTGGGTACTAGAAGGGCCCAGCCGTACGGCTAGTTTGGGTGTCTTCAGTCCCTAGCATACACTCTACTGAAATACGAGCAGAAACACACACATTGTGATGATTGAGTGAAAGAGTGGAAGATAGGCTAGAATCAAACATTGGTAAGGCCTCCTTCTCCCCCATCTCCCCTTCAGTCCGCTTTATTTAATTGTCTATGATCTTGTCTACTTAATGTTTATATATTTCTTGTGATATTATTACTTGGAACCAAGCCTTTGAAATGATTCATGGTGCCCTCATACTTTGTGTATGAATATGGGTTAAAACCAAAGATGATCAAGGCTTGTTATGATAAGTGAAATTTACTTTATGTCATTTACTTTCATGTCAATCTATATTCATGTCATTTAATTCTATGTCTTTACTTTTCGCTTGGTGATCCATTGAACATCTTGGAGAAATCCCTTGCTATTTATGATGTTCATGGTTATTGTTGAGATGATCAAGTTTGGGTGGTAAAGTCCCAATCTTTACCATCTAAACTTTGATTTAAGCCTTAATAGTGTCCCTTTGGATGATAAAGACTCAATCTTTATCCATCTAAAGGTTGATTTTTGATGCCTCAAGGCTTTTTATTAGATGAATCAACCATTTGGGAGGTTAAAGTCTAAATCTTTAACGATCCAAATGGTTATTTTGGATCAAAGCCATGTTCATCAACTTTGTGTTAACTTCCCCAATTATTGCTTTGATCATGCCCAAAAGCCTTGTGTTTTGGTGTCTAATTAATGGTCAAAGGCATACGGATGTTGTTATGCATGTTTTGGTACCACAAAATAAACTGAAAAGATCATATTCTGTCCAGTTTCAGCAGGATGTTCTGTTTCTGCCTGAACTGGACTGCTTTTTGATAAATCTGTAAAATTCCCAGGACAGCCATCCTCATCCGTACGGATGGTTTGTCCAGGGAATGGTTTTTTCCAGTTTTTTTCCATTCTATTAAAAGGCTTTGCAAATAAACCCCTTTTCGTTAAATCTTAAACTGTTTTCTGTTAAGTCAGTTTCTCCCATTTTAAAATATACACACACACACTTGCACATTTTTGGTCAACAAACTAAGGAGACTCGGTTTTTCGAGGCGGATTGGGTGAACGATGAAAAGTTCTTCCCAAAACATAACTTGACCTCCGAACTCACCTTCTCTAACCTTTTCCGTTAAATTTGGGTTTAACATTAAATTAACGTGGCGACTCTGTTTTCTTGAACATAAAGTGTCGTGTTTGATTCTCGAGGGAACCTTTCCGTCGTTTTCCCGCTGGTATATCACAGTGGCGACTCCGCTGGGGATTAGTGTGTTTTCAAACTTACTTTTAGAAGATTTGGGGGAATTCTTGTGTGGGTCAAGCTCCCGTTCCCGTTTGTTGACTTTTTGCAGATTTTGTGTGTATTTTATGTTTCTGTTTTGATTTTTGAGAATGAAACTGCCCTGGAAACACAATAACTAGGGCTTGATGAAACATTGAAACTGGAAAATTGCAAAAATAATGGGGACACCTCCACTAGCCATACGACTGGTTTTTTCGGGCCCACATAATGTTTCAAATTGACAATTTCTTGTAGGGCAGAAACATTCTGATGGTCCCCCGTGCTTCTGCTTATCCAGGTTCCAATTTACAGCCTTTATTTGTGCACATATGCCTTTGTTTTATTAACCAAAAACTTAATTTTTAAACCTTGGTTATGCACAAATTTTGGACATAAAATTTTGGGTTTTTCAAGGCCTCATTGTGCATAACCCTCTTTTATAAAAAATTGATTTTCAAAATCCTTTTGTTGTGCACAATCTTTTTGTACCGATTGATTCTCAAAGGGCCTTGCTCCTCTTGTAAAAATTTCTTGGTTGTCAAAACCTTTTATTGTGCACAAGCTCTTCCATGTACAAAATTCGATTTTCAAGGTTATTACTGTGAATACCCATTTCCGATGAAGCGACGCATGGGAAGTATCTTGTGATTATTATTATTTTTAAAAGGAATATTCTTAACGACGTTAAAATTATGAGAGTCGCCACGCCGTTTTAATTATAGCCAAAACATTGAAAAAAGCATTTTTAGTGGGTTCGGGGGTCAAATTACAACAAGAGAAGAATATTGAACGTTATCACTCCTATTGCCCGAATTGATCGGTCTTTCTATCATGATGAATGTGTTAGTAGTGTGTTAGTGATTTAGACCGGATCCGAAGATTGCCTACGTTCCTCTCAATGTGAGAAGCTCAGGTCAACGTAGTTCGCAGAGAATTAGAATAGGTAGAAGAATCGGGATCATGCATAATGAGGGGTGAATTACCTAAAGATTAGGGTTTAGAAGTAGTTCCTAGATCATCCTCGGGTTGGTGAACCCTAGATCATCATCGGCTATGAAATAACATGTAATTATGAAGACCGAAACCCTAAATATAGCATAAATAAGGTTTCAATCTATGAACACGATGAGCATGCGAAGAACATATTATGAACATATGAATGAACATGCAAAGCATATGAAGAAACTATGAATAAACATGAAAGAACATGAATATTAAAAGATCTACATTAAAAATGATGCAAGAACATGAAGAAAAAGTTAGAAAACTTACCTATGTTGGTAAGAAATAAACCTTTGATCTCCTTGAGTGTTTGAATGCTTAATTAGGGAGAAAATTGTGTTTAAGAACTCCAAAATTCGGACATAAAGCTCTCAAAATCGGACCTTAAACCAATAGCATGGGATTGGTTTATATAGTAAACTGAGGGGAAGATCTGACGGTCCAGATCATCTGGCGCAAAGGTGGCCGCCTGGCCATGATTGAAGCCGGCGACAAGAGTAGCCGCGTGGCCAAGGTTGACGCGTAGCAAGGTTGGCCGCGTGGCCAATTCTGAAAGCTGACTTGATTCTTAAGCTAGGGTTTCTGCATGGTTTTAAGGAAACCATTTACTACCTATTTTGATAGATTTTGTCATAAATGAGATATTTCGGGAATCCGGGACAAGTCTTTGCAAGGTTTCTAATTCCTATAAAGTCCTTGTATTTTTGGGAAAGTCCTAATAAACTCATTTTCAGGTCGGGTACTAACAGTAGCCCCTCGGCGACGCTTCTTGCAAGCCAATGTGGGGTCGACAATAATAGAAGGATCCGTCTGAAACATGAGTTTCAAAACAGATGAAAGGTAAGGGAACGGCTGAACCTTGACAGGTGACCTACGTATCCGCGGGGGAATCAAGCCAAACGTAGTTCAAATCTGATGGGGAAATTGGGACTGATTGTCCTCTGATAGGGAGCAACGTCTTCTGCTGGGGAAAATGCACCTGCTGGGGATGAGAGATGACCGCGTCGGTCGGGTGGCTGGACCTTTTTAGGTTTCCTACGTATCCTGCGAGGAATCAAGCCGGTCGTAGTTCAGAGCTATTGGGGAAAGACGAGACATCGAACTTCTGTTGCGGATAATAAACCTACGGATACTATCTTGTATGAAGAACGAACATTCATAAGTAATGAAGTTATTTGGGAAAAATA
The DNA here is from genome assembly GCA_026119855.1 of Campanula takesimana. Classification (NCBI taxonomy): domain Eukaryota; kingdom Viridiplantae; phylum Streptophyta; class Magnoliopsida; order Asterales; family Campanulaceae; genus Campanula; species Campanula takesimana. The sequence continues at coordinate 464,448 of JAOWBW010000029.1, read as the reverse complement.
AAGACTACGTTGTCTAAATAATCCCAAGATGGAATGGTAAACGCAATCAGGATCGCCAGGGCTCCTACCGATTGCGCTAAAGTAATAGATGTTGGATCTCTCGCGAACAGAAACGCCGAGGCTTCTGCCAATCGCGATCAACCAAGGATACGTATGTCATAGAGGTCGAAGTCTCTACGATCATGCAAATCCTAATAATAGATGCCGGATATCTCGCAAACAGAAACGCCGAGGCTTCTGCCAACCACGATCGATCTAGGATGCGTATGTCATAGAGGCGCCGAAGTCTCTACAACCATACGAATCCTAATAATAGATGCCGGATCTTTCGCAAACAGAAACGCCGAGGCTCCTGCCAATCAAGATCGATCTAGGATACGTATGTCATAGAGGCGCTGAAGTCTCTACAACCATACGAATCCTAATAATAGATGCTGGATCTCTCGCAGACAGAAACGCCGAGGCTTCTGCCAACCACGATCGATCTAGGATACGTATGTCATAGAGGCGCCGAAGTCTCTGTAATCATACGAATCCTAAGCAAATATTCGGTGAAGAATGGAAATTTTAAGGGGCTTTCCGTACCCAAAGGTAACGAATATCAGTCAAAATAGTGCTAAGGGCATTTAAAATGAATTAAGGGGAAAAGATCAGGGGCAAAAATGGAATTTTATCTGAAGGGACAAGGTTGGCCGCGTGGTCAAACACACTGAATTGCAACAGTGGCCGCGTGGCCAAGACCGCTGAGTGGTCAGATCTCCTTCACGCGGATCGATGATCTGACGGCTGGGATTGCTAGCGCATAAGTGGCCGCGTGGCCAAGGTCGCCGTCGGGCTTACTCCTTGGTCACATCACCAGAAACCCTCCCTCTTATCCTTCTTTCTTCTTCTTCCTTCCTCCATTGTTGACGACTTAGAGAGAGAAAATTGAGTTTTTAGAGAGAGAAAGCTCAGATTTTGATAATTTTGAAGACTTCATTTCACATATTTCTTGAAGCTATGGAAGATTGGATCAATGAGGCATTATTTAGGGATTTTCCGGGCCAAGGTGGGTATATGCTTCCACAACAAGAGTAACAAGGAGAGGGGCACGGTGATGCTCAGGGCGAAGGAAATGTCGGGGCTGACCCAGGAGCGGGATTTGAAGTGGCGCCCTTGATTCCACGAGGTGGTTTGAGACCACGAGCCGCAACTCGGAATTATCGCGATAATCTGCTGCGGTCTACGTTCGACCAAGATTACGATTTTTACATCGACTCTGAGCGTCATTGGTCGATGGGGCTTCCGGAGACGCGAGAGGTAAATTTCGAATTTTCACTCCTCTCTTTCTCGCACATTTTCATGTTTTATACATAGTATGAAATGCCAAAATAATGGAATGCTAGAATTTAAATTGCTAGAATGGTAACATACCTGTGCTGTGTTTACCTGCAGAGGATCAAGGCTCATGGGTCCACAGTGACTGTGGGCAAACTGTGGGCGTCTCTGCCGGAGGGACCGGGCGGTTTGCGTGCTCGGATCGAGGCTATGGGGTTTGGCCCATTCTTTGACAGTGTTCGCATGGTTGGAGGCACCCTAAAGGTGGCAGCGGTGATAGAGGTATGCCGGGAGTTCTGGTGGGATACCACCCATACCTTCCACTTTAGTTGGGGAGAGATTACCATCACGCCGACGGATTTCGCGGCTATCACAGGGTTGAGGTTTACTGGTACCCCTTTGCCTTTTGATGAGAGCTTGGCGGAGCGGCGGGACTATAGACAGGCTTTGCTGGGAGTCAACACTGACCTGGGAGGAGGTGTCAAGGGTTATGGAGTGGAGGCCGGGAAGGTGAACCGCTTGGTGGAGGTGGCTATTGAAGCCTTTGGCAGGGGGAGTATGATTTGGATTGTTTGGTCCGGCTGTTCTTATGGTACAGCTTTTCGGAGATCTTGTTTCCCAGTGGGGCTACTGTCTGCCGGTACTCACTGCTAGGGGCTTTGGTGGACTTGGACCTAGTCGGTGGGATTTCTTGGGGGCGGAGCCGGTTTGGCTGAGATATACCGGGCTTTGGACCATTGCTCGAGGGCTAGCTCGTCGGCCTTTGACGGGTTTTAGTTCGCCTTTGAGGTATGCTCTTGACTACCCTTCTTTTTCACATTGTTGAGATTTCTGCTCTATCCTTTGGTCTGAAATGTCTCTCCCATTGTATGCACAGGCTTGGGTGTACGAGATCTCCGGTGTCGCCCCTTTTCAGTTGGTGATGAGCGCCAACAAGGTTGTTCCCATCATGTCGTACTGGTGCAAGGGCAACAGGGCTCCTCCCCGCAGAAACCGGGATAGGAAGACGGTAGATGCTGCTGATCTGAGGAGGGTGTTCGCGATGTCTGAGCCTGTCGGGGTTAGATTTTACCCATGGAGTCCATCCAATGAGGCTTCGGTGGGTCCCTATGTAGTGGAGTTGACCGCTTCTAGGGTTCTGCTTGTGGGTCTCACCGGGGAGGCCTGTATCTCGGAGAGAGGGTGGTTCGTCAGCACAGGGTTGGTGTGTTACCGTGGGCTCCTTATGACCCTCCTCGGGATATGCTCCGTCCCGCGAGGTTGGCGAGTTTCTTGGCTCCCACTCCGGCAGAGCATTACAGAGGGAGTGATGACTATGCCGGCTTCGTGCGGACACGGCTGATCAGCCCTCAGGTTCGGGCTAGGATGCTATCGGGAGAGGGATCGAGCTCGGCCCGGTATGTTGGTCGGAGTTGGCCTTTGGTTGACATGCCCCTTCGCTCGAGTAGCGTGAGAGTGATGAGGGGCGGCCGGGAGGCGGAGCTTAGCTTGGAACCGACTGATGCAGATCTTGTTGAGGAGACATTCATTCCTCCGCCCGACGCTGGGGTACGGCTTTGTACTTTATATTAGTCATGTTTGCACACACTTATTTCTTTCTACATTGTAATCAATTGCCTTGGCTTCCCTTTCAGGTGACTCGGGAGGCATATATCCGTTCAGCTCGGCGAGAGAACGTGTTGATGCACTTACTGAGGGAGGCGTACCATTCATGTACTTGTCAGAGGGACGACGTTGCGTCACCCCAGTGTCGGGAACGGTCTCCGAATGGTGCGGGCTTTTCTCATACTGGTGGTCGAGCGGTCCGGGGACGGAGTTCGGGTGCCGGTAGCTCTCGAGCTTTAGCGCGGCGTGGAGACACCATGGAGGAGGATTCTGATTAGGCGGGGCCCAACTTTCCATCTTTATTTCCTACACTGTTAGTCAGTAGAAGCAAATATGTACTGGACAAATATTATGTACTGGACAAATATTTAATATGTATGCAAATGTATTTATGTACTAAAATGAAAATGGTTTGTGATAACCTATTTGTACAAACTAATTACTTTACAATGTGCCTAATTTTATACAATGCATGAGCCATGGGACGGGGCAGGTACGTAGTTGCATGGATCCGTTACGGAGTGGGAGGAGACAAACTGGATTTCTGCATGGAGCGATGTTGGCCGCATGGCCATGGCGAGGTCCGGAGCAATGTTGGCCGCCTGGCCATGGCAAGACCCGGAGCAATGTTGGCCGCGTGGCCTAGGACGAAGTTGGCCGCGTGGCCAAGAGCATATGTGGCCGCGTGGCCAAGTCCTGCGCCGCCTCCGGGTTTCCTTTTCCTGGCAAGAATCGGAAGTTGTGTAGTATTTAATGGGAGTTTGTGTCCTATTCAACTTCGTACCAGCAGCTCTTTTGATCAATTTTGAGTTCCAATCATCAACTTGCTCTTCTTTTGCCATGGATCACAATGTAAGGCTTTCTAGACTTGAAAAAGGAGCTTTCATAACATCTTTGGAAAAGTGGGTTGCCAAGATATCCGGTCCTTGTCGTAGGAAATTTGAGAAGCGCTATGGGATCAAGTGTCTTTGGTCATTCTTGCACATGAACTCCAATACTAACCTCTTGCAAGCTTGCGGGAAGTTCTGGAACAACACTCTTCATGTTTTCAACTTTTCTTTTAATGAGATGGTACCCACTTATGAAGACATCAAGGCGCTTTGCGGTTGTGAAGGGAATGGTACACTTGCATTGCCCTTTGATTTTATTTCTTTGCATGACAAGTTGATAGCCTTTGGTGTGCCCGCAGATGACATTGGTAAGTATGCTAGAGGTGGCTACGTCGACCTTTCTTGGATGCCAAGGCACTTCATGCACGCGGATGTGACCTCGGACCGCTCTTTGGACCATCTTGCCTTGTGTTTATTTGCTTCTATTCTTTTCCCTTCCGAAGTCGGATGTGCTAGTGAGGGATGTTTGACCATGGTGAATGCGGCTCGTTCGGGACATGACATTGTACCGTCCATCCTTGGGGAGCTCATTCGTGGGATTCCTCATCTTGCGGTTTATGGCGGGATGCCGTGCGGCAGTGATAGACTTTTGACCATGTGGTTGCAAGAAAGGCTCCGAGTGAACAAGCCAGCGGTTTCTTCGGCGGTGGCCCCATGGATGCACCGTATTAGAGGTATGGAGGAGAGATTCGAGGGCATGACTCTCAAGGGTTGGGAAAGGTACTTGGCGGAGATGGTGACCGATGACATCCAGTGGGTGGTTCCCCATTGGCACATTCATTCCGTGAGGGAGAAACAAGTAGGTCTGTACATGATTAAAGTTCCATCATTTTCTGGGACCACTTTCTACTACCCCGCTAGAGTACTCCATCAATTGGATTGGTTTATTGAGAGACTTGGGCAAGCGGAGCAGACTCTAGAGACCCTAAGTGGCGCTATTTTGGCACCCTGTGCTCCTAGTTGTTCATTGAGGATGAAAGAGGCGATGGCCTATGAGAGGAAGAGGAGCAAGAGCATGGCTAATGGAGATGGAGCGGGGACTTCAAGGAAGAGAAAGGATGGGGAGACTCCTAGTGTCAAAGCTAAAGGGGTTAGTGAATTTGAGAGGAGGTTTTGCGAGAACCCTAACAAGAAAAAGATTCACCGTGGTCAAAGCAAGAAGAAAGAGACCGAAGGCACGAGTGGCACTAAAGAGTAATTCCGAGGATCCTTCCATAGTCGTTGCAAACACATTAGTTTAATTTAGTTTACTTTTGTTTTAGTTTCAATTCCAGAATAGGTTATTTATTCAAAAAGTATGTCAAGCTTAGACTCATCAAGTAAGTGTTAACATGCAATGACTATGGAAATAAAAGTTTTTGCTTTCAGAAAATACAACTTCTATCTTTATTGCTTTGACAAGATTTGGATGTTTATTTGTTTTTTAGACCGCACCTTTTGAAAGGCTGCCTACGTTCCCCTTTTACAAATAGGACTAAGGGGCTCAGGTCACCGTAGTTCACTCCAGTCGGACTATAATGATTTTAGAGAAAGGGAAGATAGAAGGGGGAATGCTCTAACTTTTGCCTAGACCGCCCTTGCGGGTTTTCGATCTTGCGAGCTTTGTACGCACCCTTATTTCGCATAGACCGCCCTTTGCGGGTTTTCAGTCTATCGGGCTTCTTTTTGCGTAGTAAACACTTTTTTTTTTTTTGAGAAGGGGGGATACTAGTCGTAGTAGCGTCTGAGCTTGCTGATGTTGACTGATTTCTTGAGCGGGCTGCCATCCAAATCTGCCATTTTGTCTAGTCTTGTGGCGCGCCTCGAGCTTTGGTCATTGCGTCGACGCGTTGCTTTAAATCCCCTATTTCTCTTGAGATGTCTTGAATCGTTTCTGCAGTCAGGTGCGAGAGTACCTCTGGGCCGTTCCTCACATAAGGCTCGATTTCGTAGCAACCGAGGAGTTCTAAGTTTTCGCTTTCCCTATAGAACCAAAATACTCTCACGCCAGTGAGCATGTTCTCGTCCATCAAGGCTTGGATTCACCTTTGTAGAGCGACACAGTCGTTGGTGTCGTGGCCTTCGTCTTGGTGGTAAGAGCAATTTTTGGTAGGTTCAAATGGTTAAAGGGGTGGTAATTCGGAGAGGAGTGAATGTTCTCCTAGAGGCTGCATCTTGCCCATTTGTCTCAGTTGGTCGAACAATTTTGCGAAAGGGGTCCCTATTCTTGTGTAGCGGGGGACTGAGAGGGGGTATTTTTCCAAAAATCTTTGCATTTTTTCACTGATTTCCTTTTCCTGGCGCGAGGGCCACGATTCTGTCGTTGGTGTTGGGGTCTGAAGTTCATTCCCATGTGCCGGGTGCAGGATTGGGGTATTCGCGAGGTACTCCTTGAGGCAGCATAATGCGAACTCACATCTCGAACTCCATTCCTGGTCGCGGGCCCTTTCTATTTCTCTGAGTGTCGGTTCCCCCACTGTTGTAAAATGGTTGAGGTGTTGCAGTAACTTGACGAGTTCTTCTTTTTCGGCTTTGTTCCGAGGAGACTTCATTCTCAACATGGCTCGAACTCGCTGACTGATGGTCCTCCACGAGGTTGTGGAGGGGGTCGCTTCTTGGTCCTCCTCGGTTGTCTCGATCTGGTTATAGCCGGCAAACCCATCAACAAACGACTTGACCTCATAATGGGCGGTCGCGTCCGCCAACATGTCGATATTTGGCAGGGGGAAGTCATCCTTCGGCGTAGCTTTGTTGAGATCCCGAAAATCCGCACACACTCTGACTTTGCCGTTGGATTTCTTGACAGTCACCAGATTCGATAACCAAGTTGGATACTCGATCACCCTGATGAAACCCACACGGAGTAGCTTCTCAATCTCTTCCTTCACTTGTAAAGACCATTCTGGCTTAATGCGGCGCAACTTCTGTTTGACTGGCTTAGCGTCTGGTGCTGTCGGGATTCTGTGTTCTACGATCGAGTTGTCGAGCCCCGGCATGTCTTTGTAAGACCATGCGAACACATCCACATATTCTTTGAGTAGCTCAATCAGTGCTTCCCTTTCGGCTCCGCTGAAGAAGCTTCCAATCTGCGTTTCCTTAGGCTCGGCTTCGGTTCCCAAATTCACGCACGTTAACACCTCATCGGCAGCTTGGGCTCGAGATTCTTTTTGATTAATAACCTGTTCTGAAATTTCTTTAATGTATTCATCATTTAATGTGTCTGTGTCTGCCTCTTCTAATGAATCATTATTAACTAAGTGTATATCATTAGTTTGATTATTAGTCAATTTATCAGTTAAAAGAGTGACTATGGAGGGATACTCGGAAAGGTCGAGGGTTTCATTCATGGCAAAAGGGAATATAGCGTTTGCAACAAGATCATAGTCTTCAGACGTAAGGTCGTCAGACTTAGAGGAAGACTCAAATTCAAAATGTAAAACACTAGACTCTGGGGACGGGGATTTTGGGTGAGCGACAGGAGATGCTGCAGGAGTGGCGATAGGAGAAGGAGTAAGCCCCAGTGTTCCCACCATAAATTCCAGAGTAGCTATAGGTCCCCCAATGATGCACCAACTCTTGAGCTTGTCCCCCATGGGTACCACCAATGTCCTTGGGTCCACCTTATCTTCAGAATTGTCTCCAATGACGGCAACCATGTCTTCGTGCAGCCCCAGATTACCCAGATGTTGAAGTAGATATTGGCCATCCCACGTCTCAGTCAAACTCGGAGTTTCTGCGGCTTCTATCGCTGGCTTGTCAAGGGTCACGGCTTCAAGTTGATCTGCCAAGCCATCTGCAACCTTGGTGGAGTACTCATGCCTGATGGTTCTAACTCTGCCTGTGGCTTTGTCATATTCCATGTAAGTCAGCTTCATGTTGGACCGATCGAATTCCACATCTCTGAAAATCTCGAACCCTTTCTGCAACTTCCCGGTGTGGTCAATCCATGGCTCGGCGAACTCAAAACACGAAAACTCCTCGCCTTCCCTGACAAAGTAGCTATTCAGGGACAGGCGGTATGGCCGCATTTCAGGCTTTTTGTAGGGAAGCTTCATCTTTTTAAGCAAATCCATCCTTTGTTTCTCTATCTTGTCCTCAGGAGTAAGGGTGTATCCAAGACCGAACAATCCTCGGTGATCAATCTCTCTGACCAGACTTGTGGGACCTTGCAAGTTCTTACCTAGCCCCAGGCCCGGTATGAAGCCCATATTACGCAGTATCTTGACAACAGGTGCCACTTTATCCGTTGATTTGGTGAGGTCGATGGTGCAGATCTGTGCTTGAGCGACTATTTCGAAGCCATTGAAGAGTCGGCTCTCTTCCCCATGCTGAATCTGTAAGACAGGAACGCCCTTGGTGTCCGTCCCTTGGGCCGTTACGAGATCGCTGTAGATGATGGTCACTTCATTACCAGATTGAAACTTCACACACTGGTATAGGGAAGATGGGACAGCGCCCGACTGATGTAACCATGGCCGGCCAAGGAGGAGTGAGAAGGTTGTGGGGATGTCTATGGCGTGGAAGTCGGTTGGCAGGATCTTTGTTCCGATGGTAATGGGCAAGGTGACTTCGCCTATCACGGCGCGGCATGTAGAGTCATAAGCTTTGATGGTTTGCTTGGATGGGCGTAAATCAACACCATGAACGCCAACCACATCCATCATCCTTGAAGGCAGGATATTAATAGCAGAACCATTATCAATGAATACACGGGGAATTTTCTTGCCGTTTACCTCGACAGTGATGTATAAAGGCTCATTATGATCAACTCCGAACACTGGCTTGTCTAGCTCCGAGAAAGTGATGATGTTTCCATAATGGATATTACCAATCATGTGGGTGACGTCTTCCGGGGTAATAGTGGATGGTACCATGGTGGCGGCGAGATTTTGCTCGAGCATGAGGCGATGGGCTAAGGAGGAGGTGAGTAGGGACCAGAGCGAGATGTGGGCTTGGGTTTGTTTGAGTTGAGTGAGGATAGGGTCTTCTTTGTCTAGGTCGGCTTGCTCGGGTTCCTTCCCAAAGACTTTCTTTGCACCCTTTGGGTCGGATTGGTACACTTGACCGGATCTCGTAAGGAGACAAACTTCTGCACGTAGCTCTTCCAAAGACAATGGCGTGTCAGGACAAGGGGGCGAAACTTCGGTTTTTTCGGCCTCCTCGAAGATTTCGGCCCAAGAAAGAGGTTGAGAGGATTTGAGACTTTCTTCCTCTAGGGATTCGACTTCATTAACTAGTTATTCTAAAGACAACAAGTAGCAAGAAGGTTCTTTATTATCAATCATTGAAATACAACCCACCTTATCACAGTCCGCCACAACAGGCTCGGCCGGATCAGTGATCTCACTAAGTTCTACCATGAGTACATTGCTAGCTACATAATCTCTAGGGTCTTCGACAACTCCCTTGTGGATGATCTCTTGCACGGATTTCTTGAGTTCAAAGCATTCTTCGGTAGTGTGACCGGTGCACTTGTGGTAGTGGAAAAACTTTGACAAATCGCAACCAAGGCGGGGAAGGTGTCCTTCTAACGGTTCGAGAATTTCTAACGTCACTAATTCCATGAAGATATCCACCATCGTGAGCCCTATCTTGTCAAAGGCATCCATGAGCTCTAGGATACTGATCTCGCATGTTTTTACCATATTCACCCCACCCCCATTGTTAGGAAGAGGGTTATTCACCACATTAGGACCCTCCGGCTTCTCAATCTTCTTGTCATTGATCAACCCTTGAACTACGCGCTTCAATTGAATACAACCATCCGTTGTGTGCCCGATGTGCTTGTGATACTTGCAGAACTTGGAGGCGTCCAAATCAGTTCTTGGGTAGGCGGGTTGGTAATTCTCTAAAGGCTTGATAAGACCTCTCTTGACTAACACGTCAAAGACTTTCCCCATGGGCATACCAAAATCATCAAAATGCTCCCTCTGTTGTGGAGCCCCATTCCTTGTTACGGCTTGGACATCTAGCGGGACCTCTTTCTAGACCATATTCACTTGGCCGACGGCCTCCTTTCCACCCCTAGGAGGCACAGGCACAGTAGGAGCCTTGTAGCGGAAGGAGTTGTTGTTGTTGGTCTTTAGACTTTCCTTTGGCGGCACAATCCCAGTGAACCCTGCTTCGTACCTTACTCTGGCGTTAACCATTTCCCGCAAATCAGGGAAGTAACCGTTGCCGATGGCTGCTTTCATCTCAGGCAATAAACATTTGTAGAATATCTGTTTCTGTTCCTTCGCTTTTGGTGGGTATTGGACCTCGCACAACCGATGATTCCACCTCTTGTAAAAATCATAAATAGCCTCGCCGGGCTTTTGCATAGTGTTCTAAAGGTCGGTTCGATTCACATGCCAATCCAAGTTAGCTTGATATTTCTCACAGAAAATGGCACTGATTTGATCCCAAGTTTGCCTCTCGCTTGGTTCTAACCCCAAGAACTAACGCAGAGCTATACCATCCAAAGTGCTATGGAATACGCGAGCCATTTGTTCGTTGGTGCAGTCACGAGCCCTCATGGCCAACACATAACTATCCAAATGAGTCTTAGGACACGAGTCACCATGAAACATTGCCACCTTAGGCATCTTGAAATCCTTGGGGAGAGCCCCCACTTGGCTAGGGTTGATTGTCTTGGTAGTCGGTGCACTTTGCTTATCCACGGTCTCGATCAACTTACGCATTTGCTCTTGCATGGCTGTAACCACAGGGTGATTGGAGATGTCGGGTATAGATTCTGACAGAATGACGGGAGGAGTAGTGGAAGTAGTGGCAGCGGCCATCCCAATACTCAGAGGCAACGAGGGTGCGGGTAGTTTGCTAGCAGAGAGGTAGCCACCAAGCAGTTCAGGGGAAGGGTCATAGACAGCCTTGTTCTTGCTCATGGTAGTGAAACCTTGTTGGGTGTAGAGAGAAGGAGGTGGAACATTGCGGTAGCTTGGGAATGGGAAGGCAGTAGCATTGGTGTTGGGGGGACAGTTGGTATTGACCTCTTCATCCTCGCATAAATGAAATTCTCACCATCGGGCACCAGTTTAGTTCCCTTTTGTGTAATGTGACCCTTCAACTGTTGGTTCTGGTCTTCCAACATCTTGTTGCTTTCCTCGAGATTCTTGATCTTGGCTTCGAGACCGGTGAGGAAGCTCTGGAGGCTTGGGGGAATACCATTGAGAGTAGCCTCAGTGTTGAGCTCGGCGGCACTAGCAGGAGGAGCAGAGGCTGAAGCTGAAGCGGGATTTGACATTTCCGAAGACGAGACTGAGAACGTGGACGGAGTAGAAGCTTCACGTTGTAGTCGACCACCCGAACGGATCCAAACTTGCTTTGCTGAAAGGTTGAAGGGCAATGAAGGTTTAGGATAGGGGGAAGGCTCATGCAAAGTATATTTTAATTTACAAAAACATACATTATTTACATCCTAATTGGTTGGAAGGGATACCCCTTTTTCGCAACTAGTTAGAAGACTACGATCAGTGGAGGCCATCACTACGTCTATAGACCCCTCGTTTTTCACCTGCACTGCACACCCCCAAACGGACAATTTAGGCGAGGGTCCTATAGGGAAAGCGACTTCCACCAACCATCGGATCCTACGACTAACCCTTCCTTAAATGCATTTAACGTGATGTCTATGTTGCATCCTACGCAAGTTAACGATGAGCGGAGATCTTGACAACAAACACTCATCTCACCATGGCACGTCCCTTGTAGGGAAATTACTTTTTTGTTCACTTTCTCTCAAAGATCTCGATTCATCATTGACTTGGGGATGACTTGACATAGACAGCACGTTAATTGACTATTAAGAAAAAGCTAGCCAAACCAACCGGTCAAAATCTAGGTGTGTTACCTATACTAGTGTGGGTTGACATGGGTTAGGTAAAAGGTTCCCACCGTATACGGTGAGTGGAATAGACGAGTGACTCGAAAAGAGTGCGACAGTAGCGCACAAATTCCTGCACATCGAATACTCCGGGTAATGGGGACCTGTGCAGTACTGACACGAACTAGTGGTAGTGTGTGGTAAAAACTAATTATTTTTTAAGGAGAAAAGAGAGAAGTTTTTAATGTTAGGATGATGCAATGCAATGCATGAGAGAGAGAGAGAGCGAGAGAGAGAGAGAGAGAATAATGTACAAGGGAGCATAGTAGAGTTTTGTTTGACCCTAATACTAAAGTGAAGATAACAAGGGTACATGGTACAAGGTACAAGTATTAATATGGCGGAGTGCGCGGGTGCATGTGTAAACATGGCTTAACTGTAGGGGGGCACGTGAAAACATGGCAAGTGTGCATGTGCGAACATGGCAGGTGTGTGCATGTGTAAACATGGCAGGTGTGTGCGTGTGTAAACATGGCAGGTGTGTGCATGTGTAAACACGGCAAGTGTGTGCATGTGTAAACATGGCAGGTGTGTGAATGTGTAAACATGGCATGTGTGTGCATGTGTAAACATGGCAGGTGTGTGCATGTGTAAACATGGCAGGTGTGTGCATGTGTAAACATGGCAGGTGTGTGCATATGTAAACATGGCAAGCAACATGATGTGACGAAAGTTAGACCCACTAAGTTTGAAAAAGTTTCAAAGCAGTCCCCAGCGGAGTCGCCACTTTGAATACCCCTTTCCGATGAAGCGACGCATGGGAAGTATCTTGTGATTATTATTATTTTTAAAAGGAATATTCTTAGCGACATTAAAATTATGAGATTCGCCACGCCGTTTTAATTATAGCCAAAACATTGAAAAAAGCATTTTTAGTGGGTTCGGGGGTCAAATTACAACAAGAGAAGAATATTGAACGTTATCACTCCTATTGCCCGAATTGATCGGTATTTCTATCATGATGAATGTGTTAGTAGTGTGTTAGTGATTTAGACCGGATCTGAAGATTGCCTACGTTCCTCTCAATGTGAGAAGCTCAGGTCAACGTAGTTCGCAAAGAATTAGAATAGGCAGAAGAATCGGGATCATGCATAATGAGGGGGGAATTACCTAAAGATTAGGGTTTAGAAGTAGTTCCTAGATCATCCTCGGGTTGATGAACCCTAGATCATCATCGGCTATGAAATAACATGTAATTATGAAGACCGCAACCCTAAATATAGCATAAATAAGGTTTCAATCTATGAACACGATGAACATGCGAAGAACATATTATGAACATATGAATGAACATGCAAAGCATATGAAGAAACTATGAATAAACACGCAAGAACATGAATATTAAAAGATCTACATTAAAAATGATGCAAGAACATGAAGAAAAAGATAGAAAACTTACCTATGTTAGCAAGAAATAAACCTTTGATCTCCTTGAGTGTTTGAATGCTTAATTAGGGAGAAAATTGTGTTTAAGAACTCCAAAATTCGGACTTAAAGCTCTCAAAATCGGACCTTAAACCAACAGCATGGGATTGGTTTATATAGTAAACTGAGGGGAAGATCTGACGGTCCAGATCATCTGGCGCAAAGGTGGCCGCCTGGCCATGATTGAAGCCGGCGACAAGAGTGGCCGCGTGGCCAAGGTTGACGCGTAGCAAGGTTGGCCGCGTGGCCAATTCTGCTGGCTGACTTGATTCTTAAGCTAGGGTTTCTGCATGGTTTTAAGGAAACCATTTACTACCTATTTTGATAGATTTTGTCATAAATGAGATATTTCGGGAATCCGGGACAAGTCTTTGCAAGGTTTCTAATTCCTATAAAGTCCTTGTATTTTTGGGAAAGTCCTAATAAACTCATTTTCAGGTCGGGTACTAACAATTACTTGTTCATATTCTTGTTTGATTACTTGTTCAAATTGCTTGTCCATATCTTGTATATACTCTTGTTCATGATATTAAAACGCATTGCAAAAATTCCTATTTTAACTCAAAAGGGAACATAGAAGACTTCACACAACGCGCACTCGACCTTGTGCACGTCTCAAAAACCCTCAAAACCCAGGATGGATGCCACGATGCGGCTTGATTGGCGCTCTTGTGCCCTTCTCGCGCGCACGGGTCCATTCCACCTCCCCTTCTGAGCCGAGTCAACCACACATTGTCCGTGACACACAAATACCGTGACCATGGTTGGTTTTTGGTCTAGCTTACGTCATCACGTCCCTATTACATGTCCAAACGTTAATTATGGCCAAGTTAATGCCCAAGCTCACGACTCCTTGTGAAATCAAGTGTGACCAAGGTCATCTTTGACCCGGTCCTTGACTTATGCGTTAATGCCAGCCATAATTAACCAAAGTCATGTATTAGCGATAGGGTGACACCGTGTCTTTAAATTCTATTTTTTGGCCCGTCCTAATCATCCTTAAGCCCGAGGTTAAGGTCCGAGATCCCTCATTAAAAATGAGGTCATGCCGGAATTCCGTTGAAGCGTTAAGTCAATCTTGATCTCAACCGGGGCTTAATTTTGATAAGAATGGCCCGCGCATTGGAACTTTGTGACACACTAGACCCTAGGTTTGGTTCTTTTGGTTGGTGGAAGCCGTGTGCCCTAGAGGACCCTCGCCCGAGATGGTCCGTCCTTGGGAGTGTGCAGTACAGGTGAAAAACGAGGGGTCTATAGACGTAGTGATGGCCTTCACTGATCCAGTATTTAGGATAGTTGCAAAAAAGAAGAGAAATCTTTTCCAACCATCTAAGAATAAAATATGTTTTAAGTAAACGTGAACAATACAAAAAATAATAAGCTTTCATGTTGCATGAGCCTAAGTCTTTAGCCCAAACACTAGCCCGAGTTAATACCCGAGTCTGAACAAACCTCCTTGTCCCCCGCAGCTCGTAAGGAGTGGATAAGAGTTTCGGGTCACTGTTTGATCAGTGCCGAGTCAGATAGTTTGTCAGCAGCTTCATTCAGACTTCTCAGGATGACTAGCCCGGTAGGAAGCAGTAGTGGGGGTGATAATACAGTAGATCCGAATGGTCTCATCAGGGAAGAATTGGTACAAGCTTTAAAGACCGCCAGGGCCTAGGAAGAGAGTATCCGTAAACACCGGGAAGAAATGCAGAGTAGGGTGGTGGAATCCCTAATGCAAAAGGGGTAGCAATCATGTTTGAAAACGATGGGTCTTTTGTGGAAATCACCGATGAAGAGGAGGTCGAAAATCTGCAACCTCAGAGCTACAACCAAGTTCCTCCTCCCCAAACTTACCCTAATGTGGTGACCTCACGTCCTACATTCCAACCAACCATCCATCAAAATGTGCCTGTAACCCAAGTTCCCTTTGCCCCGCCAAGCGGTTTTCCTTCATATCCTCCCGGATTCACCCCGCACAGCCCGATCCCGACAAGCCGAGCGCCATTAGCACCAGCCACTGTTGGTCTGCCACCTCCAGCTTTACTGATCACATCCCAAGGATCATACCCATTTTATAACCCGGCGCGCAATACCATGAAGCCATCCCGCCATATGTCCCTACGAGCCATCCGGGACATGGGTATGTCTACACTCATATGCCACCACAAAACATCCTTTCTGTGATCCCGTCCACCACCGTGCCTCTAACCGTAGTTTCGATGATAAGCCAACCCATGGGGTCAATCCGATCTCACATATGGATCCCCAGATGGGGTGGTTGGTAGAAAGATTGAAACAAATGGAAGAGAAGTTTGAGGGGATCAACGGAAAGAAATCTTTTTTGGGGGTTACCGACCCCGACAAGATTGTCCCCTTACCTCAAAAATCAAAATGTCGGAAATTGACAAGTTTTATGGAACTTCTTGTCCCCAAACACACATCAATACTTACACCTTAGCAATGAGAGCAAAGGGGTGTACAGTGCAACAGATGGCCGACCATTTCCAACTCTCCTTGAGAGGAAATGCACTTAAATGGTTCTTCAATTTAAAGGATGAATCCCGAGCCACATGGGATCGAATCAAAGAAGCATTCCTCACCAAGTACCGGTCTAACTTTGAATGGGAAACAAACCGCACAGATTTACAAAGCACCATGCAAAAGGGTGACGAATCGATTGGTGAATTTTATAGGAGATAGAATTACAAGCTCGGGGAGATTTCTAACCCGCCAACCGAGGACGAACAATTGGACATCTTCCAATCATGTTTGAAACCTCAGTTACGAGCTTTGATAAGTAATCACTTCTATCCCAACCTCCAAGCCATGGTCACTGCTGGGTCCAAGTTTGAAAAGGCTCTCAATGAGCAATCTTCCTCCCAAAGCAGTGGAAACTCCTATAGGTACCGTCCCCCAGCCACCAACAAAGGGAAGGAAACCTTGGGAATAGTTAACAACATTCAAGGGGAAAACCCAAGGCAGAACCCACAAGGGACGGGTAACTCGGAAAAGCGCCGGTTCGTAAGGTTTGAAGACTTTGGGATGCCCTTAAGCAAGGTGTTTCAGGGATTAGTCAAGCAAGGCCTTGTAAAACTCCTTGTCAACTCCAACCCAAAAATCCCGTGATGTACCACGATGTTAACAAATGGTGTGCCTTCCATAACTACCATGGGCATAACACCGATGAATGCTCAGTGGTGAAGCACATTATTTTGGACTTGATCGACAAAGAAAAGCTTTAACATCCCCGAGGCCCGAATGTGGTCAACAATCTGTTCCCCAACAACAATGCTATAAACGTGATTGAGTTTGGAGATCCAGCACCCGTAACCTTTTTGGAATTTAATACCCCGATAATGGAGATTGGAGAGAGATGGAAAGACACCCTATGGGCTTGCGTGCAAGAGGGAAAAATGAAATGCCCTCCAGATTATATGGTGGCTAATGTGTTGAGTGCCAGGGTCCTTCACCAGAATGCCAATGAGTTGATCATGATTAAGCTCACTGAGCACAAACTGACGTACGAAGAGTGCATGGAAGAAATGGAAAAGGCCATTGAGAGCGCCTTGGGAGGCGAAAGCCATAGCCCAAATGAGTATTGTCCCCCTTACAATGAGCATTTCCATGTCACGGAGCCGAGCAGCTCACCAACCGGAGAAATGTTTATTAAAAGAGTGTGCGGTTGCAATAGAGGAAAGGAGGAAGGTGGATTCGATATAGCAAGAATCCCGGAGGTTTCCAATTACGAAGGGCATCTCGCCCAAATGAGAGGAGCAATTCGTTCTATGCCTCTCCAAGAGATTCGGACCGTCTGTGCAAGTGATGATGAGGAACCCCTTTATATGTCTCCTCATGTGCCGTACCCAGAAATGGAAGAAAAATTTCCTGTTTTGGAGGATCTCTTACCCTTACCATCATTATCCCCACCATTGGGATTTGACAGTGAAGAGTCAGCATTCTCGAGCCATTTCTGTTGCATGTTGACCATTGAAAAGCTCCGTGAGGCTGTAGGGGTGGTGGAAAGCAAATGTACTCATCCCATTTCCCTTAAGGAGATCCGTAGATCCGCCTATCCGTCTAGAGGTAAGGTCACGGTGAATGAGTTGAGAAAAGAGGCATGGCCTTATGGCACTAAGAGCCCACCAATAGAGGAGTCAGAAGAGGTTTGTGACCCCGTGGAAGTAAGTGTATTAACCCGCTCCGGGCAAGTGCATACGGAAAACCCCAAGAAACCCCCTCCCCCGGCACACCGTAGCATGCCTCCTTCCCATGTTAAGGAGGTGGAAGTCCTAGATTCCGTGAAAGAGGATCCTGTCCTCACTCAACTCAAGAGGACCTAAGCCAACATATCCTTGTGGTCTCTTCTTACCTCATCCTAACCCCATAAACTCAAACTAGAAGAATGTCTAGCCCAAACCATGGTACCTACCACGGCTACTCCCGAAGAATCCGTCCAAATGATTGGGTGTGTTCATTATGGGAATGTTATTACCTTCACAGACTTGGATCTACCGAAGTTTGGAGCTAACCACAACGAGGCCCTTTACATCACGGTACAATTGGATGAACACCTTCCCCGTGTCTTAGTTGACAATGGGTCTGCCATGAACGTCCTCCCTGCCAAGATGATGGACCAACTTGGTCTCAAAGCTGAAAACCTGAAACCCTCTACAATCACGGTCAAAGCTTACGACTCCATGGCACGATCAGTCTTGGGGTTAGTTACCTTGAATCTTTGGTTCAGAAAACAAATGGTGCCAATAGATTTCCAAGTTCTTGACATCCCTATCTCCTTCACCGCCTTGTTAGGCCGCCCTTGGCTCCACAAGGTCAATGGAGTAGCTTCAACCCTCCACCAGTGCGTAAAATATGTGTAAGGGAACAACCTAACGGTCATCTATGGGGACAGTATCACCACCGAGGGAACCAATACCAATGGGATCCCCGTGCTTGAAATCAAGCACAAGGAAATAGGCATGGTATTGACCGGCTTCACAGAGATACCTCCCAAAACTCACATTTATTGTGTGGACCTCACGCTCACAAAGGATAAGATCCCTCCCACAATGAAAATGATTTGCCTAATGCACTACCTCCTGGGGCTCGGTCTTAGGAAAAAGCTCCAGGGTACATACAAGGTCATCGACATCAAGGAGCAAAAGACGCTCCACGGCTTGGGATATACGCCGACCCCCAAAGATGTGAGAACTGATAAGGAAATGGCTCGAAAGAAAAGCCAAGCCAAGGCTCGAGGGATCCCGTACAAGACTCCTAATATCCGTCCTTATGCCTTTGACATGAGCCGTTACTTTGTAAAAGGGGGATTCCAAACCGAGACCACAGATGCAAAGAAGCCATTAATGATCACCAATTGGGACAAGCTGCAGGAGGATCTTGCAAAGTTCCGAGGAATGACTGCCAACCCCATAAGGAGAACGTTCCTTGATATGCCTGAAATTCCCGGTCCTACCAAGGCTACAGTAACACACAAGTACATCTTCAAAGGGGTGCCTGAGGTCATGAAACAATTCGAAGCTTTGTCCACGGTAGGGGATGGTAAGAAGGAAGAACCCGTCTGGGGTTAGCATGGAAAATATGAGGAGATGACTCCCAAGGAAGCCAAGGAAGACGTCATGGATGACGAGTGGAATATCATGATAATGCAAGGAATGTTTGGAGGAGAGGTGGTTATACCAGACTTGATTGATATTGTAGACAAAATGATCACTGCGATAGAGGAAGGATCCCCTGAAACTTTTGATCCCCGCACCTTGGTTGGACCTGTTAGTACCCAACCTGAAAATGAGTTATTACGCATTCTAGAACTCATAGGGACCTCCCAGGTATTTACAAGATGCGCAGGACTTATCCAGGATTTCCCAAAAAGCCCAGATAAGAAGAAATTGACTACCTGATCGGATGAGCTACAAAGATAGAAGTTATCTAGGGTTTCTCCAGAGTCCAGATTGATCATAACCTTGGGAACCGAGCCAATCTTCGGGATCGGCCGGGCAGCCACATCTGCCGGCCGGTCGGCCACTTCCTCCAGGTCAAGATTTCCTATAAATAGGTGACTTCAGTTTATAATTTTGACACAAAATTCTCTCCCCCGAGTTCTACAGTCTAAACTGCAGACAGAACTCTCTCTCTAAGCCTTTCTAGCAATTCTGAAGTTCCAGCGAATCCGCGGGAGAGATTCGACTGCGTTCTTGTCAATATTGGTGAGAATTCTACATGTTTTCTTAGCTTAGATCTGATTTATGCTAGTTTCATCATGTTTATAGACCTATATTCATATGATTCATAACGTGTTCTTCATGTTCTTGCTAGAATTCATATTTTTCTCTATGTCTAGGGTAGCGATCTTCATGTTTATGTGTTATTTCATGCATATTCATGATGTTCTTATTATTATGCTAGATCTACAGCTTATCCTGCGTAACATGCTAGATCTAATGTTTTAATCCCTATTCTTATGCATAGCCGATGATGATCTCTAAGATCTAGGAACTACTTCTAAACCCTACTTTAGGTAATTATCCCCATGATCAATAAATCTCCCATGATGAATGTGATGAATAATTTGATCTTATCAATCGTATAATCATTATTCTAGGATGTGATCATCTTGTATGATTCTTTCTCCTCCCCCCTCATTATGCATGATCCCCTCTTCTTCTCTCTATTCCGATTATGTGCGAACTACGTCGACCTGAGCTTCTCATCATGAGAGGAACGTAGGCAATCTTCGAATCCGGTCTCAATCACTAACACACACTATCACACTCATCATGATAGAAAGTCCGATCTATCGGGCGATAGGAGTGATAACTTGATATTCTTCTCTTATCGTAACTTGACCCCCGAACCCTCTTTGTTAGCTTTTCTCAATGTTTTAGCTTGATAAAAACAACGTGGCGACTCTTAATAAGGTTAAATGCCAACTTGAATATCCTAATCCCATAGAAAATATAAAATAAGATAAATAAAAGAAAGACTTCCCGTGCATCGCCCGCATTCGGAAAGGGGTATTCACAGTTGCGACTCTGCTAGGGAACTAGCTTTGAACATCTTCAAACGTTAGAGGGTCAAAATTTCGTCAATATCACAATTGTACTTACTTGTTTCTTTTCCCCCTGTACTTTATCTCTTGTGCATATCTGCTTCCCTTGTAACTGTAGAGCGTTAACATCTTAACTGTTCCTCCTTGTACTATTTTAACTGTTTTGCATTGCATACATGTAAATACAAAAAACTCTCTATTTTCTCCCTAAAAAATAACTAGTTGTTGTTCGTATACTACCACTAGGTCCGTGTCACACTGCACACCCTACTGGATACTCCGCTGAGTGCACAGATTTTGGTGATCCCGTCGCCTCTATCTTCGTGGCACCCGGGCTATCTAACTCGTCGTTTTCACTTGTGAAGAGATCGAGGTTAATCCTTTGTTCATTTCTAAAGCCATGCACTCACAGAGTCTAGGACACTCCAAAGTTGACCGGTTGGTTTGACTAGCTTTTCTTTATAGACAATTAACGTGTCGTTCATGCCGTCATCCGTTAAGTCTTTAATGAGTCGAGATCCTTCGAGAGAAAAAAGCACAAAAAAAATGAAATTCCCTACAAGGGTGTGCATATGGTAAGCCGAGTGATACTTTGTACAAGGATCTCAACTCGTTAAAAAAACTTAGCGGAAGTAACATAAACGTTACGTTAAATGCCTTTAAATAAGGGTTAGTCGCTAGGATTCGTTAGGTCGGTGGAAGTCGCTTGCCCTATAGGACCTTCGCCCAAATTTTCCGTTTGGGAGGTGCAATACAGGTGAAAAACGAGGGGTCTATAGACGTATTGATGACCTCCACTGATCCAGGTTTTGTAGATAGTAACCCAAAAAGGGGTACCCCTTCCAACCATTAGGACTAATAATACATAGTTTTTGTAAATAACAAAATACATTGCATGAGCCTTGTCCCGTCCTAAACCTCGCATCCGCTACCTCTGCAGAGAAGCAAGCTACCTCTGCAGATCCCGAGATCGCCGCCAGCATCAAGCCCTCAGACATCCCGCTGCCTCTCCATGCTTTCTTCACCAACCTCATGCTACAGATCTCCAAGCTTGAGGATCGAAGCAAATCTCTAGAAAGGGTCGACCAAGAGCTTAAAGATCACCTTCATACTGAAATGAAGAAGAAGGGTGTGGAAACTAGCTTCCAAAATGAAGAAGTGATCTTCGTCCAAGATGAAAAAGTGACTGTCACCTACCCTTCCAACGAGGGTGCTATCCCTCTCAAGGTTCCCAACTACCAATGGGTACGAAGAAGGTGTTCAACAAAGAGTCAAAGCAAATAGACCATGAGAAAGAGGATCCCATCCTTACACAGCTTAAGCAAACCCAAGCTCACATCTCCCTGTGGTCTCTACTCACTTCATCTCTATCTCATCGCCAAATGCTTGAGAAGAAATTGGTCGCTACTATGGTCCCATCAGATACTACTCCCGAGAATGTCACACAAATGATCGGTAACATTCACTTCGGAAATATCATTACCTTTTCGGAGCTCGACGAACCTCCATTTGGCATTGATCATAATGAACCTCTGCACATTACAGTCAAAATCAATAGGAAGAAAATCCCTCGAGCCTTTGTGGACAACGGATTTGCCATCAATGTACTGCCGTCACGGATGATGGAGGTAGTGGGTGTGGATGCAACTACTCTAAGTACCTCCAAGCAAACGATCAAAGCCTACGACGCTACATGTAGATCAGTGTTGGGAATTGTTACTCTGCCCATCTCCGTGAGAACTCAAACTATGTCTACGGATTTCCAAGTGATCGACATACCATCCTCCTTCACAATCTTGCTAGGACGCCCCTGGCACCACAAGTCCAATGCCGTCCCATCCTCCTTACATCAGTTTGTTTAGTTCCAGTCAGGGAATGAAGTGACAATTATCTACAGTGACCTGGTAACAGCACAAGGTACCGACACGAAGGGAGTACCCGTATTACAGATTTAGCATGAAGAAGACTGCAGACTCTTCAGTGGGTTCGAAATAGTGGCACAAGCTCAGATCTCTGACGATGATCTCACCAAAACATCTGACAAGGTGCAACCTATCTACAAGATACTTCGAAATATGGGCTTCATACCGGGGCTGGGGCTAGGTAAGAACTTACAAGGACCCACAGAGATAACAGAGGAGGTAAACCAAAGAGGCCTGTTCGGGCTAGGGTACGTACTTACTCCCACTGACAAAGCAGAGCAGAAGCAGATAGAGGTACTCAAGAAGAAGCAGCTCCCTTACAAGAAGCCAGACATGAAACCCTACCACCTTTCCCTGAACAGTTACTATGTCAAAGAAGGTGAAGAGTATTTAAATTTCGAGTTCGCAGAGCCATGGTTCGACCACAACGGAAAAATACAAAAGGGCTTTGAAATCTTCAGAGATGTCGAGATTGACCTAGCCAATCTAGAGCTAAGGTATATGGAACCTCAAAAGATTACTGGCAGAGTTACTACCATCCAGAACGAGTACTGCATCAAGGTGAACAAAGACCTGACTTATGATACAGAGTTCGTGTCTCTCGATGAACCTTTAGTTGGTGAAACCAAGGAAGCAGAGCCATAGGACGGCCAAGATTTGTTCCAGCACTTGAGCCTAGAAGATGACATCGTGGCTGTTATTGAATACGGACCTGTGACTACTGCTATCGAGAATCTGGGGCTGGTCAGCTCACTCCCTAGAGAGTCAATTCCCCCTAGGTCAACTAGGTCCCCCTTTCTTACTTATAAGTTTGTGTCTTCGTCTAAGTCTAATGACCTCAAGTCAAAAGACTTCAATGTAATAGAAAAAACTGTTTTTCCTCGTGCATTAATTGAAAATCTCGATCTTTCCGAGTATCCCGCTATAACCACTTTTATAAATGATAAATTAACTAATCAACTTAATGATATACAAATAGTTAATAATGATTCATTAAAAGAGGCAGACACAGCCGAACTAAATAACGAATATATCCGAGAAATCTCAGAGCAGGTTATTAATCAAAGGGAAAATCGAGCCCAAGCTGCCGATGAGGTGTTAACATGTGTGAGTCTGGGAAGACTAGACTAGCCGAAGTGGACTCAGATTGGGAGCTTCTTTCAAGGCGAAGAGCGGGAGGCGCTGATCAAATTTCTCAGAGAATATGAAGACATCTTTGCATGGTCTTGTGATGACGCGCCAGACAGAGAATGGGAACAAGTGACAACGCCAGGTATTGGGTCAGTTAGACAGAGGCTACAATCAGTCAAGCCAGAATGGTCACCACGCACGGTGATAGAAATAGAAAAACTATTGCAGAGAGACTTCATCAAGTTCGTATTTTGGCCAAAGTGGTTGCTCAACATTATCGCAGCAAAGAAGTACAAAAGGAAGGTGACAGTTCACATAAATATCACGAGTCTCGACGAGATGAGCCCTAGGCATATGTTCCCTCCGTTCGATATAGACGCATTGCTAGAAACTACCAAAGATAGAGAAGTTCGTTCATTCCTTGAAGGCTTCCCCGGTAATAATCGGAAACCCACCGCGGCACAGACAGACGAGAAGTTACTCTTTCAAACTCCATGGGGTACTTATTGTCACGCCAATAAATTCTTAGAATGGAAAAGCTTTGGTATCTCCTACCATATGCCAACAGCTGCGCCATCAGACTCAGACGTCTACCTAGACGACTCGGCGATACACTCTAAGAGACCCTATGGCTGACACATTGAGAACCTGCGGAAAGTCTTCAACGTTCTGAGAAGTCAGAAAATTCACCTTGATCTGACAAGATGAAGATTTAGTACAATTCAGACAAAAGCTCTAGGGTACAGATTGGGACAAAAGTTTAAGGCTGACCCCGACAAGATCAGACAGCTAGTAACAATATCATCCCCTTGCCAAGAAATTGAAAGGATCAATCTCATCGGTCTACTGCACTATATCAGTCGCCTTACGATGGCAGGAGACCCGGTCCTTAAGGAATTATAGAATTTATCAGAAGACATTTGGAATCAGAAATGCGAATTGGCTCTAACTCAACTAAAGAGCCACTTAGTGAATACCCCGTCCTTACGACCAATGCACGGGAGGTTCGAGTCACAGAATGGAGCCCCTATCCTTTTCCGACAGTGCACAAGCTCGGATCTACCGGTGGGCCTCATGTTCAAAGCATTGAAGAGAATTGGTAAACTACAGCCGATGCAAGAATTTGGTCCTACTCCGACAATACAGATTTCTGAGCCAAACAGAATGTGTACCTATCACCAGAATGAAGGGCATAGTACGGACGACTGTCAGGAATTCAAAGAAGAGATCCGACTACTCATCGAGACGGGTCGCTTAACCAAGCAGAATAAAGATTGGGTATACACGGACGACAACGGTCTCCTCCCAGTCAAGGTTTACAACCTCCGCCACTACTACAACTGACCACCACGGTCCTCCTCCACAAGCGGTACTCTCCATCTGTGGTACTCTCCATCAAACGGTCTTCTGCAACGGCCGTCCCTCTTATAAAAAAAATACTATTTTTCTCTTTACTTCCCCCCTTATATCTTCCCTTTCTACAATCAGAAATGAAATACGGTGACCTAAGCCCCTTAGCCCTACTTGTAAAAGGGGAACATAGGCAGCCTTTAAAGGTGCGGTCTCAAAAATAAATAAAAATCCAAATCTGGTTTGAGCAAGATTCAATAAAGCAAACAATCTGTTTATAACTAAAGCAAAATCTCTATTTCCACAAGTCACTACACGTTAACATTTATTTGATGAGTCTAAGCTCAAAAGAACCTGCGAATAAATAACCTGTTATGTAATTTAAAGAAACTAAAACAAACTAAAATCTAAACTATGTGTCTGCAACGGCTGTGGTTGGATACTCGGAGTCATTCCTCCTCCTCCTCGTCTTCCTTCTTCGGTTTCTTGTCCCTTTGTCCGCGTCTAGCCTGTCTAGTAGGGTCATTAAATAAAGCTTTCCTCAACTGAGTCACCCCCGTTAGGCATTCTCTCTTTCTTTGCCTCTCAAGAGGTGCTAGTTGAGCCAACTCGGGCTTTACCTCGCGTTGTAGAGTCTCCTCCTCTCTTAAGCGTCTACTCGAGATATAAGGGACCACCACCCTGCGTCTCAGTCGTCTCAGAGTCTGTCCCATATTCCCCAGAGTCGTCTGGTACCAGTCCAAGTATTCTCGAGACAGAAGTGTGTCATAAGGTCGCTGTATACAGAGAGTGCTGGGCATGAGAGCATAAGACCAACACCGCTCCAAGAGAACTGCAACCCCAACTTTTATAGTGAGTATCCTGGAATTAACCTAGCTGCAAGTCTCATCCCATGAAGAAGGTATAATCTGCGACATCCCGTACTGGCAACACACCCGCACTGCATAGTAGTAAGTGGTCTCATCAAAAGCAGGAACCCAAATCTTGTAAAGATCGCTCTGAGTCCACCATGCTCTGATAATTCCCCAATGAGGTACCATCCACTTAAGCTGATCCGTACCCATCTGCGCCATAAATTTTACCCATGCAGGCCGAGCCATCCGTACAAATGTCTGTCTCACTCACCTACTCTGGCAAACCCAAGGTGACACCGGTCCGACGGATCCTCCAACACTCGCAACCTCTCCTGCAACCACAAGGTTAACAGTCGGGTACTCCCTCTGGTCATCTTTCGAGCCCCCGAGGCTAACTCTCCAATACCATGCAAAGTCTCCCCAAGCAGGCAAGGGATAATGCTCCGATTGGCCCGAGCCTGATCCACCATGTCAAGACAACCCATTGTAGCCACTCCTACATAAGGTGGAAATAGTACCGAGGCAAACAGACAGAGTGCTAGATAGTCCAAAGCAGTGTCAGACTCCACCACACTGTTAATGAACCTGATTGGAAGCCCACAAAGGTCGACATCACCATCCAACAACAAGCCTCTAGCCTCTTCAATAGAAATCCTTAGCAGTTGGGAAACCTGAATTTCTGAAGGTACTTGGTACTGTGGCATGGCTACCCTATCCGTTACTCTCGCACCACAAAGAGCCACAAAGTCTTCATACGTTGGGGTTATCTCATTATAAGAGAAGTTGAAAACATGATTCTCATTGTCCCAGAACTTAGCAGCAGCACGAATCAGGTTCTCATCAGACTTAACCCTGAACAGGGACCAAAGACACTTGATCCCGAATCTCCTATCAAAAGACGCACGAGTTGTCTTCGAAAGCCTCTGGACCCAAATCTTCAAGCTCTTGATGAAGTAGCTTTGCCTCTCCTCAGAAATCCTAGGGTGTCTATCCATCAGAAGAACGCAGGAAGATCAAAATCTAGAGCAAAAGAAAGAAAAACGGCTGTCTGCCTCATCTCTCTGCGAGACTGCTGATTAAATAGGATAGGGAGTTCAAGTCCTGATCGTACAAGAAAAAAACTGACGAAAATCGTGTCAGACTAGGGATTTTCCGCGAGGCCAGCCCTTCCCCATGGTTGGCCACACGGCCACATAAGCCAGTCCGTACAGATCTGCAAGTCCGTCCCCGTCAAACGCCGGAATGGACCCATCTCAGACATTCTGAAGGTCCTGAGTCACAAAAGAGATCCGATAAAGAGGGTGGAACCACCCAACAATATGTATAATCCCTGTTTTACCCCTAGGGCTCATGCATTGTACTAAATGTAAAGACATGTAAATAAAATACTAATTAATTACATACAAAAGCAAATAAAAAATATTGTACATGAATGTATCTGTTTGTTCTCCTCTCTCTCTCTCGCTAACAAATGCAGGAATACAAGGACTACACCTAGTTCGAGTCAGAATCCTCGATATCAACCTCCTCCTCCTCATCATCACTATCATCATCATCACCACGGCCCCGCTGCTGCACATAGTGGGATCCACCGGCTCCTGAGCCTCTATCTCTGACAGACCTCTGGCGGGAACGGGATAAGGAAGCAGCCTCTGTAGGTGTTCTCTCTCTGCGCGGCGGTACCACCACATCCTCCTGACAGCAGGTACAAGCAGCGGCCAAGATCCTGAATAACCGCTCAAAGATATTGCCTCTATGGACAGAGTGGATATAGGCCTCCTGAGTCACCTGGGATAGAAAAGAACAATTCAGATACGAGTCTAAAGTGCTAAAGTGTGTGTGTGCAAGACAAAAATCAAAGTTGAAAAGCGTATCATACCATAGCTCCAAGGGGAGGAAGCTGGGGCCCAATCACCTCATCAGCCTCAGTGGGAGTCAGATCGAAGTCCACCTCAATGCCACCCCGCTGCATCCGGATGCTATCATGGAACCGCGGCATATCCATGCCATGTCTAGCCCCTCTACTCAAGCTAGCCGGATAGGTACCAACCTGCCTCCTCGCCAACACCTGCGGACTCACCAACACATGCTCCACAAACCACTCATAATCAACCCCACTTTGGTATAAATGGGCCGGAGACCTCACTCGGTAGTCTCCGCTCGTCCACAGCCTAGCCAGATATAGCATGTTCCACGGTGGCTCAAGAGGGGCCCACACCATAGGATGTCTGTTATGCTGCCTGCAGACTCTCTCGCCAAGATACATGGCGTCCCCAGTCAACCCTACCACAAAGAAGCTGGAAGCAGTAAACTCCTAGGCATGATCAACCCCTGACAACACCAGATCCTACCAAGGGAAGAATTGGAAGTGCTCATGCAGCGGACCACTCAGCCTCGAAGTAAAAATCCCAAGATCCGGTGTCTTTTTTGCCTTGCCGCGGCCCTCCGGTTCCTCTTTGCCCAGAACCTCATAACTGGGACTTCCTTGACCCCATGCACACCGAAGGGAGCAATGTGGAACAGCTCGTAGCCCCACACCTGTGGAAAGAGACAGTATTTCAGTCTATGCAGTTCTAAATAAAAGACATATATGGAATAAGGAAGCAAGTCAGAGACATACCTCAAAAGCAAACTGAAAGTAGTCAAAGGACGAGGTACTGGACCTCGAGCAAACATCAAGGGCCCGGTACATCTCCGCAAGCCCGGCTCCGCCCCAAGAGACCTGACTCGCCCGCTCTAGATCAGCTAGAGCACCCAACAGAGAAAACCGACAAAAGGTCCCCACACTCGGGAACAAAGTCTGCGACAACCTGTATGATAAAATAGCTCGTACCAGACAATCAGTGTCGCTGATTCCCTCCACAAAATCTCGGATAGCCTCATCCACTAAGGTCCTCAGGTGACCCGCCTCAAATCCATTCCCCTTCACACCTTTGCCCAACGGCATCCCAATCAACTCAACCTGACGGTGTGGGTCCACAGACATAGATCCATCAAAAGGTAGCTCAACATCCATAAACATGAGCCTGGTGATAGCGGCAAAGTCAGTGGGAGTAATGGTCACCTCTCCCCAGCTGAAATGGAATGTGTAGGTAGTGTCCCACCAGTACTCCCTCACCACATCAACTAAACCCATCACCTTCTGGGTTCCCTCCACGGCATGCACTGCATCAAAAAATTGACCGAAACGAAGGGCCCGGATCCTCTCCTTCACCTCACCATCCGGCGGCAAGCTCTGCCATATTTTTGCCACCGCTTTCGTGGACCCACGAGATTTCATTCTCTGCAGGTAAACACAGCAAAGGTACGTTACTGACTAGCAATTAAATACCAATGATATGCTAGGTGTTATATTTAAAGTGTTCATACATGCTTTATTTATTTAATTTGTGCGTATAGTGGCCGTCCCCAAAATAATCAACAATCTCAGAAAATTAAATAATCTACAACGATTTAATTAATTTGAAGCAGTATTAAAAAATACGACAACTATAAATAAAAGGCCCAAAAGCGATAAAAAGCGAGATCGTTACCGCCTTCGTCTCCATCAGCCTCCCGCCAGACCAATGTTTGTCAGGGCCCACGTACAAGTCAAAATGCTGTCCCATCGTGAAGTGCCACTCATCAGGACAAAAATTCCTCGAAGCCATCCTCACTCGTTGTTGATGTTGCTCCTCTTGTTGAGGAGGTCCCGCACCTCCACCTTGTTCGAATTGTGGTCCCACACCCTCACCTTGGTCATAAGGATGCTCCGTACCGAAAAGATATTGAAAATCCATCGCAAACAATAGCAAAAATAGTTCAAAAATCTATATGTTCTCTCTCAAAACTCGACAAATAAGATGAAAAAAGTGAAGATGAAAGCAACAGCCGGCGGCTGTTTGTAGGGTCTGTCCAGTGAAGGGACTAGCCGTGCGGCCTGTCTGTCCGAGGCGACGTGGCGCAAGCTCAGCCATCCATTTCGCGCGCCCATAAGTGATCCTCGTCAAACGATGTCCAGCCAATCAGAAGGACTGGCCACGCGGCCACTTATTCCCCCAGGTGCCAGAATTTACATTTCAGCCCCTCCAGCTTATTTTTAATCCAAAATTAACACCCTTAGGAAAATATTACCAAAAATTGACCAAAAATTTACCGAATTCGGCCCGGAAGTCCTCCAAGTTTCCAATTCGGCCCGGAAGGCCTCCAATTTTCCAAATCGGCTCGGAAGGCCTCCAAGTTTCCAATTCGGCCCGGAAGGCCTCCAATTTTCCAAATCGGCCCGGAAAGCCTCCAAGTTTCCAAATCGGGCCAGAAGGCCTCCAAGTTTCCAATTCGGCCCGGAAGGCCTCCAAGTTTCCAAATCGGACCGGAAGGCCTCCAAGTTTCCAATTTGGCCCAAAAGGCCTCCAAGTTT
Organism: Campanula takesimana; assembly: GCA_026119855.1. Classification (NCBI taxonomy): domain Eukaryota; kingdom Viridiplantae; phylum Streptophyta; class Magnoliopsida; order Asterales; family Campanulaceae; genus Campanula; species Campanula takesimana. The sequence continues at coordinate 434,649 of JAOWBW010000029.1, read as the reverse complement.
CCAAATCGGCCTGGAAGGCCTCCAAGACTCAAAGTTTCCAAATCATCCCGAAAGGCCTCCAAGACTCCAAAATTCCAAATCAGCCCAGAAGGCCTCCAAGATTCCAAATCAATCTATAGTTAAAGGTCGGAAATGTCCTTAATCCCTAAATGATTATAAATTGAAGGTCGAAAACCTCCGTAAACCCTAATCCTTAAAATTAATCTATAAATCGACTACGCGCGCTCTATAGGATGTTAGAATCCATCCCTAAACTCTGTTCTCGATTCTTAAAACTTCTTATCGTACCGTGCGTATAGCTTTTCATCCATTTCCCCAATAGAGTCCATCTGCAACAACTTTATTGCTTACGAATGTTCGGCCTTCATACAGGATAGTGCCCGTAGGAGTATTATCCCCAGCAGTAGGCTGATGTATCGTTTATTTTATCCTTTTCTCCCCAGTAGGGTCCATGCAACTTTATTGCTTTACGATAGTTTATCTATCTCTAGCAAAAGACAATGTCTCATTTCTTTCTCCCCCAGTTTTTGAACTACGATTGGCTTGATTCCCTCTGGATACGTAGGTAGCCTGACAAAGGTTCAGCCGCCCGACCAACCTGGTCACCTTCTTTCTCACTCCTCCCTCGATTTGGAACTCATCCTTCAGATCATCTCCTTCTCTTAATCGACTACCCTCCATATCTTGTAAGAAGTGTCACCGAGGGGCTACTGTTAGTACCCAACCTGAAAATGAGTTATTAGGCATTCTAGAACTCATAGGGACCTCCCAGGTATTTAAAAGATGCGCAGGACTTATCCAGAATTTACTGAAAAGCCCAGATAAGAAGATATTGACGACCTGATCGGATGAGCTGCAAAGATAGACGTTATATAGGGTTTATCCAGAGTCCAGATTGGTCAGAACCTTGGGAACCGAGCCAATCTCTGGGATCGGCCGGGCGGCCACTTCCTTCAGGTCAAGATTTCCTATAAATAGGTGACCTCAGTTCATAATTTCGACACACAATTCTCTCCCCCGAGTTCTACAGTCTAAACTGCAGACATAACTTTCTATCTCTAAGCCTTTCTAGGAATCCCGAAGGTCCGGCAAATCCGCGCGAGAGATTCGACTGCGTTCTTGTCAAGATTGGTGAGAATTCTACATGTTTTCTTAGTTTAGATCTGATTTATGCTAGTTTCATCATGTTTATACACCTATATTCATATGATTCATAACGTGTTCTTCATGTTCTTGATAGAATTCATATTTTGCTCTATGACTAGGGTAGCAATCTTCATGTTTATGTGTTATTTCATGCATATTCATGATGTTCTTATTATTATGCTAGATCTACAACTTATCCTGCGTAACATGCTAGATCTAATGTTTCAATCCCTATTCATATGCATAGCCGATGATGATCTTCAAGATCTAGGAACTACTTCTAAACCCTACTTTAGGTTATTATTCCCATGATCAATAAATCTCCCATGATGAATGTGATGAATACATTGATCTTATCAATGGTATAATCATTATTCTAGGATGTGATCATCTTGTATGATTCTTTCTCCTCCCCCCTCATTATGCATGATCCCCTCTTCTTCTCTCTATTCCTATTATGTGCGAACTACGTCGACCTGAGCTTCTCACCACGAAAGGAACGTAGGCAATATTCGGATCCGGTCTCAATCACTAACACACACTAACACACTCATCATGATAGAAAGTCCGATCTATCGGGCGATAGGAGTGATAACTTGATATTCTTCTCTTATCGTAACTTGACCCCCGAACCCTCTCTGTTAGCTTTTCTCAATGTTTTAGCTCGATAAAAACAATGTGGCGACTCTTAATAAATGCCAACTTGAATATCCTAATCCCATAGAAAAGATAAAATAAGATAAATAAAAGAAAGACTTTCCGTGCGTCGCCCGCATTCAGAAAGGGGTATTCACAGGACCCGATGATATGCCTCTGAAGAATTGGGTAAATTTTTCTGGACCAGTGTCTAGCAAGGAGGAGATGACTGCGAAAGTTGGACTGGTTCCCCGCCCCCGAGAGTCAAATGTCATAGGGTTTAATGTAGTCAAATCCCCTCAATCCCTTGTTTTCGAGTTTAAGTCTTCTTCTTCCGAGGGCCTCACGCCTGAGGATTATGAACTTGTGGCAAATGTTGTATTCCCTTTTGTTTTGAATGAAATGATAGACCTTTCCGAGTATCCCCTCATTGCCAAATTATTAGAACCCCTCATTGCCAAATTATTAGACGATAAATTAACTAATAATCTAAAAATGGTTAATGATGAATCACCTAATAATGCAGACACACTAAACGAACAATACACTAAAGAACTTTCAAAGAAGGTTATTGAACGAGAGAAAAACCGTGCCCAAGAAGCCGAAGAGGTTTTGACTAAGGTGAATTTGGGGACTGTAGATGAACCGAAATAGACACAGATTGGTAGCTGTTAGTACCCAACCTGAAAATTAGTTATTAGGCATTCTAGAACTCACAGGGACCTCCCAAGTATTTACGAGCTGCACAGGACTTATCCGGAATTTCTCGAAAATACCAGATAAGAAGATATTCTCGACTGATGGATGAGGGATCAGAGATAGGCGTTACTTAGGAGTTCTCAGAGTCCAGATTGATCAGAACCTCGGGAAGCAAGCCAATCCGCTGGGATCGGCCAGGCAGCCACTTCCTCCAGGTCAACTTTTCCTATAAATAGGTGACCTCAGTTAATAATTTCTACACACAATTCTCTCCCCCGAATTCCACAGTCTAAACTGCATACAGAACTCTCTCTCTCTCTAAGCCTTTCTAGAAATCCCGAAGGTCCGGCGAATCCACGCAAGAGATTCGACTTTGTTCTTGTTAAGATTGGTGAGAATTCTACATGTTTTCTTAGTTTAGATCTGATTTATGCTAGTTTCATTATGTTTATACATCTATATTCATATGATTCATAACGTGTTCTTCATGTTCTTACTAGAATTCATAATATGCTCTATGAGTAGGGTAGCGATCTTCATGCTTATGTGTTATTTCATACATGTTTCATGATGTTCTTATTACTATGTTAGATTGAACATGCTAGATCTAATGTTTTAATCCCTACTTATAGTGCATAGCCGATGATGATCAACATGATTTAGGAACTACTTCTAAACCCTAAACTTTAGGTAATTACTCCCATGATCAGTAATTCTCCAAGGATGAATATGACGAATACACATTGATCTTATCAATGGTATAATCATTATTCTAGGATGTGATAATTTTGTATGATTCTTTCTCCTCTCCCTTCATTATGCATGATCCCTCTTCTTCTCTCTATTCCGATTATGTGCGAACTACGTCGACCTGAGCTTCTCATCACAAGAGGAACGTAGGCAATATTCGGACCGGTCTCAATCACTAACATACACACACACACTGATCATTATAGAAAGTCCGATCTATCGGGTGATAGGAGTGATAACTTGATATTCTTCTCTTGTCGTAACTTGACCTCCGAACCCTCTCTGTTAGCTTTTCTCAATATTTTAGCTCGATAAAAACAACGTGGCGACTCTTAATAAGTTAAATGTCAACTTGAATATCCTAATCCCATAGAAAAGATAAATAAAGATAAATAAAAGAAAGACTTCCCGTGCGTCGCATGCTTTTTCGGAATGGGGTATTCACAGCGGCGACTCTGCTGGGGACTAGTTTTGAACATCTTCAAACATAGAGGGTCAAACTTTCGTCAATATCATGATTGCACTTACTTGTTCTTTTCCCCCTGTACTTTATCTCTTGTACATATCTGCTTCCCTTGTACTTTAGTGCGTTAACATCTTGACTACTTTTCTAACTGTTTTTCATTGCATACATGTAAATAATAATAATAAAAAAACTCTCTGTTTTCTCCCTAAAAAATAACTAGTTGTTGTCCGCACACTACCACTAGGTCCGTGTCACACTACACACCCTACTGGATACTCCGCTGAGTGCACAGATTTTGGTGATCATGTCGCCTCTATCTTCGTGGCATCCGGGTTATCTAACTCACTATTTTCACTTGTGAAGCAGTTGAGGTTAATCCTTTGTTCATTTCGAAACTATGCACTCACAGAGTCTAGGACACTCCAAAGTTGACCGGTTGGTTTGACTAGCTTTTCTATATAGACAATTAACGTGTCGTTAATGCTGTCATCCGTTAAGTCTTTAATGAGTCGAGATCCTTTGAGAGAAAAAATCACAAAAAATGAAATTCCCTACAAGGGTGTGCATATAGTAAGCCGAGTGATACTTTGTACAAGGATCTCAACTCGTTAAAAACATAACGGAAGTAACATAAACGTTACATTAAATGCCTTTAAACAAGGGTTAGTAGCTAGGATCCGTTAGGTCGGTGGAAGTCGCTTTCCCTATAGGACCCTCACCCAAATTGTCCGTTTGGGATGTGCAATACAGGTGAAAAATGAGGGGGTCTATAGACGTAGTGATGACCTCCACTAATCCAGGTTTTGTAGATAGTAACCCAAAAAGGGGTACCCCTTCCAACCATTAGGACTAATAATACATTGTTTTGTAAATAACAAAATACATTGCATGAGCCTTGTCCCGTCCTAAACCTCTCGTCCACTACCTCTACAGAGAAGCAAGTTTGGGTCCGTTCCGGTGGTCGTGTTCAACGGTCAAGCCTTTTGCAAGCTCAGTCTTCAGTCTCTACACCAACGATGTCTCCATCATCAGAGCCTACTACTCCTAATGTCTCCACTCTGCCAGTCTCCGCTTCTGCCGATCCAGAAATCGCCGCCAGTATCAAGCCCTCAGACATTCCTCCACTTCTCCATGCTTTCTTCACCAACCTCATGCTATAGATCTCCAAGCTTGAGGATCGAAGCAAGTCTTTAGAAAGGGTCAACCAAGAGCTCAAAGATCATCTCCACACTGAGATGAAGAAGAAAGGTGTGGAAACTAGCTTCCACAATGAAGAAGTGATCTTTGTCCAAGACGAAACAGTGCCTGTCACCCATCCTTCCAACGAGGATGCTATCCCTCTCAAGGTGCCCAACTACCAAAGGGTCCCTCCTCCTGATTTCGGTACTAAATCAACCTACAGCCAGGGTCCATATGAGCCGTCACCAGAAATGATGGGTAGTTACTTGTCCTCTACCAAGTTGCCACCGCCTTCACTACCATTGAGTATCGGTGCCGCCGTGCCCACAGTCTCCACTACTTCTCCCGCTGCTCAAGCCTATGGCAGCGCAGATTTCTCCAATCACCCTCTAGTGGTTGCCATGCAAGAACAGATCCGCAAGCTATCTGACACAGTCTCCAAGCAAGCCGCTCCGATCGTTAAAACCATTGACCCAAGCAATGTGGGTTCTCTACCTAGAGACTTCAAGATGCCGAAGGTCTCTACATTCCATGGTATTACTTGTCCCAAGACTCATCTCAACAGTTATGTGCTAGCCATGAGAGCCCGTGACTGCACCAATGAGCAAGTGGCTTGAGTCTTCCACACCACTTTGGACGGAATCGCTCTCCGTTGGTTCTTGAGTTTGGATCCCTCCGAACGAGAGACATGGGAACAAATCACCACTACTTTCTGCGAGAAGTATCAGTCAAACCTAGATTGGCACGTCAACCGTACTGATTTAGAGAACACCATGCAGAGGTCCGGCGAGCCTATCTATGACTTTTACAAGAGGTGGAATCACAAGCTAGCGGAAGTACAATACCCTCCTAAGGCATATGAACAAAAGAAAATCTTCTTCAAATGCTTGTTGCCCGAGCTTAGGGTGGCGATTGGTAATGGTTACTTTCCCGATCTGCAAGAAATGGTTGATGCTGGGGTCAGACATGGAGCCGACAATACTGGTGTTGTTAAAGAAACTACCAAAAGTGGAAATACCTCATTCCGCTATAAAGCTCCGAAAAATGCCGCTCCTAAAGCTAAAGAGGTGGCCGGTCAAGTAAGTATGGTCCAAGATACCTCCGCCTTTGATGTTCAAGCAGTTACTAGCAGCTTTCCCCGAAAAAAAGACCATTTCGATGACTTCGGCATGCCTACTAGCCGAGTGTTCGAAGTTTTGATGAAGAAGGGCTTGATCAAGCCACTTGATAACTTTGAACCAATCAACAAAAAGGTGAATCTGGATGCAACCAAGTTCTGCAAGTACCACAAGTACATTGGCCACACTACCGACGACTGCATACAACTCAAGCGGGTCATCCAAAAGCTCATAGCCGATAGAATAATTGAGAAGCCCAAAGGTCCGAACACCGTAGCAAACCCGCTCCCAAACAATGGTGGCGTCAACATGGTCGAGCTCATCAGAGGTGAAATTGGTGTAGTAGAGATGGTAGATGCCTTCGCTGAACTGGGGCTAGACATGAATGCTCTAATCGGAGGACTAGTCAAGCTTGGGGTGATAACTCCCTTAGAGCGCGGATTCAAATGGCCCAAGCATGGTTTTGACATGTCCAAGTTTTGCTATTACCATAGAGTGTCCGGACACACCAACAATGAGTGCTTCACCATTAAGAAAATCGTACAGAAGCTCATCAAGGACAATGTCATCGCCGACCCACGGAAGACCATCACCATGGAAGTTAATGTGGTAGAGACTGATCAAATCACCATGCTAGAACTCGAGGACTGCATCAATTAATTGAAGATCTCCATGAAGAATTTTCTCTGTGACCTTGTGAACAAAGGGCTCCTCAGACAACTCAAGGGTTATTCTACGCACATGGGAAGCAAGGTATGGAAATACTGCCACTACCATCAAGCCACTGGACATAGAACAAGAGAGTGCTTCGCCCAGATGAAGGACATCTTGAATCTCATTCATGATGGTTCTCTCGAAGACCCTAGGATCTCTTTAGATGAAAATAGTATAGCAACAAACATTGGTGATCTAGCCGAACCTATTGTGGCAGACTCCAAGTTTTACAGTGATGATGAAATAGGCTGTACTTCAAAGTTTATTAATGATAGTAATTCTTCTTGTTATATGCTGTCATTAGATGAACTATCTCTAGAAGCTTCTCTTCTAGGAGTTTGCAACTCCGGTCCACTTAAATCTCCACCACAGTCTATACAGAAATCTTCACAGAATCCGCAAAAATACCACAGTCTCCATACGACATGCGAGCCGAAATCAACCTACTCACAAGGTCCGGACATGTCTATCAGTCAAATCCCAAGGGTACAAAGAAGTTCTTCAATAAGGAGTCAGAACCGTTAGACCCCGAGAAAGAGGATCCCATCTTCACGCAGCTTAAACAAACCCAAGCTCACATCTCGTTGTGGTCTTTACTCACCTCATCTCTAGCTCACCGTCGAAATCATCACCTTTTCAGAGCTCGATGAATCTCCATTTGGCATTGATCATAATGAACCGCTGCACATCACAGTCGAAATCAATGGGAAGAATATTCCTAGAGCCTTTGTGGACAATGGATCCGCCATCAATGTACTACCATCACGAATGATGGATATGATGGTTATAGATGCAACCACTCTAAGACCCTCCAAGCAGACAATCAAGGCTTATGACTCCACATGTAGATCAGTGTTGGGAATTTTTACGCTACCCATCTCCATAGGGACACAAACTCTATGTACGGATTTCTAAGTGATTGACATACCATCCTCCTTCACCATCCTGCTAGGATGCCCTTGGCTTCACAAATCTAATGCCGTTCCGTCCTCCTTACATCAGTGTGTTAAATTCCAATCAGAGAATGAGGTGACAGTTATCTACAGTGACTTAGTAACAGCATAAGGCACCGACACGAAAGGAGTGCCCGTATTACAGATTCAGCACGAGGAAGACCGCAGACTCTTCAGTGGGTTCGAAATAGTGGCACAAGCTCAGATATGTTATAACGACCTCACCAGAACTTCTGACAAAGTGCAACCCGTCTATAAGATAAGGTAAGAACTTACAAGGTCCCATACACTTAACTGAGGAAGTAGACCACAGAGGCCTGTTTGGGCTAGGGTACGTACTTACTCCCACTGACAAAGTAGAGCTGAAACAGATAGAGGTACTCAAGAAGAAGAAACTCCCTTACAAGAAGTCTGATATGAAACCTTACCACCTTTCCCTCAACAGTTACTATCTGAAAGAAGGTGGAGAGTATTCAAACTTCGAGTTCGCAGAGCCATGGTTTCGACCACAAAGGAAAGTTGGAAAAGGGTTTTGAAATCTTCAGAGATGTCGAGTTCGACCGGGCCAATCTAGAGCTAAGGTATATGGAACCTCGAAAGACTACTGGCAGAGTTACTACCATCCAGAATGAGTACTGCATCAAAGTGAACAAAGACCTGACTTACGATACTGAATTCGTGTCACTCGATGAACCATTGGTCGGCAAAGCTAAGGAAACAGAGCCATGGGACGGCCAAGATTTGTTCCAGCACCTAAGCCTCGAAGATGATATTGTGGCTGTTATCGAATACGGACCTGTGACTACTGCTATCAAGAATCTGGGGCCGGTCAGCTCACCCCCTAGAGAGTCAATTTGCCTTAAGTCAGTTAGGTCCCCCTTTCTCACTTATGAGTTTGTGTCTCCGTCCAAGTCTAATGACTTCAAGTCAAAAGACTACAATGTAATCGCAAACGCTGTCTTTCCTTGTGAATTAATTGAAAGTCTCGATCTTTTCGAGTATCCCGCCATAGCCACTCTTATAAATGATAAATTAACTAATAAATCTAATGATAGACAAATAGTTAATAACGATTCATTAAAAGAGGAAGACACAAACGAACTAAATAATAAATACATCCGAGAAATCTCAGAGCAGGTTATGAATCAAAGGGAAAGCCGAGCCTAAGCTGCCGATGAGGTGTTAACATGTGTGAATCTGGGAAGACAAGACAAGCCGAAGTGGACTCAGATTGGGAGCTTTTTTCAAGGCGAAGAGATATAAGAACTAATTAAGATACTCAAAGAATATGAAGACATCTTTGCGTGGTCCTGTGATAACTCGCCTGGCAGAAAATAGGAGCAAGTGACAACGCCAGACATGGGGTCAATAAAGCAAGCGATTCTGCCAGTCAAGCCCGAATGGTCTCCTCGCATGGCGATGGAAATAGAAGAACTGCTACAGAGAGACTTCATCAAGTCGGTATTTTGGCCAAAGTGGTTGCTCAACATCATCTCCGCAAAGAAGTACAAAAGAAAGGTGACAGTTCACATAGACATCACGAGTCTCGACGAACTGAGCCCCAAACACAGGTTTCCGCTGTTTGACTTAAGCGCACTGTTAGAAGCCGCCGAAGACAGAGATGTTCGATCATTCCTCGAAGGTTTCCTCGGTAAAAATCAGATACCCACCGCAGCACAGACAGACGAGAAGTTACTCTTTCATGCTCTATGGGGTACCTATTGTCACGCCACCAGATTTCTAGAATGGAAGGGCATTGGTATCTCTTACCACATGCCAACAAGATCGCCAACAGATACTGGCGTCTACCTAGATGACTTAGTATTGCACTCTAAGAGACCCTACGGCCGACACAACGAGGACCTGCGGAGAGTCTTCAACATTCTTAGAGGTCAAAAAATTCTTCTTGATCTGTCAAAATGCAGATTTGGTACTGTTCAGACAAAAGCTCTAGGGTATAGATTAGGACAGAAGTTCGAAGCTGACCCCGAGAAAGTCAGAGAGTTAATAACAATGACACCACCTCGCCAAGAAAGTCAAAGGATCAAACTCATAGGTCTACTACACTATATCAGTCGCCTCACAATGGCAGGAGACCCGGTCCTCAAAGAATTACGGAATTGCTCAGAAGAAGTTTGGAATCAGGAATGTGAGTTGGATCTAACTCAACTAAAGAGCCACTTAGCGAATACCCCGTCCTTACGACCAACGCAGGGGAGGTTCGGGTCACAGAATGGAGCCCCTATCAATTTCCAACATTGCACAAGTTTGGATCTACCATTGAGCCTCATCTTCAAAGCACTGAAGAAGATGGGTAAACTACAACCGATGCAAGAATTTGGTCTTACTCCGACACTACAGATTTTCAAACCAAACAGAATGTGTTCCTACCACCAGAATGAAAGGCATGGTACGGACGACTGTCAAGAGTTGAAAGAAGAAGTCTGACTACTCATCGAGACGGGTCGATTAACCAAGCAGAATGAAGATTGGGTATACACGGACGACAATGGCCTCCGCCGCTACTACAACTTACCACCACTGTCCCTCTCCACAAGCGGTACTCTCCATCAGTGGTACTCTCCATCAACGGTCTTCTACAACGGCCGCCCCCTTTATAAAAAATAAAATAAAATTCTCTTTACTTCCCCCCTTCTATCTTCCCTTTCTACAATCAGAAATGAACTACGGTGACCTGAGTCCCTTAGCCCTACTTGTAAAAGGGGAACGTAGGCAGCCTTCAAAGGTGCGGTCTCAAAAATAAAAATCCAAATATGGTTTGAGTAAAATTCAAATAAAGCAAACAATCTGTTTATAACTAAAGCAAAATCTCTATTTCCACAAGTCACTACACGTTAACATTTATTTGATGAGTCTAAGCTCGAAAGAACCTGCGAATAAATAACCTGCTATGAAATTTAAAGAAACTAAAACAAACTAAAATCTAAACTATGTGTCTGCAACGACTGTGGTTGGATACTCAGAGTCACTCCTCCTCTTCCTCTTCATCATCTTTGTTCAGTTTCGTCTCTTTTCATCAGACTTAACCCTGAATAAGGACCAAAGGCACTTAATCCCGAATCTCCTATCAAAGTTGGCACGGGTTGTCTTCGAAAGCTTCCTAACCCAGATCTTCAAACTCTTAATGAAGTATTGTTGTCTCTCCTCAGAAATTATAGGGTATCTACCCATCAGAAAGGCGCGAAAGGATCGAAATCTAGAGAAAAAGGACGAAAAACTATTGTCTGCCTCGTCTCTCTGCGAGACTGCTAATTAAATAGGGTAGGGAGTACAAGTCCTGATCATACATGGAGAAATCTGACGAAAATTGTGTCAGACCAGGGATTAGCCACGCGGCTAGTCCTTCCCCATGGTTGGCCACGCGGCCATATAAGCCATTCCGCACAGATGTACAAGTCTGTCCCTGTCAAACGCCGGAATGGACCCATCTCAGACGTTTTGAAGGTCCCAAACTACAAAAAAAAAAAAAAAAAAGTCCGACAAAGAAGATGGAACTGCCTGATAGTGTATGATCCCCATCTTACCCCTATGGCTCATGCATTGCACCGAATATAAAAACATATAAATAAAATACTAATTAATTACATACCAAAAGCAAATAAAATATTGTACATAAATATGTTTTTTCTGTTCCTCTCTCTAACAAAGTGCAGGAAATAAAAGGACTACATCTAGTCCGAGTCAGAATCCTCGATGTCCACATCATCATCCTCTCCACCCTGCTCCGTACGGTGGGACCCACCAGCTCCCGAGCTCCTACTCCAGACAGACCTTGAACTCTCAGCCTCCGTGGGGGACCTCTCTCTACGCTGAGGCAGGACCACATCATCCCGAGGGCAGGTGCAAGCAGCTGCCAAGCTCCGGAACAGCCTCTAAAAAATATTGCCCCGACGAACAAAGCGGATATAGGCCTCCCGGGTCACCTGGGATAGATAAGCGCAGTTCAGATACAAGTCTAAAAAGTGTGTGCAAGACAGAAATTAAAAGCAAAGGGTAATATACCGTAGTTCCAAGCGGAGGAAGCTGAGCCCCAGCAACCTCATCAGCCTCAGTCGGAGTCAGGTCAATGTCCACCTCAACGCCTCCCCGCTGCAACTGAATATTGTCAGAGAACCGAGCATGTCAATACCATATCTAGCTCCTCTACTCGAGCCAGCCGGATAGGCACCAGCCTGCCTCCTCGCCAAAACCTACAGACTCAGCAGCACGTGCTCCACAAACCATTCATAATCAGCCCCACTCTGGTACAAATGAGTCAGAGTCCGCACCCAGTAGTCACCACTCCTCCTCAGCCTAGCCGGATACAGCATATTCCTCGGAGGCTCACTTGGGGCACACAACATAGGATGTCTACTATGCTGCCTGTAGATTCTCTCGCCAAGGTACATGGCATCCCCAGTCAACCCCATCAAGAAACAGCGGGAGGCAGTGGAATCCTGAGCCTGACCGACCCCTACCAGCACCAGATCCGACCAAGGAAAGAACTGGAAGTCCTCATGCAGTGGACCACTCAACTTTACAGTAAAAATCCCCAGATCGGGAGTCTTCCTAGCCTTGCCGCGGCCCTCCAACCAGTTGCTCTTGGCCCAAAACCTCATAACCGGGACCTCCTTGACCCCCTGCACGCCAAAGGGAGCAATATGGAATAACTCGTAGACCCACATCTATGGAGAAAAGCAGCATTTCAGTTCAAAACAGTTCTAAAACAAAAGACGGATATGAAATAATAGAAGAGTCAGAGACATACCTCAAAGGCAAACTGAAAGCAGTCGAAAGACGAGGTACTGGACCTCGAGTAGACATCCAGGGCCCGGTACATCTCCGCCAGCCCAGCTCCGCCCCAAGAAACCTGACTCGCCTGCTCCAAATCAGCCAGAGCACCCAACAGAGAAACCGACAGAAAGTCCCTGCACTCGGGAATAGAGTCTGCGACAAGCTGTACCACAGGATAGCCCGTACCAGGTAGTTAGTGTAACGACCCGAGTCCGCAGACCCGACCCTCCACATAGGTACCATACATTATCCCACCAAGCATCTCCTCAATTGGGTCGACCACAGCCCATCACAGGCCTCCAAAAGTCCAATGGATGATTTGATGCTTAGTAGGAGTGTATGGGCCTTCTATATTGTTGGTAGTGGTACCCTAGGCACGTTTAATAAACGTTGTAATTGTTATCATTTATTTCATATCAATAAAGAGATGTTTTGATTATTATTGTTGTTCATGTTTACTTATAATAATCCCCGTCCCTAGTACTTGTTAAGCACTAGTATAAAGGCTAAATGATCATGGGATGATCATGTTAGATTTATGGGTACTTGTTTGGAACAAGGTACTGGACATGACCCGCTGTATGAGATTTATGTCATGGTCTATGTCGTACATATATCTCATATTAGTTATGTCATTTGAATCCTTAGACATGAAGTTATTATAGTCTTCCACTTGATGAACATTGTGTTTGACATATTCAAACGCTACCTTAACACGGTAGTTATAAAGGGTATGATTGGCATAATCGGATTCCCGTTGGGAAGAATAATAAGCTAAATGGATTTGTCCCTCCACGGAGAGATGTCAAGCTTGGGCCCCTCGAAGGAATGATGTTGATGAAATGTTCGGCCGGACTCAAATGGATTGATTGGATCAACAGCATTTGAATTATCAACATATTCGGAATCGAGAAAGTATTGAACAAGACAAGTTGACTGTTTGACCATGACTTGTGTTCAATGACATCGTGGACAAAGGGATTGTGACATATTCTAAAGGAATGCGAACTTGTATCTAGTTATGCTATTTGAGTAGGTATGACGGTTTGCTAGAACCTAATCACGTTTGAATATGTCAAACACAATGTTCATCAAGTGGAAGACTATAATAACTTCATGTCTAAGGATTCAAATGACATAACTAATATGAGATATATGTACGACATAGACCATGACATAAATCTCATACAGCGGGTCATGTCCAGTACCTTGTTCGAAACAAGTACCTATAAATCTAACATGATCATCTCATGATCATTTAGCCTTTATACTAGTGCTTAACAAGTACTAGGGACGGGGATTATTATAAGTAAACATGAACAACAATAATAATCAAAACATCTCTTTATTGATATGAAATAAATGATAACAATTACAACGTTTATTAAACGTGCCTAGGGCACCACTACCAACAATCTCCCACTTGCCCTAGGCCCAATCTCCCATGTATCTAATACCCATGGACCTAACATGACCATCATGTTTAGCTTGTGGAAGTCCCTTTGTTAGCGGGTCCGCAACATTGTCATCAGTAGGTACTCTGCATATATTTACGTCTCCCCTATCAACGATCTCTCGAATGATATGAAAACGCCTAAGTATGTGTTTGGATTTTTGATGTGCTCATGGTTCCTTTGCTTGAGCAATAGCACCATTATTATCGCAATAAAGGTCTATTGGATTAGCAATACTAGGAACCACTTCAAGTTCAGTTATGAACTTCTTAATCCAAACAACTTCCTTTGCAGCATCCGATGCAGCAATATACTCAGCTTCTGTTGTAGAATCAGCGGTTGTACTTTGCTTGGAACTCTTCCAGCTTACAGCTCCACCATTTAACATAAACACAAAACCCAATTGCGATCGGCTATCATCTTTGTCGGTTTGGAAGCTTGCATCCGTGTAAGCATTTACAACGAGATCATCTTCCATTCCTACATAGACCAAAAAGGAGTCTTTAGTTCTTCTCAAGTACTTAAGAATCGCTTTTACAGCTATCCAGTGATTTTCGCCAGGGTCGGATTGGTATCTACTTGTCATGCTCAAAGCATAAGATACATCCGGCCTAGTACAAATCATGGCATACATGATGGACCCAATTGCCGAAGCATATGGAACATCATTCATTTTCTCACGCTCATCGTTTGTCTTAGGACATTGAGTCTTGCTTAGAGAAACTCCATGTAGCACGGGCAAGGTCCCTCTCTTAGAATTTTCCATACGGAATCTTCTAATGACCTTGTCAATGTATGTACTTTGGCTTAAACCAAGTAGTCTCCTTGATCTATCTCTATAGATCTTAATGCCAAGAATATATGCGGCTTCACCCATATCTTTCATTGCAAAACACTTTCCTAACCAAGTCTTCACAGACTGAAGTGTAGGAATGTCGTTTCCAATGAGCAATATGTCATCCACGTATAAAACAAGGAATAGCACTATGCTCCCACTAATCTTCTTGTATACACAGGGCTCATCTTCGTTCTTGATGAAACCAAACTCTTTGACCGATTCATCAAAACGGAGATTCTAATTCCTAGAAGCTTGCTTCAATCCATAGATGGATCTCTGCAATTTGCATACCTTAGAATCTTGTTCAAAACCTTCTGGTTGTGTCATATACACATCCTCTTGAAGTTTTCCATTCAGGAAAGCGGTTTTGACGTCCATCTGCCATATTTCATAGTCATGATATGCGGCAATGGCAAGCAAAATTCTTATAGTCTTGATCATTGCTACGGGTGAAAAGGTCTCATCATAGTCAATACCATGAACTTGCCTATAACCTTTCGCTACAAGCCTAGCTTTGTAAGTATGCACCTTCCCATCCATGTCAGTCTTCTTCTTGAAGACCCATTTGCATCCTATGGTTTTTACACCTTCGGGCGCATCAATCAAATTCCAAACTTGATTGTCTTGCATGGATTGCAATTCGGATTCCATGGCTCCAAGCCACTTGTCCGAATCAGGAGAAGATATCGCCTCTTGATAGGTTGACGGTTCATCATTCTCAATGATTTCTACCTCATTACTATCCGTTACGAGAAATCCATATCTCTCAGACTCGGATCGTAACCTACTAGATCTGCGAGTTGCTTGTGTATATTGAACAGGTTCCACAACTCCTTGTGGTTCTTGTTCTTGTTCCACTATTGGTTCAATGTTATTTTCTGGGTCTTGAATTTCTTCAAGATTTATTTTACTCCCACTGATTTCTTTGGATAGAAACTCTTTCTCTAGAAAGACACCAGTTCGGGCAACAAACACTTTGTTGTCCTCACGGTTGTAAAAGTAATATCCTCTAGTTTCCTTAGGATATCCCACGAAAATACATTTATCAGATTTGTGTGCAAGTTTGTCTGAGACAAGTCTTTTGACAAAAGCTTCGCAACCCCAAATCTTCATGAAAGACAGACAAGGCTTCTTTCCGCTCCACATCTCATATGGAGTCTTTTGAACCGATTTAGTTGGAACACGATTTAGTGTGAAAGCAGCGGTTTCTAGGGCGTAACCCCAAAAGGATATTGGAAGATCAACTTGCTCAACATTGATCGAACCATGTCTAACAAGGTCCGATTCCTCCTCTCGGACACACCATTCCATTGTGGTGTTCCAGGTGGAGTCAATTGTGAAATTATTCCACAATTCTTTAGATGATCATCAAATTCTTGACTCAAGTATTCTCCACCATGATCTGATCGAAGTGCCTTAATACTTTTGCCAAGTTGCTTTTCTACTTCATTTTGAAATATTCTAAATATCTCAAATGCTTCACTTTTATGTTTCATTAGGTAAAACATACCCAAATCTACTATAATCATCAGTGAAGGTTATGAAGTATTGAAATCCTCCCCTAGCATTGCTACTTAATGGTCCGCATACATCGGAATGTATCAACCCCAATAAGTCGCTTGCCCTTTCACCTAGCTTGGTAAAAGGTGTCTTAGTCATTTTTCCAAGAAGACACGACTCACAAGTGTCATATGACTCGAGGTCACATGAACCTAAAAGTCCGTCCCCATGGAGCTTTGAGATACGCTTCTCATTAATATAACCAAGACGGCAATGCCACAAATAAGTATGATTTACATCATTAGGTTTAGATTTCTTATTTACATGATAGACATTGTCATTATTTTCATTCTTGACATCCAAGATATAAAGGCCATTAAATGAATTAGCAATACCATAAAGCACATCATTTAAATAAATAGAAAATTTCTTATTCTCAATAAGAAACTTAAAACCTTCATTATCCAAACAAGAAATTGAAATAATATTTCTGCTTAAATCCGGAACATAATAACAATTGTTCAAAACTAGAATTAATCCGGAAGGTAAAGTGACTTCATAAGTCCCTACGGCTAATGCAGCAACTCTTGCTCCATTTCCCACACGTAGATCTACTTCACCTTCTTTAAGCAGTCTCCTATTCTTTAGTCCCTGCACATTTAGACAAATTTGAGAACCACATCCGGTATCCAATACCCAAGAATCAGTGGTAGAAAGGAGAATATCTATCATATAGATACCTGAAGTCGACGCAGCCTTGCTGCTCTTCTTCTTCTTTTGCTCTTCCAAGAAAGCTTTGCAATTACGTTTCCAATGACCAATTTCTTGACAATGGAAACAGATTGCATCCTTTTGTGAATCAGGTTTTGCCTCAGAAGCCTTGGCAACATTTGCCTTGCTTATTTTGGGTTTGACAACTTTCTTACCCTTTCCTTTGGCACTAGCCTTCTTCCCATCATGAACCAAGAGCACGGGAGAACCTTTCTCCACAATTTTCATCTCTGCAGTTTTGAGCATCCCATGCAAGTCATAGAGATTCTTATCCATTCCATGCGTGTTATAATTCATCACAAACTGATTATAACTTTTAGGCAATGAATTAAGAATGAGATCCGTGGCTAGCTCCAATGGGATTGGATAGCCAAGCTTCTCAAGGTGCTCTACATAACCTTTCATTTTAAGAAAGTGAGGACTCACTTGTTGCCCTTCATTCATTTTGCAAGTAGTGAATGCAAAAATGGTCTTGTACCTCTCTTGCCTAGCTTGCTCTTGAAACATGGTTCTCAACTCCACGCCTATCTCATAGGCTTCCAAATGTTCCAAACTTTGTTGGAGTTTTGAGCACATAGCAGCAAGCATGAGACAACTTACATCTCTAGAATCATTACGATGTTTCTTGTAATTGTCTCTTTCTACCCTAGGGGCAGTAGGCGGTGGTTCAGCGGGGAGAGGCCCATCGAGAATGTACAACTTATCTTCTTGCCTAAGAACGATTCTTATGCTACGGATCCAATCCATAAAGTTTGTACCATTCTCTTCGAGCTTATCCTTCTCAAGGATCGATCGCAACGACATTGATTGAGTGTTATTAGTCATTATCTACAAATATGCAAAATTTCCAAAATTTAATAAGTACCGGTTTTTCATTAAAGAGATAAATAATGTATTTTTCAAACAAAATACTCCCACTAAATTATATAACCTCCATGTACATCCAATGTATAATATAATTTAATCGGGCTAAGATCCAACTTTAATTTAACTTTTGAGTCCACGGAGGCGGACCGCTCAAAAACTAAATTAATTAGGTAGACAATCATGTCAATCATATCCCATATGATTCTTAGATCCTTTTTATGAGATTATTTGAGAAATCCAATTTCAAAAAGCATGTTTAATCTCATCTTTTGCCTAGGCCCAAAACCGTTTTGACGCCTAATTAAGTCCAACCATTTTAAACGCGTAGGAACCATTCAATTTAATGCACCTTGCGGAGGCCAGCCCACATTAAATTAATGAACCTCATCTTGCTCATACATGAATAAAATTAATTCACTTCGCGGAGGCGAACCCACATCAAGATTACACATGTATAAACAAGTGTTTTAATCATGGCATGGCAATGAAAGACTTAAAACTTTCTATGAAGGTTCTTCACATATAGAATATAACACATTTCGAGCACATAATATAAACATGTTATACATCAAGTTTAGCCACTAAATTAATCTCCATTAATTTAAGCATGATATTTATGTGTCATTAGTTTCTCTATAATTATGAGGATGAGACTATTTCAACTTTGGTTATTATCTCCAAATCAAGACAACAAGAAGTGCGGTCGAACTAAGCCATTTGGGTTTCCAAGTAACATGCGCAGCGGAATATAGCAATTAAATTTTTAAGAAACCCAAAGCCATAGATCCGTTCATATGATTAAATCAAATACAACAAGATGAATAGAGGAATAACTAACCCTTGATGGCTATGAATTTTTCTCTTTGGTCTTGGTGGAGATCTTGAAGCTTTATCACGAACAAATCACGAAATTTGTAAGATGATAAAATTCACCCTCTAGCGGTATCCACACTTCGAACGAATATCAAAGGAACTTCTTCGATCTTGGTTGCTAGACCAATAATTGTAAAACACGCTTTCACAATTTAATAAAGAACTATATGGAATTTATTTGTGAATTATTTTGTTCCTCAATCAATGATATCTTAGAACAAAATAAAATCTCTCTCAAACTCTTTGAGACTCACAAAAGAACTAGTAAATATGGTCTGGCCGAATTGGTGTTTTTATACACAATTAAGACCTATTCCAAATAGGAATCTTGTGCCAAAAACCTTTCCTAATCGAATTAGGAAATTTCCATTCGGCATACCGGGCGCCCGCCTGGTACCCCCCGAGCGCCCGCTCATTTGGGCAGAAGGTCAAGGCCTTTTTCGGCTTATTCAGGCGCCCGCCTGGTTCAACCCAAGCGCCCGCTTGGTTGACCAGGAGGCCCAGAATAAATCTAGAAATTCCCTTGAGGTCCTTCGACCCTAAATTCCAATATAGTCCTCTTATTTAAGATTCGTTCTATTGTGTGTGACCCTCTAGGATTATACTAAGTTGGTAATGGGCTCAAACATGATCCCATAAGATATGATTAGGTTCTAGCAAACCATCATACCTACCCAAATAGCATAACTAGATACAAGTTCGCATTCCTTTAGAATATGTCACAATCCCTTTGTCCACGATGTCATTGAACACAAGTCATGGTCAAACAGTCAACTTGTCTTGTTCAATACTTTCTCGATTCCGAATATGTTGATAATTCAAATGCTGTTGATCCAATCAATCCATTTGAGTCCGGCCGAACATTTCATCAACATCATTCCTTCGAGGGGCCCAAGCTTGACATCTCTCCGTGGAGGGACAAATCCATTTAGCTTATTATTCTTCCCAACGGGAATCCGATTATGCCAATCATACCCTTTATAACTACCGTGTTAAGGTAGCGTTTGAATATGTCAAACACAATGTTCATCAAGTGGAAGACTATAATAACTTCATGTCTAAGGATTCAAATGACATAACTAATATGAGATATATGTACGACATAGACCATGACATAAATCTCATACAGCGGGTCATGTCCAGTACCTTGTTCCAAACAAGTACCCATAAATCTAACATGATCATCCCATGATCATTTATCCTTTATACTAGTGCTTAACAAGTACTAGGGACGGGGATTATTATAAGTAAACATGAACAACAATAATAATCAAAACATCTCTTTATTGATATGAAATAAATGATAACAATTACAACGTTTATTAAACGTGCCTAGGGCACCACTACCAACAATCTCCCACTTGCCCTATGCCCAATCTCCCATGTATCTAATACCCATGGACCTAACATGACCATCATGTTTAGCTTGTGGAAGTTCCTTTGTTAGCGGGTCCGCAACATTGTCATCAGTAGGTACTCTGCATATATTTACGTCTTCCCTATCAACGATCTCTCGAATGATATGAAAACGCCTAAGTATGTGTTTGGATTTTTGATGTGCTCTTGGTTCTTTTGCTTGAGCAATAGCACCATTATTATCGCAATAAAGGTCTATTGGATTAGCAATACAAGGAACCACTTCAAGTTCAGTTATGAACTTCTTAATCCAAACAGCTTCCTTTGCAGCATCCGATGCAGCAATATACTCAGCTTCTGTTGTAGAATCAGCGGTTGTACTTTGCTTGGAACTCTTCCAGCTTACAGCTCCACCATTTAACATAAACACAAAACCCGATTGCGATCGGCTATCATCTTTGTCGGTTTGGAAGCTTGCATCCGTGTAAGCATTTACAACGAGATCATCTTCCAATCCTCCATAGACCAAAAAGGAGTCTTTAGTTCTTCTCAAGTACTTAAGAATCGCTTTTACAGCTATCCAGTGATTTTCGCCAGGGTCGGATTGGTATCTACTTGTCATGCTCAAAGCATAAGATACATCCGGCCTAGACAAATCATGGCATACATGATGGACCCAATTGCCGAAGCATATGGAACATCATTCATTTTCTCACGCTCATCGTTTGTCTTAGGACATTGAGTCTTGCTTAGAGAAACTCCATGTAGCACGGGCAAGGTCCCTCTCTTAGAATTTTCCATACAGAATCTTCTAATGACCTTGTCAATGTATGTACTTTGGCTTAAACCAAGTAGTCTCCTTGATCTATCTCTATAGATCTTAATGCCAAGAATATATGCGGCTTCACCCATATCTTTCATTGCAAAACACTTTCCTAACCAAGTCTTCACAGACTGAAGTGTAGGAATGTCGTTTCCAATGAGCAATATGTCATCCACGTATAAAACAAGGAATAGCACTATGCTCCCACTAATCTTCTTGTATACACAAGGCTCATCTTCGTTCTTGATGAAACCAAACTCTTTGACCGATTCATCAAAACGGAGATTCCAACTCCTAGAAGCTTGCTTCAATCCATAGATGGATCTCTGCAATTTGCATACCTTAGAATCTTGTTCAAAACCTTTTGGTTGTGTCATGTACACATCCTCTTGAAGTTTTCCATTCAGGAAAGCGGTTTTGACGTCCATCTGCCATATTTCATAGTCATGATATGCGGCAATGGCAAGCAAAATTCTTATAGACTTGATCATTGCTACGGGTGAAAAGGTCTCATCATAGTCAATACCATGAACTTGCCTATAACCTTTCGCTACAAGCCTAGCTTTGTAAGTATGCACCTTCCCATCCATGTCAGTCTTCTTCTTGAAGACCCATTTGCATCCTATGGTTTTTACACCTTCGGGCGCATCAATCAAATTCCAAACTTGATTGTCTTGCATGGATTGCAATTCGGATTCCATGGCACCAAGCCACTTGTCTGAATCAGGAGAAGACATCGCCTCTTGATAGGTTGACGGTTCATCATTCTCAATGATTTCTACCTCATTACTATCCGTTACGAGAAATCCATATCTCTCGGGCTCGGATCGTAACCTACTAGATCTGCGAGTTGCTTGTGTATTTTGAACAGGTTCCACAACTCTTTGTAGTTATTGTTCTTGTTCCACTATTGGTTCAATGTTATTTTCTGGGTCTCGAATTTCTTCAAGATTTATTTTACTCCCACTGATTTCTTTGGAGAGAAACTCTTTCTCTAGAAAGACACCAGTTCGGGCAACAAACACTTTGTTGTCCTCACGGTTGTAAAAGTAATATCCTCTAGTTTCCTTAGGATATCCCACGAAAATACATTTATCAGATTTGTGTGCAAGTTTGTCTGAGACAAGTCTTTTGACAAAAGCTTCGCAACCCTAAATCTTCATGAAAGACAGACAAGGCTTCTTTCTGCTCCACATCTCATATGGAGTCTTTTGAACCGATTTAGTTGGAACACGATTTAGTGTGAAAGCAGCGGTTTCTAGGGCGCATCCCCAAAAGGATATTGGAAGATCAACTTGACTCATCATTGATCGAACCATGTCTAACAAGGTCCGATTCCTCCTCTCGGACACACCATTCCATTGTGGTGTTCCGGGTGGAGTCAATTGTGAAACTATTCCACAATTCTTTAGATGATCATCAAATTCTTGACTCAAGTATTCTCCACCACGATCTGATCGAAGTGCCTTAATACTTTTGCCAAGTTGCTTTTCTACTTCATTTTGAAATATTCTAAATATCTCAAATGCTTCACTTTTATGTTTCATTAGGTAAACATACCCAAATCTACTATAATCATCAGTGAAGGTTATGAAGTATTGAAATCCTCCCCTAGCATTGCTACTTAATGGTCCGCATACATCGGAATGTATCAACCCCAATAAGTCGCTTGCCCTTTCACCTAGCTTGGTAAAAGGTGTCTTAGTCATTTTTCCAAGAAGACACGACTCACAAGTGTCATATGACTCGAGGTCACATGAACCTAAAAGTCCGTCCCCATGGAGCTTTGAGATACGCTTCTCATTAATATGACCAAGACGGCAATGCCACAAATTAGTATGATTTACATCATTAGGTTTAGATTTCTTATTTACATGATAGACATTGTCATTATTTTCATTCTTGACATCCAAGATATAAAGGCCATTAAATGAATTAGCAATACCATAAAGCACATCATTTAAATAAATAGAAAATTTCTTATTCTCAATAAGAAACTTAAAACCTTCATTATCCAAACAAGAAATTGAAATAATATTTCTGCTTAAATCCGGAACATAATAACAATTGTTCAACACTAGAATTAATCCGGAAGGTAAAGTGACTTCATAAGTCCCTACGGCTAATGCAGCAACTCTTGCTCCATTTCCCACACGTAGATCTACTTCACCTTCTTTAAGCAGTCTCCTATTCTTTAGTCCCTGCACATTTAGACAAATTTGAGAACCACATCCGGTATCCAATACCCAAGAATCAGTGGTAGAAAGGAGAATATCTATCATATAGATACCTGAAGTCGACGCAGCCTTGCTGCTCTTCTTCTTCTTTTGCTCTTCCAAGAAAGCCTTGCAATTACGTTTCCAATGACCAATTTCTTGACAATGGAAACAGATTGCATCCTTTTGTGAATCAGGTTTTGCCTCAGAAGCCTTGGCAACATTTACCTTGCTTATTTTGGGTTTGACAACTTTCTTACCCTTTCCTTTGGCACTAGCCTTCTTCCCATCATGAACCAAAAGCACGGGAGAACCTTTCTCCACAATTTTCATCTCTGCAGTTTTGAGCATCCCATGCAACTCAGAGAGATTCTTATCCATTCCATGCATGTTATAATTCATCACAAACTGATTATAACTTTTAGGCAATGAATTAAGAATGAGATCTGTGGCTTGCTCCAATGGGATTGGATAGCCAAGCTTCTCAAGGTGCTCTACATAACCTTTCATTTTAAGAAAGTGAGGACTCACTTGTTGCCCTTCATTCATTTTGCAAGTAGTGAATGCAACAATGGTCTTGTACCTCTCTTGCCTAGCTTGCTCTAGAAACATGGTTCTCAACTCCACGCCTATCTCATAGGCTTCCAAATGTTCCAAACTTTGTTGGAGTTTTGAGCACATAGCAGCAAGCATGAGACAACTTACATCTCTAGAATCATTACGATATTTCTTGTAATTGTCTCTTTCTACCCTAGGGGCAGTAGGCGGTGGTTCAGCGGGGAGAGGCCCATCGAGAATGTACAACTTATCTTCTTGCCTAAGAACGATTCTTATGCTACGGATCCAATCCATAAAGTTTGTACCATTCTCTTCGAGCTTATCCTTCTCAAGGATCGATCGCAACGACATTGATTGAGTGTTATTAGTCATTATCTACAAATATGCAAAATTTCCAAAATTTAATAAGTACCGGTTTTTCATTAAAGAGATAAATAATGTATTTTTCAAACAAAATACTCCCACTAAATTATATAACCTCCATATACATCCAATGTATAATATAATTTAATCGGGCTAAGATCCAACTTTAATTTAACTTTTGAGTCCACGGAGGCGGACCGCTCAAAAACTAAATTAATTAGGTAGACAATCATGTCAATCATATCCCATATGATTCTTAGATCCTTTTTATGAGATTCTTTGAGAAATCCAATTTCAAAAAGCATGTTTAATCTCATCTTTTGCCTAGGCCTAAAACCGTTTTGACGCCTAATTAAGTCCAACCATTTTAAACGCGTAGGAACCATTCAATTTAATGCACCTTGCGGAGGCAAGCCCACATTAAATTAATGAACCTCATCTTGCTCATACATGAATAAAATTAATGCACTTCGCGGAGGCGAACCCATATCAAGATTACACATGTATAAACAAGTGTTTTAATCATGGCATGGCAATGAAGGACTTAAAACTTTCTATGAAGGTTCTTCACATATAGCATATAACACATTTCGAGCACATAATATAAACATGTTACACATCAAGTTTAGCCACTAAATTAATCTCCATTAATTTAAGCATGATATTTATTTGTCATTAGTTTCTCTATAATTATGAGGATGAGACTATTTCAACTTTGGTTATTATCTCCAAATCAAGACAACAAGAAGTTCGGTCCAACTAAGCCATTTGGGTTTCCAAGTAACATGCGCAGCGGAATATAGCAATTAAATTTTTAAGAAACCCAAAGCCATAGATCCGTTCATATGATTAAATCAAATACAACAAGATGAATAGAGGAATAACTAACCCTTGATGGCTATGAATTTTTCTCTTTGGTCCTGGTGGAGATCTTGAAGCTTTATCACGAACAAATCACGAAATTTGTAAGTTGATAAAATTCTCCCTCTAGCGGTATCCACACTTCGAACGAATATCCAAGGAACTTCTTCGATTTTGGTTGCTAGACCAATAATTGTAAAACACGCTTTCACAATTTAATAAAGAACTATATGGAATTTATTTGTGAATTATTTTGTTCCTCAATCAATGATATCTTAGAACAAAATAAAATCTCTCTCAAACTCTTTGAGACTCACAAAAGCACTAGTAAATATGGTCTGGCCGAATTGGTATTTTTATACACAATTAAGACCTATTCCAAATAGGAATCTTGTGCCAAAAACCTTTCCTAATCGAATTAGGAAATTTCCATTCGGCATACCGGGCGCCCGCCTGGTACCCCCCGAGCGCCCGCTCATTTGGGCAGAAGGTCAAGGCCTTTTCCGGCTTATTTAGGCGCCCGCCTGGTTCAACCCAAGCGCCCGCTTGGTTGACCAGGAGGCCCAGAATAATTCCAGAAATTCCCTTGAGGTCCTTCGACCCTAAATTCTAATATAGTCCTCTTATTTAAGATTCGTTCTATTGTGTGTGACCCTCTAGGATTATACTAAGTTGGCAATGGGCTCAAACATGATCCCATGAGATATGATTAGGTTCTAGCAAACCGTCATGCCTACCCAAATAGCATAACTAGATACAAGTTCGCATTCCTTTAGAATATGTCACAATCCCTTTGTCCACAATGTCATTGAACACAAGTCATGGTCAAACAGTCAACTTGTCTTGTTCAATACTTTCTCGATTCCGAATATGTTGATAATTCAAATGCTGTTGATCCAATCAATCCCACGAAAATAAATTTATCAGATTTGTGTGCAAGTTTGTCTGAGATAAGTCTTTTGACAAAAGCTTCGCAACCCCAAACCTTCAAAGAAAGTTTTAAGTCCTTCTTTTCCATGCCATGATTAAAACACTTGTTTATATATGGGTAATTTTGATGTGGGTTCGCCTCCGCGAAGTGCATTGATTTTATTCATATATGAGCAAGATGAGGTTCATTAATTTAATGTGGGCTTGCCTCCGCAAGGTACGTTAAATTGAATGGTTCCTATGCGTTTAAAATGGTCGGACTTAATTAGGCGTCAAAACAGTTTTGGGCCTAGGCAAAAGATGATATTAAACATGCTTTTTGAAATCGGATTTCTCAAAGAATCTCATAAAAAGGATTTAAGAATCATATGGGATATGATTGACATGATTGTCTACCTAATTAATTTAGTTTTTGAGCGGTCCGCCTCCGTGGACTCAAAAGTTAAATTAAAGTTGGATCTTAGCCCAATTAAATTATATTATACATTGGATATATAAGAAGGTTATATAATTTAGTGGGAGTATTTGTTTGGAAAAATACATTGTTTATCTCTTTAATGAAAACCGGTACTTATTAAATTTTGGAAATTTTGCATATTTGTAGATAATGACTAATAACACTCAATCAATGTCGTTGCGATCGATCCTTGAGAAGGATAAGCTCGAAGAGAATGGTACAAACTTTATGGATTGGATCCGTAGCATAAGAATCGTTCTTAGGCAAGAAGATAAGTTGTACATTCTCGATGGGCCTCTCCCTGCTGAACCACCGCCTACTGCCCCTAGGGTAGAAAGGGACAATTAAAAGAAACATCGTAATGATTCTAGAGATGTAAGTTGTCTCATGCTTGCTGCTATGTGTTCAAAACTCCAACAAAGTTTGGAACATTTGGAAGCCTATGAGATAGGCGTGGAGTTGAGAACCATGTTTCAAGAGCAAGCTAGGCAAGAGAGGTACAAGACCATTGTTGCATTCACTACTTGTAAAATGAATGAAGGGAAACAAGTGAGTCCTCACTTTCTTAAAATGAAAGGTTATGTAGAGCACCTTGAGAAACTTGGCTATCCAATTCCATTGGAGAAAGGTTCTCCCATGCTCTTGGTTCATGATAGGAAGAAGGCTAGTGCCAAAGGAAAGGGTAAGAAAGTTGTCAAACTCAAAATAAGCAAGGCAAAGGTTGCCAAGGCTTCTGATGCAAAACCCGATTCACAAAAGGATGCAATCTGTTTCCATTGTCAAGAAATTGGTCATTGGAAACGTAATTGCAAGGCTTTCTTGGAAGAGCAAAAGAAGAAGAAGAGCAGCAAGACTGCGTCAACTTCAGGTATCTATATGATAGATATTCTCCTTTCTACCACTGATTCTTGGGTATTGGATACCGGATGTGGTTCTCACATTTGTCTAAATGTGCAGGGACTAAAGAATAGGAGACTGCTTAAAGAAGGTGAAGTAGATCTACGCGTGGGAAATGGAGCAAGAGTTGCTGCATTAGCCGTAGGGACTTATGAAGTCACTTTACCTTCCGGATTAATTCCTGTTTTGAACAATTGTTATTATGTTCCGGATTTAAGCAGAAATATTATTTCAATTTCTTGTTTGGATAATGAAGGTTTTAAGTTTCTTATTGAGAATAAGAAATTTTCTATTTATTTAAATGATGTGCTTTATGGTATTGCTAATTCATTTAATGGCCTTTATATCTTGGATGTCAAGAATGAAAAATAATGGCAATGTCTATCATGTAAATAAGAAATCTAAACCTAATGATGTAAATCACATTTATCTGTGGCATTGCCGTCTCGGTCATATTAATGAGAAGCGTATCTCAAAACTCCATGGGGACGGACTTTTAGGTTCATGTGACCTCGAGTCATATGATACTTGCGAGTCGTGTCTTCTTGGAAAAATGACTAAGACACCTTTTACCAAGTTGGGTGAAAGGGCAAGCGACTTATTGGGGTTGATACATTCCGATGTATGCGGACCATTAAGTAGCAATGCTAGGGGAAGATTTCAATACTTCATAACCTTCACTGATGATTATAGTAGATTTGGTTATGTTTACCTAATGAAACATAAAAGTGAAGCATTTGAGATATTTAGAATATTTCAAAATGAAGTAGAAAAACAACTTGGCAAAAGTATAAAGGCACTTCGATCAGATCGAGGTGGTGAATACTTAAGTCAAGAATTTGATGATCATCTAAAGAATTGTGGAATAGTTTCACAATTGACTCCACCCGGAACACCACAATGGAATGGTGTGTCCGAGAGGAGGAATCGGACGTTGTTAGACATGGTTCAATCAATGATGAGTCAAGTTGATCTTCCAATATCCTTTTGGGGATACGCCCTAGAAACCGCTGCTTTCACACTAAATCGTGTTCCAACTAAATCGGTTCAAAAGACTCCATATGAGATGTGGAGCGGAAAGAAGCCTTGTCTGTCTTTCATGAAGATTTGGGGTTGCGAAGCTTTTGTCAAAAGACTTGTCTCAGACAAACTTGCACACAAATCTGATAAATGTATTTTCGTGGGATATCCTAAGGAAACTAGAGGATATTACTTTTACAACCGTGAGGACAACAAAGTGTTTGTTGCCCGAACTGGTGTCTTTCTAGAGAAAGGGTTTCTCTCCAAAGAAATCAGTGGGAGTAAAATAAATCTTGAAGAAATTCGAGACCCAGAAAATAACATTGAACTAATAGTGGAACAAGAACAAGAACTACAAGGAGTTGTGGAACCTGTTCAAAATACACAAGCAACTCCCAGATCTAGTAGGTTACGATCCGAGCCCGAGAGATATGGATTTCTCATAACGGATAGTAATGAGGTAGAAATCATTGAGAATGATGAACCGTCAACCTATCAAGAGGCGATGTCTTCTCCTGATTCGGACAAGTGGCTTGGAGCCATGGAATCCGAATTGCAATCCATGCAAGACAATCAAGTTTGGAATTTGATTCATGCGTCTGAAGGTGTAAAAACCATAGGATGCAAATGGGTCTTCAAGAAGAAGACTGACATGGATGGGAAGGTGCATACTTACAAAGCTAGGCTTGTAGCGAAAGGTTATAGGCAAGTTCATGGTATTGACTATGATGAGACCTTTTCACCCGTAGCAATGATCAAGTCTATAAGAATTTTGCTTGCCATTGCCGCATATCATGACTATGAAATATGGCAGATGGACGTCAAAACCGCTTTCCTGAACGGAAAAGGCCTTGACCTTCTGCCCAAATGAGCGGGCGCTTGGGGGGTACCAGGCGGGCGCCCGGTATGCCGAATGGAAATTTCCTAATTCGATTAGGAAAGGTTTTTGGCACAAGATTCCTATTTGGAATAGGTCTTAATTGTGTATAAAACACCAATTCGGCCAGACCATATTTACTAGTGCTTTTGTGAGTCTCAAAGAGTTTGAGAGAGATTTTATTTTGTTCTAAGATATCATTGATTGAGGAACAAAATAATTCACAAATAAATTCCATATAGTTCTTTATTAATTGTCAAAGCGTGTTTTACAATTATTGGTCTAGCAACCAAGATCGAAGAAGTTCCTTTGATATTCGTTCGAAGTGTGGATACCGCTAGAGGGTGAATTTTATCATCTTACAAAGTTCGTGATTTGTTCGTGATAAAGCTTCAAGATCTCCACCAAGACCAAAGAGAAAAATTCATAGCCCTCAACGGTTAGTTATTCCTCTATTCATCTTGTTGTATTTGATTTAATCATATGAACGGATCCATGGCTTTGGGTTTCTTAAAATTTTAATTGCTATATTCCGCTGCGCATGTTACTTGGAAACCCAACATATATAGCACACTCAATTCCCACATATTTCCGATATGGGATGGGGGATATCACAATCTCCCCCACTCAAACCCTTGCCGTCCCTGGCAAGGTCAATCAATACCCAGATCGTATCCCCGAGCTAGCTCGCAAGCCTTAAGGCTGGGGTTCCGCTTTGATACTATTTGTAACAACCCAAGCCCGTAGACCCGACCCGCTACATAAGCACCACAAACTGGCCCACTAAGCACAACCAACTTGGGTCCACTTGGCTTACCACATGCCCACCCATAATTCTATGGATGTTATTGCTGCTCAATGGTAGTATAGTGGAGGCTTATATATCACAATCAAAGCCCAAATCTTTCCGATGTGGGATGTGGGAATTGAGTGTGCTATATAGAAGGCCCATACACTCCTACTAAGCATCAAATCATCCATTGGACTTTTAGAGGCCTGTGATGGGCTGTGGTCGACCCAATTGAGGAGATGCTTGGTGGGCTAGTGTATGGTACCTATGTGGCGGGTCGGGTCTACGGGTTCGGGTCGTTAAAGTCAGTATCGCTGATGCCCTCAACATAATCCCAGATAGCCTCCTCCACCAAGGTCCTCAGACGACCCGCCTCGAAGCCGTTTCCCTTCACACCTTTGACCAACGGCATCCCGATAAAATCCACCTGACGGTGTGGGTCCGCAGACAAGGACTCATCAAAAGGTAGCTCCACGTCCGTGAACATGAGCCCCGTAATAGCAGCAAAGTCGGTGGGAGTAACGGTCACCTCTCCCCAACTAAAATGAAACGTATGGGTAGGGTCCCACCAATACTCCCTCATCACCTTAACCAGACCCATCACCTTCTGGGTCCCCTCTACGACCTGTACAGCATCAAAAAATGGACCGAAGCACAGAGCCTGGATCCTCTCCTTCACTGCACCACCCGGTGGTAACCTCTGCCATAGCTCTGCCACCGCCCTCGTGGACCCACGAGATTTCATCCTTTGCAGGTAAACACAGCAAAGGTACGTTACCCAACTAGCAATATAAATTATGTGCTATAAATTAGAGTATACACGCATGTTTTATTTTATCTACTTGCGCACATATTTGTCGTCCCCAAAATAATCAACAATCCCAGAAAATTAAATAATCACGAATGATTAATTTAATTTAACGCATTCTGAAAGTAATACAACAAGTATGAAGTAAAAGACATAAAATACCCAAAGACAATAAAAAGTGAGATCGGTACCTCCTTCGTCTCCATCAGTCTCCCTCCGGACCAATTTCTGTCAGTGCCCACGTACAAGTCGAAGTGTTGTCCCACCGTGATATGCCATTTATCGGGATGAAAGTTTCGAGAAGCCATCCTCGCCCGTTGTTGGCGCTGTCCCGCGCCTTCACCTTGTTCAAATTGAGGCCCCGCGCCTTCACCTTACATAAATTGTGGTCCCGTACCACCACCTTATTCATACGGTTGCCCCACGCCAAAAATGTATTCAAGATCCATCTCGATAATAGCAAAAGAATCTCAAAATCTCTCTTTTTCTCTTAAAAATCGACAAAGAAGGAAGGAAAAAGTGGAGAGGGAAGCAACAGCCGGCGGCTATTTGTAGGGTCTGTCCAGCGAAGGGACTAGCCGAGTGACCAGTGTCTCCAGGCGATGTGGCATGATCTCAGCTCTCCATCTCGCGCACCTATCAGCGATCCTCATCAACGAAGTCCAGCCAATCAAAAGGACTGGCCACGCGGCCAGTTATTCCTCCAGGCAAAATTTTTTACAATTTGGCCCCTCGGTTTATTTTAAATCCAAAATTGACATCCTTAGCCAAACTTAACCAAAACTTACTAAAATTGGTCCAGACGACCGCGTAAATTACCAAACTGGTCCGGAAGACCGCGTAAATCACAAAATCTCACTAAAATTGGTCCGGAAAACCGCCTAAATTACCAAGCTTAATGAAATTGGTCTGGAAGACACGAAAACTACCAAAACAATCTATAATTAAAAGGCTGGGAACGTCCTTAAACCCTAAAATTATGATTGGAGGTCGGATACATCCATAAACCCGAAGGCGGATTAGGGAAACCTTCATAAAATCCTTAAATAACTAAAATCAACCTATAATTAAAAGGCTGGGAACGTCCTTAAACCCTAAAGATTATAGTAGAATGCTGGGAACGTCCTTAAACCCTTCCTATTTGTGAAAGTTATATGGTCCGGAAGACAGCGAAAACTACCAAATCAACCTATAGTTAAAAGGCTGGGAACGTCCTTAAACCCTTCCTATTTGAGAAAGTTATTTGGTCTGGAAGACCACGTAAATTACCAAGCATAATGAAATTGGTCCAGAAGACCGTGAAAACTACCAAAACAATCTATAATTAAAAGGCTGGGAATGTCCTTAAACCCTAAAATTATGATTGGAGGTCGGATACATCTATAAACATGAAGGCGGATTGTTTGCGCGCGAGGTTTTTCTCCCTTTTCAAGGCACGTTTTTGTCCTTTGATTTACGTTTTTGTTGATTTGAGAGTCGCCACAATGTTATTGTCAGAACACGGACCGAGATGTCTGGATTCGGGGGTTAAGTTATGAATTGGGAAGGTCAAGGAGCACCCAATTCACCCAATCTAGGATTGGTCTTGCTAAGAAATCATCATCATCTTTTTAAAATCATGCATTCACGTACCAAAAGAAAAGAAACAAACAAATAAATAATTTCTTATTTATTTGGGATGTCGGATCATGTGCTTCGAGACCATCTCCATGGATTGGAGAGGCTCTAGGTTGATCCTTTAATAGAATCACAGTACTTCAAAGCGAAGAAGGAGATGAGAAGATAGAAGCCAAAGATTTTACCTAAGCGTTTTTTTAAGAATCCTATGGATGGCCTAGACTAAAGGCCTTGATCTTCCAAATTTCATGGGTATCAAAGAGGGGCTGATTATGAGAGCTTCTTTGATCAGATTTGGAGTCTAGAGTTGACCGTTAATTCACCATTAGTCATTCTAGCCAAGAACAACTATATTTATAAGGGTTTTTGGACCTAGGGTTTTGGCCAAGAACGTAAGTTGAGGTGGGAATCCAAGACTTGATTCCCACAGAGGTATATTTGGACTCTAGGATCGTCCATGGGATTTTCCTCGGATTGCATGAGTGTTTGCCAAGAAAAGGGGTTAAGATCAACAAAGAAACTGACCAAAACCCGACTGTCAAGGGGGGATACCTCGTACGAGACATCAATGTCTCGTACGATACATCCATGTGCTGGAATCACATTTTTGCCCTCTGCAGCAGTTTTAATGTTCATTTTGGCCCCTGACTAACAGAGTCAGTCAGAAACTTAACAAAACATGTCCAACTTAATGAGTTTTGACCCAAATTAAAGGCGAGACACAGAAGTAGTGTGATTATAAATGAACGTCCAAAATGGGATGTCAACAGAGCCCCTCGGCGACGATACTTATGGATGAAGTACCATCGCCGATAGAAAAGACGCCATTTTGAACTAGGGGTATGGTCGTACTAAAAAGCTGCCTACGTATTCCTCGGAAGGAAATCAGACCAAACGTAGTTCGATTCTGAAAATACACAAAAACTGGAGTTTAAGGTATTTTGAAAATCATTTTTTTTAAAACAATACTTGCGATAAGTAAAGCTTAGAGTTTAGAGAGTACCCATACTGAGGAATCAATGGCCTTGACCCAATTCTGAATGTAGTCCTTTTTGTTGATGACGAACCGTCTCCAGTTGCAATCCATACTGAGGAACCAATCTCTTTGGCTCCAATTCTGAACATGCCCTGTTGTTGATGACGAACCTTCTTCAATTTTGGAGACGCCAGTTACCCAGACCTTGCTTCTCCTTCCAACAAGGTTGCCTTATTCACCGGAAAATGTGAATCCTATGTTATTAACATACGTCTTGATAACAATTATCGGACTCTGGGTTTGGAGACGCCAATTACTTGGATCCTTGATTCTCCTTCCAACGAGGATGCCTTATTTGCCGGAAAAGTAAATCCTATGCCATTAACATACGTCTCGATGGCAATTATGGGATTCTAAATGGTGGGATGTTGTGTTATTAACTTACGTCTTGATAACAGTCATAGGATACCCGGATTTAGAGACGCCAATTACTCAGACCTTGCTTCTCCTTTCAACGAGACTGCCTTTCCGTTAAAAATGTGAACCCTATGCCATTAGCTTACACCTTGATGACAATTGTGGGATTCTGAATGGTGGGATCCTGTGTTATTAACTTACGTCATGATAACAGTCGTGGGATACCTGGTTGTAAATCCTGTGTCATTAACTTATGTCTTGATAACAGTCGTGGGGTTTAAAGTTTGCTGATGCAGATTTCGTTGCTCACCCATGATCTTGGATGTGCGGTGAGGATAAATTCTTACTGAGAAACAACTTTGCTTGTTCCAATTCTGAAAATATCCATTTGTTGACGACTCAATGTTCCATCTTTAACCGGGTTCAGATTTGACCTCTTGGTCTAAAGCAGGGCTTTTTCTGACCTTTCTGTTAAAAGCAGGGCTTTTCTAGAATTTCCCAAGAAAACATGGTTTTCTGAGACTTTTCTGGGGATACCTCGTACAAGGGAACGATGTCTCGTACGAGACTTCTCTGCTTTTGCGCAGAACAAAGGAATATTAGGTGCTGAAAGTGATTTTCAAATCACTTTTCTTACTTCATTCTCGGGAGATTTCGACCCTAGATGATTTTCTCACTCAAAAATCTTTGTTTTCACCAAGTTCTAGTGATTCCTAACCCTTTGAAATGGCTGGTGTGCATCGTTCCCACAAAGAGCACCTCTTTAGTAGGCATATGAAGGGTAAAGTGTGGGCGACGGATGAGTTGTGCCTGTTCCCAGAGGACCACGTTTCTCACGCCGTTAAGACTAGGCGGGTAAGGATCTCTTCCTTTGATTGAGTTTTCATGTCAATTTCGTTGTTTCATGTCTCAATTTAGTGTTCTAGCAATTTGACTTTCACTAATTTTTTGCCTAGAATTATCGCTGCTAGGGTTTATCGTGCATGGCTGATCTTTTGATAGAATCTCACCCTTGTTGATGCTAAAAATCATTGTAGTATGGTATTACATGATTTCGACGGTCGTTCTAGGAAATTCTGCGACTTTTCGGGTAAAATGCTTGAATGAGGATTTTACCGTTTTCTGACATTTGTCTCTTTTGTCTGCAGTCATTTAGGGTGATCAATAACTGTAGAGGCAGTGTACGAGTGGTCGCTGAGAGGTGGGAAACTCTCAATGGCGAGATGAAGGAAGAGATCGAGAATCGCGGATTGAAACCCTTCTTTGATGGCCTTGTCGGTGAGAGGAGGAATGTGCACTTGCTCCAGGCCACCCGGGAGCATTGGTGGGATAGTATTCATACCATGCACATGCGGTGGGGGGAGGTTACCATGACCCCTACTGACTTCCATTCCATTAGTGGGCTTGCCATCTTCGGTGAGCCGCTTGAGGTGGATGCGGACTTTACTCCTAGCAGGGACGACATGATGCATTTTCTGGGATTCTCTTTGCCTACTCTAGGCAAGGGTGTCCCTCTGAAGGCGTTGAGGGATAAGGTCCATGCCTACGTAACTGTTAATGCTGGTCAGATGCATCTGACCGGTACCCGTATTGCAGCTGTCCGTGGTTTTCTATGGTGGGCCTTTTCTGAGACACTTTTTGCTAACCATGCGTCGACTGCCCTTTTTACTTTGCTAAGCTGCCTGAGGGATATACAGCATATTACTGATGCTAGTTGGGGTTCTGCTGGCTTGGCCCACTGCTATGTGGCCATAGATGAGAGTTCGCGTGATCGGACGAACGCTGGCTTAGGCGGCTACAGTCATGTTCCCAAATACTCTGAGATGGCGCCGGGATAACAGGGATACCCATGATGAGCAGGCTGAGGGGGCTGACATGATGGTGGAGCGTATGAGGTTGTATTTTGATAGGTGGGAGGCCGTCCCTGAGTCTGGTGTCGCTTTCTTCCCATGGCGGAGTCTGGGTATCGATCATGTTCACGGGTTTGCCGGTATGAGGCTGTTGATGATTGGCCTTAGAGGGGGATGCTTCTACTTAGGAGAGAGAGTCTCTCGCCAGTAGGGTGGTGGAAGACTCAACGTCGTTGTCCCTTTGGACCCGCCGGCTCATATGCTTTATTCTTATGCCATCACGGAGGAGGAGAGTGGGGACCTCATTATTGGTCAGGATGCTACATGTCCTTAGAGGCTGATTATCAGGACTTCCTTGTTCGTCTCATGCCCCAGTTGATTATAGAGGGTGATCAGGCTCAGGCCCAGGGAGTTGTCCAGGTCCCTTTCCGTCCACAGCTTGGACCAGCTTCATTTACCTACAGCGTGGCTGAGGGGATAGAGAGCACCGAGGATCTTCCCACGCATTTCGATATGCCTGAGGAACTCGTGCCTCATGCTGATGCGACCATGGTATGATTTATGACCCCTCTTCCATCATTTCTGTCATTCTACCATTTCATCTTTTTGTTTATTATTTATCTGAGGATTCTGATGTCTCTATTCAACATGTGCCTATTGCCGAGTATAGAGAGGTCGCGGGATGGCTTGCCCAGTTCATGGCCTATGCCAAGAGGATGAAGAGAGAGACAGCGGGGCTGCTTGGATGGTTGGCTCAGCAGACGGTGAAGCTAGCTTCTTGCAGGAAGAGGCCTCGGACTGACGGATGATAGTGTGGTGATAAATGACTATTTTATAGTCATTTAAGGTCTAAAAATATAGTTTATTAGCTTTTATTCCACTTAAATTACTTATTTTCTACTCTTTATTTGATATAATGCACTTGGAGAATGTTTCTATGATGCAAACAGGTTTTTAGTACATTATTGAGGAAAAAGGGAGCTAAGGCATCATCTTTTTGAAGGAGGAACACTTGGCAAAGGAGGAAATAAGCTAGTCCATGAAAAGTCAAAGTTCCAGTCAAAGCAGGGTCTGCTCGGCCGAGCAGTACCCTTGACTCGGCCGAGCATAGGGAATCAGAAAGGGCAGATTTATTTTCGAATGCTTGCTCGGCCGAGCACTTTTCCTTGACTCGGCCGAGCACCCTCTGAATCAGCAAAAAGGTGCCTTTTCAAATGAAGACCTCTCCAAGCACCCATCCGGGAAAGATTGCCTCCCCTCTTCCAAGGCTTATAAATAGAAGTAAAAATCAGTAGTTTAGATATCTAGAAACATTGTAAACTTACTATAGTGAAATTTGTACTCTCAAACATCAAATAATTCTCAGAATTTGTGAAAGGCATTCATCTTTTCTTAAGCAATATTCTGAGTTCTTTATCAATAATATTAAAAGGTTATTTTCAAGTCTTTGTCTCCATTTCAAGTTCAGAATAAGTATCTCTACTCTTTTATCTCATCCTCATCTTATTCTTTTCTTTTCACAAATGTCTTGTGAGTAATCCCCCTATTTCTCGGGGTTGGAAACTCAACAAACACTTGTATTTACTAATATTCATGCTCTAAATTTACTTTCTTCATCTTATACAATTCTACTATATCAAACTTTAACGCCTACAACCATGATGACGTCCATGGCTCGTATGAATTTTAGTTAATCAAGGGAAGTACTGATCGGAGAACCTTGATTAGCGGATCCATATAGTCAGAACTAAGTTCATTACTCACGAGAGTAGTGTAATGGCTTAGGGATGCTCCTTGAGTGGAAAGTATGCTGATTTTCATAAAGAAAACTTAATGGATTCTTACTAATTATGGGCCATCGAGAGATAGGGCATAATTAGTATGAGAATACAAACGCTACTTGCTTGATCGTGAGAAGTAGTGTAGGCCAAGCATACCATCCTTGTTTTAAAATGAAACTTTAATCTAAATAGAGCATGGATAGTTGATGAATACAATGATTGTTTGTGTCCCAATCCCGAGAATTCCTTAATCATAAGAGTTTTCAATCTAAGCTATAGTTTTTATTATTACTTTCTAGTCGTGACAAACAAATTTTATAACCCCCAATCATTTTCTTTTCTTTATTTTCTTATTCTAAGCAAAGATATTTTGTAAGTAAAGTTGTCCTCGTGGGATCGACTCGCTCTTGCACTTTCTATACTACATACACCCGTGCACTTGCGGAATAAACAAACCTAACAAGTTTTTGGCGCCGTTGCCGGGGACAACGGTTTACTTTCAAAATTTTTCTTTTGCTTTTTATTTTTAGTTTTTAGTTTAATAAATTTTTTTTATTTTTGTTAATTATCTAACATCCCGTCAAAGAATTTGTGTCTTTAATTTTGTATTCCATTTAGGTACTCTCGGAGTATATGAAAAGAGCCCGGAAGCCTCTTGAAGAGTTTGATCCGGAGCCAGAAAGGACCTTTCACGAAAGGTTAAGAAAATTCAGAGAATTCCTAGAAGCAGAAATGGCACAAAATGGTGACCAAAATAGAGACGGTGATGGAATACCTGCCACGCCACCACCTAGAACCCTTCGGGAGTTTGTTAACCCAAGTACCCCGGGAACTAGGACACCAATCGTGGTACCAAATGCCGACGCAGTCCACTTTGAGATCAAGCCACAACTTTTGCATATGGTTATGAATAATCAATTCGGTGGCTCGGCACTTGAAGATCCCCACCTTCACATCCAATCCTTCTTGGAATATTGTGACACCACCCGAATCATAGGTGTCACTCCGGAAGCTATTCGGATGCGCCTTTTCCCATTCTCACTAAGGGATAAGGCGAAACAATGGTTGAACGCGGTCCCCCACAATTCATTAACAACATGGGACCAAGTTCAAGAAGCCTTTCTTGGACGCTTCTTCCCACCATCCAAGACCGCTCAGATCCGGACCAAGATAACAAATTTCAGTCAAAATGGAGATGAGTCGTTATATGATGCTTGGGAGCGCTTCAAGGAGCTTTTAAGGATGTGTCCACACCATGGGCTTGAAAAGTGGTTGATAGTGCACACCTTCTACAATGGTCTCACATTCAAGACTAGAGAGACCATCGATGCTGCCGCAGGAGGAGCATTAATGAACAAAGGAGTGGATGAGGCATATGACTTGATCGAGAGCATCGCCTTGAACCACTACCAATGGTCTAATGAAAGGGACCAACCGCAAGGAACAGCAGGTAAGTTTAATGTTGATGTTGTTACTCTTCTATCTTCGAAATTTGATATGCTTTTTAAGAAGATTGATAACTTGAATACAAATTCCGTAGCTAACGTTAATGTTATTTGTGAACTATGTGGGGCAAACTCACATAGTAGCGAAAGTTGTGATTTGCTTGACACTAATTCTAGTGAGCAAGTTAATTTTGTTAATTCTAATGGGCAAAGAGGGGGTATGTATTCTAACACATACAATTCCGAATGGAAGAATCACCCCAATTTTTCCTATAGAAGTAATAATGTTTTAAACCCACAACCTTCCTCACAACCACCGGGATTTGTACCCAAGAATTTCAACAATAATTCTTTCCCTCCCCCTAAATCTAAATTAGATCTTCTTATAGACTATATGGTCGAAAATAATAAAAATCAGGAGAAGATTAATAATGAATTTAGGGAAAACTTTAAAGTTTTGAATAATAGGTTTGATAACCTAGCAGCGCATAATAAGATGCTTGAAAATCAGCAAGCTCAACAGGCCAGCACATCGCATAGACCACAAGGGAGTCTTCCCGGTCAACCTCAAAGGCCAAATGAGCATGCAAATGTAATAGTCTCGCTAAGTAAGGAAAAAGAGAACAATAGTCCAACCCCACTAGAAGTTGAGACTAAGAATGGTAAAAGCGAGATTAGTTACAATAAATACTTTGAACCACCGATACCCTATCCTCAAAGATTAATCAAGAAAGGGGTTAATGATCAATATGCTGAGTTTTTGAAAATTTTGAAGTCTTTAAATGTTAGAGTTCCTTATTCCGATGATGTAAAAGAAATACCTTCTTACGCAAAACCTTTAAAAGAAATGCTTTTTAAGAAGAAGTCATTAGAAGAATTTGAGAACTTTACTTTGGCGAAAGACGTTAGTGCAATTTTACAAAAGAAACTTCCCCCAAAACTCAAAGACCCCGGCATTTTTTCTATCCCCTGTAGTATCGGTAGGTGCAACATAGAAAACGCTATGCTTGACTTAGGGGCTAGTGTAAGTATTATGCCTTTTTCGGTAAGTGTGAGATTAGGTATAGGGGAACTCAAGCCCACTACCATATCTCTCCAATTGGCAGACCGATCCATACAATACCCGATTGGTATTATGGAAAATTTGCCCTGTCGTATAGGGAGCTTAATCATCCCTGTCGACTTTGCGATCCTCGAAATAGAGGAGGATAAAGACATTCCAGTCATCCTTGGTAGGCCTTTCCTTGCCACGGCAGGAGCTATTATAGATGTTAAAAAGGGTACGCTTACTCTAAATGTAGGAAATAAGACAGAAGAATTCTGGAAGCAAAACCCAACTATAGAAAACTCTTGTCGAAAAAATGAAGACTTTGACAATAATCATGAGGAAATAAATGTCATTCAATCTATGGATCCAAAAAAGGATCATATAGACAAACTAAATACTTATGAAAAATATGTCAAAGGAATTAAGGAGTCAAGGGCCAATGATAAAAATATAGACTGGAAAAGAATGCTACATGACGAAGATGAAGGGGATGATATCATAGAGAAGTCAAAAGAAGTAGCACCCAAGAAAACAACGGGATTTCGAGCATATGAAGACTATCGTAAATTAATCCCGTCAAAGAAAAAGAATGGATGGCGCATGTGCATCGATCATAAGGCCTCAATCAAACCAACGGATATGCAATGAAAAATTGTCAAGGACAATAGGCCATCTCAATACCATGCCATGCCCATCTTCATTAAAAGAAAGGCGTCGAGCTAATGACGTTAAACAAGCATCATCGGGATGGTAACCGGTGGATTATTATTTATTTATTTATTTATTTATTTATTTTATTATTCTTATTTTATTATTATTATTATCTAATGTTTATTTTGTAGGTTTATATGTATATAAATATAAAAAAAATATATATATATATATATATATAATAATAAATTTTTAGGTTCTGCTCGGCCGAGCACCATACAAGACGCGGCCGAGCAAAAGAGGATCAGAAAGTGGTATATTCAGAGGAGGAACGCTCGGCCGACTCAAGGAATTATGCTCGGCCGAGCACATCGCATTGACTGGTAATTTTTGGTCAAAAGTCGGGAATATTGAAGGTTTTTTTCCATTTTTCTTCATCTTCTTCAACTCTTCTTCTCTCTAAACCCACTCTACACGAAACCCACACATCCTACCCTCCAAATTCCGGCAAAAACTCCATCCTCTCCGGCCAAAGATCCCATCCCTAACCTCCCTTCACCTCCCAAACACCATATCCACAATCAAAACCCACCAAATAACCCCAAAATCTCCCAAAAACCAAAAATAACCCAAGATCGCCAAACCCATAAAAATCATCAATCAAACCCACAATTCTCATCAAAAACCATCTCCATTTCACCTCTAAAATATCTAACCCACCTCAAAACATCCAATTTCTGTCCAATTCACCCGAAATCAAAACCCTAGGTTTTGCCCCAAAATTCAAAATCCGGGTTTCGTTGAAATTAAAGGTCAAGGTTCATTCTTTTGGAAATTTTGAAGCTATTGGAGGAGGAAGAACAAAGATTGAAGCTCATTAACATTCGGGTAACAAAAATTTTCACTCTTTCTCTCTCTAGAATCATTTGGGTTATCTTGCTCTGTTCTGATTATTGTTGTAATGGAGAGTCGTGGAAAGAGGGAAACTTCTAAGGCATCTAAAGCCTCTGGGAGTGGGACTAAGAAATCAAAGAAGGGTGAGAGTTCAAGTTCGAATTTAGTTCCTACTCTAAACAACTTGGGAATCCAATTTAAATCTAATCCCGAGCTAAAAAGATTTGAAAGGTTAGCAGGAAAAGATGTTAAGCCAACTCAATTCCCAAATTTTGATGCTATGGGGTCATTAGGTATTCAAGGGAATATTTGGAATTTGCACATAGGATTGGAAGCGCAAGATTTCTTACGATCTCAAGCAAAAACTTACGAAAGCATCACCCTCGAATTCCTAAGCACAGTGTCAAAAACAACAAGGGATAGGATAGACATAGCATCGGGAGAGCAATTTGAAGATATTAGACTAACATTTCGTCTCTTGAATAATTCCTATAAGCTTGATTTGGAAGAAATAAATGAAATCCTTGGTTGGCCTTCCCCTAGAAATCTAATAAATGAGTTCCCTCCAGAGTTTAATGCGGACCTCTTTTGGCTACAAATCACTGGGCAAACACCTTTTCTTCCTAGAACCGCTAAGGCTTCCTTAATTGTCCATCCCGTTCTCCGCTACATCCATAGAATGTATGCGTGCACTATCTTTGCAAGAGAGGATAAAGGAACAATAAATAGGCCTGAGTTGTTTCTCCTTTGGGCTTTCGTGACTGGATATAGGGGAATTAATCTAGGGAAATGGTTAGTAGACCGTCTTTTGGACCATGTTTCCCCTAATTTCCCAGGAGATATTCATATTGGGGGAATGATAACATTATTTGCTGAATATGTGCACATTGAGATACCTGAGGAAGGACCAAACGCTTGGGAACCAGTTCGAGGTTCAAGGGCATTGGACATAGCTGCCCTTAAAGTGATGAATATGATTTCTGAAAATGAGGAAGGAAGCTATACAATGTATGTTGGAGGAGGAGCAAATAGAAGACCATACACCCGCTTGCCCAACAACCAATTGCCCATCATCAACTTAAACCAACCTCAAACTTGGATTTTTCCAAGTAATCAAGGACCCAATATTGAACAAAATGAGCCAATGGGAGAGCAACAAGAAGAACCACAACAACACCCTTTCCAAAACCAAATGCCTCCCGATTTTTATGACCAATTCAACCAAATGTTCATCCAGCAAAACCAAATGTACCAACAAAATACCCAAATCCTTAACCGACTCGATCAATATTCCACCAATTTTGATCAATTTCGAACCAACATGGAGGATCGGGTCAACCACATTCAGGGAAGAGTTGATTACATTTACAACTATGGAATTGGAAATTGGATGAATTTCAGGCCTCCAAATCAGCAACCACCGCCACCACCTCCACCATTCTAGTCGGTACCTCTTTTTCCCTCTCCTTTAAATTACTCTCGTCCCAATTTTCGTTTCTACTTTTTAAACATTAGGGACAATGTTTCATTTAAGTGTGGGGGGGTAGTATCTATCTTTTTCTTATTTCTTTCTAAATTTCCTTTTTTCTTTTTTTTATGTTTTTCTTTTCAAAGAAAATGTAAGGGCAATGTTCCCTATATATAAAAAAAAAAAAAAAAAAAAAAAAAAAAAAAAAAAAAAATTTAGCCAATGCTCCCATTGATGAGAATGTTATCTTTATTATCATTTGCCTAAGTAAAACTTTTTCCTTCTAATTTTTACTTCTTAAGAAATTTGATAATAACAACATAGGATTGTATTGGATTATAAATGGAAAATTTTCAAAATTAATATGAACTTTTAAATCCTATTGAATAGAAGCATTACATTATTAGTGAGTTTGTGGGCATTAAGTTTGGATCCTACATACTTGTGAAACTTTTAAAACATTTTTGTATATGCATCTCAAAAACTTTCATTTCTACTCTTTCTCAAAGATTTTTCATCCTTGTTATGCTTATGAATCACAAAAATTTTCACTTTAATCCATCTTTCCATTCCCACTTTTAAGAGGCGAATTAAATTAATATATTCTTCTTTTGATTGTCCATTCAAATATCTAAATGAATATATCATTATAGAGTGTGACAATTTAGAAGCAAGAAACTCAATTGCCACGTCTAATTAATCAAATCTCGAACCTTATTCCACTATCATCCTCCGCCTTTCATCAATTTTTGTGATTCAAAATGCATAACGACATATGGACATCTTTGTTAAAGAATAAAGATCATAGTTTAAGAAGTGTATATTCAAGCATGAAAAATTTATTCACAAAGCACTCTAAAAGAGTGAATATAATTCTTAATTCATACTTATGACCCACAAATTCATTTGGTTATTTCTATATGCTCTTATTCAATGGTATTTATTCATGTTATATTAACATTCAAACTTTTCTATTTGCACTTTAATATCATCCTACCTTCTTCTTTACAAATCCCTTGAGATGAAAAACTTAAAAGGAAGAAATTTTATAAAGGCAATATTATATAACAATATTCTGAGGGAGCATTGAAGACCTTTTTTGTTTTTCTACTAGTGTCATTTGCACTCCTCTCATTTTGAACATTTAACTTGCTCGAGGACAAGCAAGATTCTAGTGTGGGGGAGTTTGATAAATGACTATTTTATAGTCATTTAAGGTCTAAAAATATAGTTTATTAGCTTTTATTCCACTTAAATTACTTATTTTCTACTCTTTATTTGATATAATGCACTTGGAGAATGTTTCTATGATGCAAAC
Organism: Campanula takesimana; assembly: GCA_026119855.1. Classification (NCBI taxonomy): domain Eukaryota; kingdom Viridiplantae; phylum Streptophyta; class Magnoliopsida; order Asterales; family Campanulaceae; genus Campanula; species Campanula takesimana. Next base: position 390,470 of record JAOWBW010000029.1, on the reverse strand, counting down.
AGGTTTTTAGTACATTCTTGAGGAAAAAGGGAGCTAAGGCATCATCTTTTTGAAGGAGGAACACTTGGCAAAGGAGGAAATAAGCTAGTCCATGAAAAGTCAAAGTTCCAGTCAAAGCAGGGTCTGCTCGGCCGAGCAGTACCCTTGACTCGGCCGAGCATAGGGAATCAGAAAGGGCAGATTTATTTTCGAAGGCTTGCTCGGCCGAGCACTTTTCCTTGACTCGGCCGAGCACCCTCTGAATCAGCAAAAAGGTGCCTTTTCAAATGAAGACCTCTCCAAGCACCCATCCGGGAAAGATTGCATCCCCTCTTCCAAGGCTTATAAATAGAAGTAAAAATCAGTAGTTTAGATATCTAGAAACATTGTAAACTTACTATAGTGAAATTTGTACTCTCAAACATCAAATAATTCTCAGAATTTGTGAAAGGCATTCATCTTTTCTTAAGCAATATTCTGAGTTCTTTATCAATAATATTAAAAGGTTATTTTCAAGTCTTTGTCTCCATTTCAAGTTCAGAATAAGTATCTCTACTCTTTTATCTCATCCTCATCTTATTCTTTTCTTTTCACAAATGGCTTGTGAGTAATCCCCCTATTTCTTGGGGTTGGAAACTCAACAAACACTTGTATTTACTAATATTCATGCTCTAAATTTACTTTCTTCATCTTATACAATTCTACTATATCAAACTTTAACGCCTACAACCATGATGACGTCCATGGCTCGTATGAATTTTAGTTAATCAAGGGAAGTACTGATCGGAGAACCTTGATTAGCAGATCCATATAGTCAGAACTAAGTTCATTACTCACTAGAGTAGTGTAATGGCTTAGGGATGCTCCTTGAGTGGAAAGTATGCTGATTTTCATAAAGAAAACTTAATGGATTCTTACTAATTATGGGCCATCGAGAGATAGGTCATAATTAGTATGAGAATACAAACGCTACTTGCTTGATCGTGAGAAGTAGTGTAGGCCAAGCATACCATCCTTGTTTTAAAATGAAACTTTAATCTAAATAGAGCATGGATAGTTGATGAATACAATGATTGTTTGTGTCCCAATCCCGAGAATTCCTTAATCATAAGAGTTTTCAATCTAAGCTATAGTTTTTATTATTACTTTCTAGTCGTGACAAACAAATTTTATAACCCCCAATCATTTTCTTTTCTTTATTTTCTTATTCTAAGCAAAGATATTTTGTAAGTAAAGTTGTCCTCGTGGGATCGACTCGCTCTTGCACTTTCTATACTACATACACCCGTGCACTTGCGGAATAAACAAACCTAACATGTGGCAGTGGTGACACATCCTAGATAGGATCCCCCATTCTCCCCTTTTGTTGATGATATATTTGTTGCCTCGGCGTAGGCAAAGACATTTTTTCTTTCTTTCTTTGGCTTGTACCTATGCAACAACTATTTCCTAACTCTAACACACAATACATTTGTTAATTTTAGTTTTATTTCTGACTGTGTAAATGTATTGACTCACATTCAGTTGGTCAACCGAGGGGTAATTTTATGAGATGGATTCGCGTTGGGCCATTTTATATGTGACGTACGAACTGTTTCGAGTGAATTTCTGAGGTGATTGAGACATGTTTTGACTCGTCGGGCAACCTGGGATTTGAGCAGAGTTGTCGCTGTTCTAAACTGGGAGATGCCTCGTACGAGACATCGATGTCTCGTACGAGTTATCCTTTCAAACTGCGGCTGTTTCTCCTTTTCCCTCGAGGATTCGGTGTCCAAACTTGTATATAAACACCTCTAGGATGTCCTAGAATACCATGCAGCCTTGAATCAGTTCTGGGAACCTATCTTTTGGAGTAGAATTCTCAACCTTTTGCTCCCAATGGCCCTAAGTAAGTCCGTCCCTTCATCAATAATTGTTGATGAGTTCTCCTTGGACTCAGAATTAGTAGAACGCTATAAGAATGACTTAGCAACGTTCTTTTGTTCGTTCAATAAACCTCGCCAAGAGAGATTTGTGGAGATGTTCGGGTTTAAAATTCTTTTCACCTTGAAGAATCTAAAGCCGAAATGGGACCTCTTAAAGGGAGTTGCACGCTTCTGGAATCCATCGACTCACCTCTTCAACTTTTCACTTAATGAGATGGTCCCTACTGTAGAGGAGATGGCGGCTATCTTGGATATGCCATTGACCGGGGTGATTGCGGTTCCTAATTGTGACAAGGTACCGGCGGAGTCTCTTAGGGACTTATTGAGTATTGGCCTTCCTGAGTAGCAGAGTAACATTCATAACTGCTATATCGATCTCCACGCTTTTCCTAGGAGATTTAAAGGTCGGGTGACTCGTGGTTACGGTGTGGATTCCCAGTGCTGCCTCTTGGCATTGTGCTTATTTTGGAGTGTGCTTTTCATGAGAAAGTATGGCATGGCGGACACGGAGTTCGTGGACATCGTTCTGCAAGCTAGAGGACGGGTCTTCAACATAATCCCTCTCATCTTAGGGGAGACCCTTCATGGTCTTGATGAGTTACACCGAACTGGCTCTATGACTCGGGAAGTCCATTATTGTTGACCATTTGGATTAGAGAACACTTCAAATTATTGGACTCTCTGATCGAGTATTCACCTTATACTTTCCATAGGCCGAGACTGTTAGTGAAGGGTCTCAGCATTGAGGAGTGGGCTCATCTTTTTGCTAAAGCGGAGACCAAATGATATTGCTTGGTGCCCATCCTTCTGGAAGGTGAGGAGGTTTGTAGCTAATACCCTTGGGTACGATAGGTTCGTCCTTTTGGGTTTGAGGGACTCTCCTTTCTATTATGCTCGGAAGGTAATGCAGCAATTCGGTCAACAGCAGGACGCTTTCTCATTAAGGGGACGGCTTTGAGATATTTCTTTCATGGACTCAGAGTTCTCTACGAGCTTGGCTCACTCTTGGGGGTAAGGCACCACTATAGATCGTTGGACCAATCTTCGTCATGATGGAGGTAGCATCCATTTTTCGGATAAATACTTGGATTGGTTTCTCTCGAAACTCTGTCCTAGTGTCGAGGGTATTGATGAGATCCGCCGCTCTCTGTTGGGGGACCAATTTGACCCTATCTTGGATTTGAGGAAGAAGGAAGCTAAGGAGAATCCTTCTAATTTCAGAGTAGATGCCACTCAAGACTTTCTGGATAGTGACTTTTACGAGAAGAGAGAGAACGGACTCCCCGGCAAATTCCAAGCTCTGGATAGGCCTCATGTGTTTGCGAGACTGACTCCCTCGGTGGTCAGTCGACTTGACGTTCCTCCCGGTTTCGAGATACCTTGGTTCAAGAGGAAGAGAGATGACAAGGCGGATCGTGGTCAAGCCCCTACTAAGTTAAGGAAGAAATAGATCCTTAGGAGTATCGAGAGATTGCCATAGATAGACCAATGTTTAGACTTTTAGTATTTTATTTATTTTCTTTTGCAAGTTGGTATTCATGATAGAAATTTTCTTATTGTTTTCTTGAAATGCATTCAATTAATAAGATGACAAGATTTTGATTTTATTTATTGAATAGACCGGACCAAAAGGCTGCCTACGTTCCCCATTTACATCAATTAAATAAGGAGCTCAGGCATCATAGTTCTTGTTTAAGAAAGAGAAAATTACGTCTGCTGACTGATATGTCTCGCACGAGACATAGGTGTCTCGTACGAGACTATCCCTTTTTCTTTTTTTTTATATGCACACCCTGATTTTTACCTAGACCGCCCTTTCAGGTTTTCTAGCGGGCTTCTTTTCTCGTGCTCTCTGCCCTAAATTTTCGCGTAGGACAAGGTCCTCTTCTTTGATGTTTCTGGTCTTGACTTTCTTATTAAATGCTCGGGCCATTCTCTGTTGATATGCTTGGATATGCTCGGTGTCTTAGAGTCATCGTTCATCCAGCAGGGCTAGTTGTTCATAATGGCTGTCTAACCATGCAACTTCATTCACTTGGTTTTCCAAGAGAACCCTTAGTGATGGTACTTCTAATTCGATTGGTAGCACTGCTTCCATCCCATAGGCTAGGGCGTATGGAGTTTCACCGGTGGCAGTACGGATTGAAGTGCGGTAGCCCCAGAGTGCGAAAGGTAGCTTGTCGGGCCAGTCTCTGCCAGTCTTAGCCATTTTCCTAATGATGGTCTCAATGGTTTTGTTAGCAGCTTCGACTGCTCCATTAGTTTGTGGTTGGTACAGTGATGACTGATGTCTTTCTATTTTGTACTCTGCGAGTAGTTCGTCACATTCTTTCTCAAAGTGCGTGCTGTTGTCAGATATCATCTCATGAGGTACCCCATATCGGCATATGATGTTGGTCTTGATGAACTCAGGCACCTTTCTGGAATTCAAGACTTTGTAAGATTGAGCCTCGATCCATTTAGTGAAGTAATCAACGGCGACTAATACGAATGAGTGCCCATTGTGACCTGTCGGTGAGACTTTGCTAATGACGTCTATTCCCCATGTAGAAAATGGCCAACAGGATGTCATAGGGTATAACACGGACGGTGGTGCGTGTTGCAAGTTGGCATGTATCTGGCACTTGTGGCATTTCTTAACCATGTTGGTGCAGTCGGATTCCATTATAGCCCAATAGTACCCTAGTCGGATGATTTTCTTTGCTAGCATATTGCCATTCATGTGGGTTCCACAGACTCCTTGAGGGACTTGGTCCACGATTTCTACAGCTTCATGCTCATCAGCACAGAGTAGACACTGCTCGTGGTGTTTCTTGTAGAGGCGATCACCTATGATACCAAATTGAGCAGCAACCTGTTTGAGGGCTATCTTCGCTTTAGGTGATGCGTCTGATGGGAATGTTCCGTCTAGGAGGAAACGCTATACATCATAATACCAAGGTTTATTGTCTAAGGCATTTATGGAAATGACATCACACGGCTCTTTGCTGTCATGCAGGTCTATGATTGAGTAGTAAGCAGGAGTCGCTCGCCTCATGACTTTGAAGGTCTTAACCTCAGTCCATTCGGGGATCTCCACAAGTGATGATAGCATGGCTAGCGAATCTACTAAGCTGTTCTTATCTATAGGAAGATAGTAGAAAGTGACCTCTTTGAATTGTTTGATAAGTCTTGGAGATGGTCGTTGTATTTCTGGAGTGTAGGGTCTTGTACCTTCCATTTCTTGAGTGACTGATAGATTATAAGTTGTGAATATCCGTACACCTCTAGTTCGGTCACATTTCTTTCTAAGGCTGCTTTAAGTCTCGCTATGAAAGCTTCGTACTCGGCAATGTTGTTAGTGGCCTCAAAGTTAAGGCGGATTGCGAGTGGAGTGTAGAAATCTGAGGGATCTACTAGTAACATGCCATTGCCATATCCTCTTTTATTGGCTGCGCTATCGAAAAATAATTGCCACTTATTTTCTGCTGTTGCCATGATATCTTCATCAGGAAATCGTGGGTCTTCCCCCTTCGCTTCATCACATGGAAATTCGGCTAAATGATCCGCGAAGACTCTTCCTCTCACGGATTTCTGTGTGATGTAAGTGATATCGTACCCCTCGAGCATGAAGTACCATTTTGCTATCGTAGAGGAGACATGCGATTTTTCGAAGATATATTTCATTGGGTCCATTCGGGCAATCAGTTGTACAGGGAACGCTTCCATGTACGGCTTTAGTCTCTCAGCTACCCATACCAGCGCAGCGCACGACTTTTCTAATGCAGAGTAATTCAATTCATCCCCTTGGAAGTGATGGCTGACAAAGTACACGGCGTTCTCTTTCTTCGAATCGGGTTGCTCTTGTGCTAGCATAGCCCCTAATGCAGTGTCATTGACTGTGAGGTACAAGGTCAACGGTTTCCCTTTGTGCGGTGGAAGCAGCACTGGCGGATTTACTAAGTACTCCTTAACCTTTTCAAAGGCTTCTTGGCACTATTCTGTCCATTCTAGGGATGCATTCTTCTTGAGGAGCTTAAAAATAGGCTCGCACATCGTCGTGAGTTGATTAATGAAATGACTAATGTACTGAAGGCGACCCATGAATCCCTTTACTTCTTTCTACGTCTTAGGTGGAGGCATATCAATGATGGCTTTGATATTAGCGGGATCTGCTTCTATACCACGCTCAGTGACCATGTACCCAAGGACCTTTCTTTTCACTACCCCAAATGTGCACTTGGCCGGATTAAGTCTCATCTTGTAGTGTCTCAACCTCTCAAAGAACTTTCTGAGGTCGACAAAGTTTTGCCCATCGGAGCCTTTGGAATGTATGATCATATCGTCAATGTACACCTCCATTTCTTTATGTATCATGTCATGGAACAATGTAGTTACATCTCTCTGATAAGTGGCTCCGGCGTTCTTGAGTCCGAACGGCATGACTGTATAACAGAACCTCCCCCAAGGTATGGTGAACGCTGTTTTGTGATGGTCCTCCTCGGCCATGAGGATCTGGTTGTAACTGGTGAATCCATCTACGAATGAACGGACTTCGTATTTCGCGGTATTGTCAACGAGCATGTCTATGTTGGGAAGAGGGAAGTCATCTTTCGGAGATGCTCTGTTGAGATCACGGAAATCAACACAGACTCGGACCTTTCCATTTGCCTTGGAAACTAGCACCGTATTAGCCAACCAAGTTCGATACTCTATCACTTTGATGAACCCAACACTCAGGAGTTTCTCTATCTCTTGTTTAACTTGTACTGACCACTCTGGCTTAATTCTGCGGAGTTTCTGCTTGACTGGCCTCGAATCAGGAAGCAGTGGTATCTTGTGCTCAACAATCGAATTGGCTAGCCCCGGCATATCTTTGTAGGACCAAGCGAACACATCTACGAATTCTCGGAGAAGCGCTATGAGGGCTTGTCGGTCTTCCCCCTTGAAGAAACTGCCAATCTTGGTCTCTTTCGGATCATCATCCGTCCCCAGATTAACTATCTTCATTTCTTCGGCATCAATAGGACCATTTACGCCACGAAGACCTACTTGCTTATTAATTTCTTTTAAGATTTGTTCGTTTTCTTGATCTATCTCGTTCCGCAATGGCATCCAAGTCCTCTTGGGTGAGCTCATCGGTAGCAGTATCTAACTCTTAGGTAAGAGTTACAAATTTCCTTTCTCTATGGGGATGGGGAGTACATCCTAATTCTTTGGTCAGGAAGACTTCACTTGCTATGGGTCCCCCAGTTGTATACCAATTCTGGATAGGCTCGTCACTCTTCTTGATGAGCTTGGTGTAGTCGTGGTTCGGAGCATCCCCCTTGTCTATTGCATTGATCTGAGTGTCCTCTAGCTTGCAAATGTTGTGAAATTGGCGCAGTAGGTCTTCTCCCAACACAAAGTCCCACTCACTGAATGCCTCAGCATTGGTACCCCCTAATTCTAGAGGTAGCCACGAGAACTGCATCGTTTCTGTTTTTGGTGAGTACGGATCACAGTCACTAAAGATTTCAAAGCCCGGTTGGCGTTTCCCCCTATGGTCGATCCATGGTTCAGGGAACATGAAGTATGGCAAGTTTTTCCCCTCACGTACAAAGTTGTTATTTTTCATACTTAGTACTTGATTATGAGACAACATGTAACCGAAAGAAATTTCACTATCAAACTTGGGAATACTCTCGCCCACATTCGGGACTAGGCGAGTAGTCTCCCCTTTCTCACTAGCTATTTCTATTACATTGATCCCTCCTCCCGCAGTTGGGAGAGGGTTCGTTACTACATTAGGAACCCCTAATTGCTTAGAGTCTATGAGATCTTGAATCACATCTTTGAGGTGGTTGCAAGTATTGGTGTCGTGACCACTGAATTGGTGGAACTTGCAGTAGAGATGATGGGCATGATTCGGGGGGAGTTCCCTTGGAGTGGAAGGAGACTTCCTTGGCGCGACCTTACCGGCTTCTACGAGTATGTCGAAGAGCTCAGCTTGAGTGATGCCTTCCAATTTGTTGTAGACTCTCTCTTTCTTCTTTTCCTTGTTGGGTGGAGGGACGGAGGAATAGTTGCTCCTCCCTTGATTATTGAAAGCAATGGCATTGACAGATGTGTCTTTGCTAGTAGATCCTTTGCTAGGGTAGCGGTATCCACCATCTCTCTTGGCTTCTTTCCTACTTTTGAAGATGTCATCTAGTCGAAGACTGGCTTTATGAAGTTCAGAGAAGCTTGGGAAGAATGTACCGGAGAGGCGGTCCTCATACTCATTACGGAGTGATTTCAGGAAGATGTGCATTTGGTCATCCGTAGTTGGCCTATCAACAATCTCAGTGAGCTTGGCTCTCCACCTTTTGACAAAGTCACCAAATGTCTCATTAGTACCTTGTTGGATTTGTTCGAGGTCTCTTTTAGTGGGACGGTTAGTAGTATTGTCCTCGAAGCGCCTTTAGAAGACTTCACATGCGGTAGCCCAATCGGTCCTTGTGGATAAGGGGAGAGACATGTACCAATCCCTTGCCGCCCCCTCTAGAGTTTGGGGAAAGCTTTGGGCCAAAACGGTGTCATCTACTTTCATCGGAAGCATGGCCTAAGTGTAAGTTTCAACATGAACACGGGGACAGGTAGTGCCGTTGAACTTGACTATGTCAGGAGTGCAGAACTTTCGTGGCAGCTTAGTGATTGACTTGCGAAGTGCAATGGGGTCGAATGGGACGATGGAGACCTTTGCTAGACCAAGATGTGCAAACCTCTTTTCAAGAAACTCAGCAGTGGCGGAGTTGATGAAGTTGGTGTCATCACCAGCTTTCTTTTTCTTATCGCTTGCCTTAGTACCCTCGTCATCGGAGGAGGAGGAAGAATCGGATGTATTTGAATCAGAGTCAGAATCATCATCCCTTTTATTATTTTTCTTAGCATGGGACTCCCCATCTTTGGAGGGGGTTTTCGACTTCTTACTACTCTTCTTGAGTTCTTGGAGCTCTTGCAAGACGGTGTCTATGTCTTTGGCGTGACGATCACTCTCACGGGCGGCAATTTCGGCTTGCTCTCTGACTTGCTGCTCAAGTCGTGCGATGACGGATTTGGCGGTCTCTAAGTCAGTGATGTGGGTACCGGCCATGACTGCAACCTTTTCTAGTCTCTTGGTCGTGGGATCACGGATATAAATTACCAAAGCGATTGTGTTGGGAGTATGGAGCTACTTTGCTGCTCGGACGAACCTAGAGTGCAGAAACTGTGTCAAATCCAGGCTGGGGTCCCAACAAGTAGGCTTTTATGAAACATGGGTTGACCAACACGGCAAACTCACAGAAAAACGAGGATGTCTCGTACGAGGCATCCATCCTAACAGTCAGAATGCAGATTTTAATCCTATTGGTCGGATGGAATTTAATCCATTTTGAGAGGTTACTACTCTAGTTTATCCTAGAAAAGTGGATTCTTTCACCCTAGAATATGAGCCCCTTGTTTGTCACTTGTATTGCACTCTCCCAAACGGACAATTCGGGCAAGGGTCCCTGTTGGGTATGCTTATTATAAACCACTCTTATTACCTAGATTTGATTGATCCCATAACCTAATTTTATCTTTTTGTGGACTTTAGGATATACTGTAAGAAGTGTTAAACTTCATTTTTAGAATAGTCCACTTTGATAGTATAGGCTTTAGATTGATAGGCTGAAAATTTTCTAAGTCTGGAATTTTAGTGGTCAAGACCTTGACCGTGAATTCACTTGACCGTGGAAGACCACTTGACCTTGAATCACTTGACCAGAAGTCAGTGACCGTGATCTTTGTGGCATATCTTAACAGGTCACATCTGACCCCTCGACCGCAAGCCACTCGACCGTGAGGCCTTGACCGCAAATGATGAAGTTGTCCAAGAACCCAAGTTTGTTAAAACTTAACCATGGTCAAACTATGGTTAGTTTAGAACGTTGCAGAACTTGGATCCCAAGTTATTCAAATTTGAATTCATCTAAGTGGGACCACTTCTTAACTGCAAAGAGGACAAACTCAGATTGAGCACCAATCAGAATTCAACAGCTCATTGTCCTTCAACTTGGAGCCCAAGTAAATCCAACAGCTATTTTCTCATTCAAGGCTATAAATAGCCCTTAAGTTCTTCATTGAAGTAAGCTGAGATTCTAAGAGAGAAATTTGTATTGAAATACTTGGTGATTGAAGATCATACTCAAGATTTCCAGAATCCTTTGAATCTTCAAAGAACTCACCTTCAAACCTTCAAAGATCTCCAGCTACATTCAAGTCATCTCAAGCCTTGTAACACTTAAGATTCATTAGGCTCTACAATCACTTAGATTTCAAAGAGCTTCTGATTCTTACACACACACTTACCCCAATTGATCAATCACATAGATTGCATCAAAAGGGATACACTGGTATAAGTCTAGGATTTATTCTTCATGGAAAGTAGGTGTTGATTCAAAGCTTCATCTCTGTAATCTGTACACTCAAGAATCAATATATACCTCCATTCAAAATCCAAGACTGACCATCTTGGTAAAGGACGTAGATCTTTTAACAGATCGAACCTTTCCAAATACTTGTGTCATTTTACTTTCTGCAAATTTACTTTCAAGTATTGTTCATCTTGTTCTTTATTGTTCATATTAACTTTGTTTGTCGTTTAGTGTTTTGATCTTTCAGATTTAATAACTTGCTGTGAATTGTGTTTGTCTGTTCTCCACATTGCCTTAGCTAAAATCTGACTAACTTATCTTTTGCCAAAACTTCTAAGACAACAACTTTCAAACTCTTAACCATCTCTTGACCGCAAATCTCTTGACCGCACCTACCCTTGACCGGACTCATTTGACCGCAACTTGGTTGACCGTGAGCTCTGGTATTCCTACTTAGATATTTTAGTCAAAACCAACTCTACCTTATTTCCATCGAAAACTTCTGCTGTGCATATTACATCTTGACCGCACGGTTTATTACTCGACCGCAAACTCAAGATTGTAAGCACTTGATTGAATTTTGAAAAAGGGTTGAAATTTTAAGTAGGCTATTCACCCCCCCCCCTCTAGCCTCCTTTCATACCCTTGTTGTGTCTTTGGGACCAACAAGTGGTATCAGAGCGAACACCTTTATAAAACTTCTGTTTTTCAAGATTAACAGCTTGGGTGCCGATTCGAAATGGCAAGTCAGAAAACTATGGCAACGATTAACTTCACTCACGTTGCAGCGTTCGACGAAGATAATTTTGACGTATGGAAGCACAGCATTCTAACTCAGTTCTACTCCATGGACGAGCAACTTGGTGATTGTCTTACCATTGGACCATACTTCCCAATGAAAGCTAATCTGGATCCAGAAACCAATGGTGCAAATCCGACTATCAAGAAACCAAAGGCTGAATGGACCGATGAAGAGAAAAGACTGGTTGGAATGGATGTGAAAGCAAAAAGCATACTTCTAAGTACCTTGAGTACGTCACAGCGTCGACAGATCATGGAATGCTCTACTGCAAAAGAACTTTGGGATGCAATTGAAGACTACATCGAAGGAGATCAAGCTTGCAAGGAAAGCAAAAAGTTTGCAATTCAAAGAAGATTCAACAACTTTGCTAAGATCCCGGTGAATCACTAAGAGCCACTTATGATCGTTATTGTGAGATCGTGAGTACTTATACAGCACTCGGAAAGAAGCTTACCAAGAAAGAAATCAATGTTAATTTTCTTGCCGCTCTTGGTTCGCAATATCTACACAAAGGAAACACTCTTGAAGATACCAAGTTACTAGATGATATGTCTCTCAGAAGCCTGTATGCCAACCTCAAGGTCTTTGATATCAAGCTTAACAACATTGCTGAAATGGAAGGAAAAACAAAGAACTTATCGTTGGTTGCACAAAAGGAAGAAGTGATCGAGGAAGAAGATCCAAAAATCTCCACATCTGATTTATTAGATATGGATGATGATGACTTTGCTATGTTCGTGAAAAGATTCCAAAAGTTCAGAAAGATAGCAAGATCCGGATCATCAAGCAAAACTCCAACAAGGTTCTCAAGGAGCAACTCAACAAGTAAGAAAGAATACTCCAACTTCTCAAAGAAGAAAGAGGATCTCGTTTGTTTTAATTGCAGGAAACCCGGTCATTTCGCATCAGAATGCCCAATTCCCAAGTATGAGTATATGAAGAAGAAAAGCAACTTCAATCCAAGATACTCAAAGCAAAAGGGGATGGTTGCTGAAGAGGACTCTACCACAAAAGAGTTAGCTACCTGGATAGAGTCAGATTCTGATGAAAGCGATGAGGATTCTGAAGAAGGTCACATCTGTTTGGTCGTTCAGTCCGATGATGAGGATGATAATAAAAGTCGTCACTCACCAAATGCAAAACCTAAACGGATAAGTTATATGGCCGATGAACTTGCTGAAAAAGGATTCCTAACTCCGGTTCAAAAGAATGGTGATCTTCTATTTTCAAGATGTGATGTTAGTGCAGCAAAGAAGGCTCTACTAAACCCCAAAGTGAAGGAAGTTCTGTCTACCACACCTCAAGTCAAGTTTGACATTTCCCTCGATGAACAAGAAAAGATGTTTGCAAAAGCTGAACAGGTAATTAGTAAATTCTCTGGCATGAAAGAAGCTTTAGCACTTTCAACTGAAGAATTCCCAGCTTAAGACGGAGAAATCTCTACTAAGATCTGAACTCACCCTCCTTAAGGAGCAGATCAAGAGTATGATTCCTCTTACTGATCGAAACCGTTTCTTAGAAGAACAAAATGCTATATTTAAGGTTAAAAACGAAGAATTGGTTGCTGAGATAAATGACCTGAAAAGGATCATAAATGAGTGGACCAATTCTCGTGTCACTATGGAACAAATTTTAGAATCCCAAAAGTCTAGTGGTGATAAGGAAGGCTTGGGATTCCAAACTAGTGACAACTTTAAATGTGCATCTTGTTGTGAAAGAGATGAGAAATTTACCCAGCAAACTTTGGAAGAGTCGAAGGCTAAACATCATGTTTCAAAGGGTGTAGGACAAGAACCAAAGAAGAAACTAGTGTTTAATTATGTCTACCCTAAGAAACAAACTGGCAAGGCAAAGTTGAAAGGTATTGCCATGGATGAACCTGCTGCTGCGGCAAGCACCAGCAAGGTTGCTAAGTCTCCCGACCGCATGTACTTACCGCGAGGTCAGTCGACTGCACCTAGGAAGCTAGCGACCGCATCCTGGAAGCCGGCGACCGCAAGTGGCGACAAGGCAGCAAAGTTCAAGAGGATGAACTTTGTTAAGGAGACCTCATCCATACCAGTAAACAATGTTGTGCTCAAGACTTCAACGAAGTTTGTTAACCCTCAGTTGGGTGGCTTCCACCATTGTTCTGTGTGTGATGGTTATGGTCACAAGGCTGCTGAATGTCTTTTGAGATTCACACCCAATCCCAGAAAGAGTAACCCTCCTTCTGTGAGGCAAGTGTGGGTTGTCAAAATTTGCTAACCCTTTGGACCCAAAAGAATAAAAAGGGGACCTTGTTCTTAAATGTTTATTTTATAGGCCCTCTGCTTAATGGCTGGACACTTCAAGGATAAATCAAGTTTATGGTATCTCGATAGTGGCTGCTCAAGGCACATGACCGGAGATATCAATTTATTGGAAGATGTCCGTGAAGAAAAAGGGCCATCAGTAACCTTCGGAGATAATAACAAAGGAAAGACTGTAGGATATGGAGTCATTCGTAAAGGAAAAATCACCATCCAAGAAGTCTCTCTAGTTATTGGACTACAACACAATCTACTCTCAATATCTCAGTTCTGCGACAAAGGATTGCAATGCCACTTCACTTCAAATTTCTGTCTCATCAAAGATGGCATATCCGACGTCACTTTGCTCAAAGGGATTCGTAAGAAAAATGTTTATGTTGTTGATTTTAATTCATCTTGCATTTCTTCTAATCTCTGTTTTGTAGCAAAGAATGTTAGTGAGAATAGTTGGCTGTGGCATAAAAGACTAAGTCACTTAAACTTCAAGTATCTCTCCAAGATTGGTAGAGAAAATCTAGTTCGTGGTCTACCCAAAGTAGCTGATCACCACGATGAGAAGTGCACAGCATGTCAACTAGGCAAACAATCAAAAGCGTCTTTCTCTAGCAAGACGACACCTTCAACTTCTAGATGTTTGCAACTACTACATATGGAGGAAATAGATATTCCTTAGTTGTGGTAGATGACTACTCAAGATATACGTGGGTCGAGAAGATGAGCTCCAAAGATGATTGTTATGACATTTTGACCGCACTCTTTAGACAGCTCCAAACACAAAAAGAAGATGACATCGTTAGTGTTCGATCCGACAACGGTACAGAATTCAAGAACAACGGTGTTTCTCAATACTGTGATGATCATGGTATTGACCACAACTTCTCTGCTGCTGGAGTTCCACAACAAAACGGTGTTGTGGAAAGAAAGAATAGAACGTTGATAGAGGCCGGAAAAACAATGATTGCTGAAGCAAAGCTACCTCAATACTTTTGGGCTGAAGCCATCAATACAGCATGCTTCACTCAGAATAGATCCCTCATCAACAAGACCTACAACAAAACTCCTTATGAACTTTGGAGAGGAAGAACCCCCAACATAGCATACTTCAAGATATTTGGATGCAAATGCTTCATACTCTACAACGGTAAAGAACATCCAGGTAAATTTGCTCCTAAGGCCGATGAAGGTATATTTATTGGGTATGCTAAACACTCAAAAGCTTTTCATGTATTTAATAAAACCACTCTTAAGATAGTTGAATCTGTCCATGTTACATTTGATGAACATTCTCTCCTTGAGCCACATATGGCTCCAAATGTTGCTGATGATTTTGTTGAGCTTAATGAGACAGGTACAAATCAACCACAAAATCAATCAACTCAAGGAAACCCATCTACCTCAACTGCACCTCCATCTACCTCATATGAAGAACCAGAAACTACCACATCTGCTGCTACCTCAAATGGAGTTGAAGTTGAAACACCCATCAATGTGGAAGAACCTATCCCTCAAATTACTTATGATTGGGATGGCACAAATGATGTACCACTAGAAGATTTACAACCACCATCAACTCAACCAGATATACCTCAAGAAGTTCGTGAGGTTAGAGATCACCCAATTCAGAATATCATTGGTGACTTGCATTCTGGTGTTCGAACAAGAAGATCAAACTACGATGCACTTACAGCATTCATATCTCAAGTTGAACCCAAGAAAGTTGATGAAGCACTCCAAGACTCAAGTTGGGTTGTTGCTATGCAAGAAGAGCTCAACCAATTTAAAAGATGCAAAGTTTGGACCTTAGTTCCAAGGCCACAAGATCAAGGAGTGATTGGTACAAAGTGGGTGTTCCGAAACAAGATGGATGAGAATGGAAGCATCACAAGGAACAAAGCTAGATTGGTTGCACAAGGATATAGACAAGAAGAAGGCATTGATTATGATGAAACATTTGCCCCCGTTGCAAGACTCGAAGCTATAAGGATATTCTTAGCTTATGCCTCTTACAAAAGATTCAAGATATATCAAATGGATGTGAAGAGTGCATTTCTCAACGGAGAACTTCAAGAAACAATCTTTGTTGCTCAACCGCCCAGATTTGAAGACCCCAAATTTCCAAATCATGTCTACAAACTCCGTAAAGTTTTATATGGACTCAAGCAAGCTCCACGTGCATGGTATGATACTCTATCTAAATTTCTCCTAGAGAAAGGCTTCAAGCGTGGTAAAATCGACACAACTTTATTCATTGCTAAATATCATGATTATACTTTATTAGTTCAAATATATGTAGATGATATTATTTTTGGCTCTACTAATGAATTGTTGTGTAAGCGATTTGAGAAACTAATGAAAAGCAAATTTGAGATGAGCATGATGGGAGAATTGACATTCTTCCTTGGACTTCAAATTAAACAATGTGCTGAAGGCATCTTCCTCAACCAAGCAAAGTACACAAGAGATCTTATCAAGAAATTTGGACTTGAAAATGCAAAGGCATATGACACTCCTATGGCTACTGGTAACAAGTTAGATAAAGACTTGAAAGGTAAGAAGGTTGATCAAACCTTGTATCGAGGTATGATTCGCTCTCTCCTATACTTAACTGCTAGTAGACCAGATATCATATTTAGTGTTTGCGTTTGTGCACGTTATCAAGCTGATCCTAGAGAAGCACATCTTATTGCTGTTAAACGTATTATTCGATATCTATCTGGGACAATTAACCTTGGACTTTGGTACTCCAAAGATTCGAACTTTGATCTTACAGGTTACTCAGATGCAGATTATGCAGCATGTACAATAGACAGGAAAAGCACGAGTGGAACATGTCATTTTCTTGGAAATCGACTAGTTTCATGGGCAAGCAAGAAACAAGCCTCAGTCTCTGTATCTACCACAGAAGCTGAATATATAGCTGCTGGAAGCTGCTGCTGCCAAGTGCTCTGGATGAAGCAACAATTGGTTGACTACGCAATCAACGAAGAAAATTGTCCAATCTTTTGTGACAATACATCTACCATTGCTGTCTCCAACAACCCTGTCATGCATTCAAAAACCAAACACATTGATATCAAGTACCACTTTCTCAAGGATCATGTGGAAAAAGGTAATATCCATCTAGAGTATGTGAGTACTGACAATCAAATTGCAGATATTCTCACCAAGGCTTTGGATTCCAAAAGATTTAGGTATCTTAGAGGAGAAATGGGTATGCTAGAACTTTAATTACTTGTCCATATACTTTGATTGTGCTAATGTCTTATGTTTTATCCAAGTTCAAAAACAAGTAGGTCACGGTCAACACCCTTACCGGTAAAGCAATCACGGTCGATTATATCTCACCGATCAAGTATCCGCGGTCGAAGTATCAAGATCCTTAAAGTGTTCTGACCGCATCTATGTTGACCACATTCAATATCGACCGCATGACATGAAATTTGTTCAAGAAGCCGACCGCATGGGAAAATGATGATATCCGTTCACTGCTTCAAAGAAGCATTCATAGGCCAAGATTTGGTGATACTCAGTATCAAGAATATCTGGCTCGTGACCCGAAAGAACCCTATGTTGCTCCACACTATACCAAGGCTACAAGAATTTCTCTGGGACTTGATGCTCCTGATAAGTCCACATCAGTTCATGATTATGATGATGAAGAAGCTGAGGACGAGGAAGAATCTAGAAGAAAGGTTAAAGGCAAAGGAATTGCCAGTGCATCAACCGCTCCTCCCAAACCAAAACCATTGACAGGAGTTGTTATCAAAGAACCTTCAACGGTTAAGTCTCCTTCCAGAATTCCTCCTGCCGCACCATTGAAAACCAAGTCTACCGCTCCCATCTCCAAATCAACGGTCTCCAAACCAACCGTGTCCTCTCCGACCGTTCCATCCAAATCCTTCAAGTCAAAGTCTTCTGCACTCCCCGCTTCTTCTCAGGGGGAGAAATCAAAGAAAAGAGATCTGTCTCTAAGTCCTCAGCAGGTTTCCAAGAAGACAAAGGTTTCCAGACCTCCTCCATCGACCGTTTCTCCTGATTTTACTCCGTCCGATTCACCTACTCAGGGCGACCGTGAAGATGTTATTGAGATTGCTCCACCCCAACGCCTGAAAAGGCAACCAATTTCTAAACCAACACTCGGTTTAGTTGATGAATCTACAGATGAAGAGGTAAAGGATGTATCTGATGATGGATCAGAACATTCTGATGAAAATGCTGAGAAAACTGTTGATGTTGATAGTCCTGATTTCAGTGACGAAAAGGTTGATGACCAAACTGTTGGTAAGGCTGAGTTTCAGGGTCACGGTCATGATGGCGACCGTGTACCCAGTGATCATTATGATGATGTGTTAGTTAAATCTCCTGCTCTCTCTCCTCCTAGAACTACTCAAGCCACGACCGCATCTGATAGCTCGGTCGACCCTTTGGCTCATCTACTGACCGCAGTTGAAACTTTAACGCAAATCAATCTTGATACTCAGAGTGAGGTTGCAAAGCTTGTTGCAAACCAAGTTAAGTTACAGAATGAGGTTGATCTACTCAAGGCTTCGGTTGTTGAGACCATTAAGGGGGAGAGTCAGAATATTACAAAGGCTATTCTTGAAAGCCTAGCTACCGTGAACCCCAACACTGCCTCGACCGCATCCTCCTCAACCGCTCCTATTACCCATGCTGACCTAAAGGAAGAGCTCAAGTCACAATCTTTCGCTATTGACTGTTCTGTGGTCAAGATTATTGAAGGAGCTGGATTGGAGCTGACCAAGGCTATGTCCCATGATAAGAATTTTTTGTTTGAGAAAATGGATAAAGTAAAATCCTCTCTCAAGGCAGAGATCAATGCCTGTATTTCTGTAGGATTGCTATCGGTCGCTGATAAGTTTATACCAAAGATAGAAGCTATGAGGCAAGCCATGCAAGTCCACACTCAAAGACTAGAAGGTCAAACCTCAAAAATTGATACGGTTTATGAAATTTCTAACACTAATGTGCAGGAAGTGATTAGCAAGATTTCTACCCTACAATTGACTGTGGACAACCTTGCTAGCTCTCAAGGCTCCTCCTCTCAAAATCAAGCAACCGGGCATGGAAGCAGGATTGCTAGAGAAGAAGAAGATGAAGGTGAAGATAGTTTTGAATTTCCAACCATGAACAACTCAGACTTCCTGGAAGTAAATGACCTCAAGGACCCCATCATCATACCTGGAGTTGGCCTCTCAACTAATCTTTGCTACTTTAAAGGAGATCCATATCTTGGTTAATCCCACCATTTGAACTGACCGTGTGTGGTCTTTGAAACAATTTGTTGATGTTTGTCTAAACAATTTTTATTTCTGTTTGTTTTATTTGGGTCTGTAAAACTTTAATCTCTTTTGTCGGCACTCCTCACTTTAATGGTTATACTTTTGTGGAGTGCCTCTTGAATGATAGTTTGATGCATTTGCTTACTTATTGTTATTTTCTCTAAAAATGCATTCAAACTTTATATGTCATCTTGCTAGGATTAGTATTTTTTTTATCCTTTTAGGCTGATAGAAATCTATGACACTGGCTTAGAGTGTGCATTGACTTGGGGCATGAAATTAATAAAATATTATTTTCTTGAAAACATGTTATTACCAAGTACAATGAATTAGCCTTTGTTATAGTAGGTAATGGTCTCAATCAAATAGGGGGAGATTGTTGGGTATGCTTATTATAAACCACTCCTATTACCTAGATTTGATTGATCCCATAACCTAATTTTATCTTTTTGTGGACTTTAGGATATACTGTAAGAAGTGTTAAACTTCATTTTTAGAATTGTCCACTTTGATAGTATAGGCTTTAGATTGATAGGCTGAAAATTTTCTAAGTCTGGAATTTTAGTGGTCAAGACCTTGACCGTGAATTCACTTGACCGTGGTAGACCACCTGACCGTGGAAGACCACTTGACCGTGAATCACTTGACGAGAAGTCAGTGACCGTGATCTTTGTGGCATATCTTAACAGGTCACATCTGACCCCTCGACCGCAAGCCACTCGACCGTGAGGCCTTGACCGCAAATGATGAAGTTGTCCAAGAACCCAAGTTTGTTAAAACTTAACCATGGTCAAACTATGGTTAGTTTAGAACGTTGCAGAACTTGGATCCCAAGTTATTCAAATTTGAATTCATCTAAGTGGGACCACTTCTTAACTGCAAAGAGGACAAACTCAGATTGAGCACCAATCAGAATTCAACAGCTCATTGTCTTTCAACTTGGAGCCCAAGTAAATCCAACAGCTATTTTCTCATTCAAGGCTATAAATAGCCCTTAAGTTCTTCATTGAAGCAAGCTGAGATTCTAAGAGAGAAATTTCTATTGAAATACTTGGTGATTGAAGATCATACTCAGAATCCTTTGAATCTTCAAAGAACTCACCTTCAAACCTTCAAAGATCTCCAGCTACATTCAAGTCATCTCAAGCCTTGTAACACTTAAGATTCATTAGGCTCTACAATCACTTAGATTTCAAAGAGCTTCTGATTCTTACACACACACTCACCCCAATTGATCAATCACATAGATTGCATCAAAAGGGATACACTGGTCTAAGTCTAGGATTTATTCTTCATAGAAAGTAGGTGTTGATTCAAAGCTTCATCTCTGTAATCTGTACACTCAAGAATCAATATATACCTCCATTCAAAATCCAAGACTGACCATCTTGGTAAAGGACGTAGATCTTTTAACAGATCGAACCTTTCCAAATACTTGTGTCATTTTACTTTCTGCAAATTTACTTTCAAGTATTGTTCATCTTGTTCTTTATTGTTCATATTAACTTTGTTTGTTGTTTAGTGTTTTGATCTTTCAGATTTAATAACTTGCTGTGAATTGTGTTTGTCTGTTCTCCACATTGCCTTAGCTAAAATCTGACTAACTTATCTTTTGCCAAAACTTCTAAGACAACAACTTTCAAACTCTCAACCATCTCTTGACCGCAAATCTCTTGATCGCACTTACCCTTGACCGGACTCATTTGACCGCAACTTGGTTGACCGTGAGCTCTGGTATTCCTACTTAGAGATTTTAGTCAAAACCAACTCTACCTTATTTCCATCGAAAACTTCCGCTGTGCATATTACATCTTGACCGCACGGTTTATTACTCGACCGCAAACTCAAGATTGTAAGCACTTGGTTGAATTTTGAAAAAGGGTTGAAATTTTAAGTAGGCTATTCACCCCCCCCCTCTAGCCTCCTTTCATACCCTTGTTGTGTCTTTGGGACCAACAGTCCCATATTCTCATCGGAATCCACCATTCAATTAAGCCAAACCTAAGTGATTCCGTAGATGTTTTGCACTTTGTTAAACAACACATTAATGTAAACAAACCTTGTGAATTTTAAGGGACAACCGAAAGGGACATGTCGAACGGTGCGGTCGAAACTAAGCCAAAATGGCATCCACAATCCCGTACAGAATAGTGAAAGTAGGAAAACACAAACTCGGATTCCCGTAGAGAGGTTCTCCATTCTTTCAAAATCCTTTGTTCAACATTTAACTGAAGGGACATTCGTCATATTCACAAGGGAGGATTATAGATTGTAAAGATGCGTTATCTTGGGCAAAGATTGAAACAGCCCTAAGAATCAAACCGACCGGTCTCGAGGAGTGTCTTATTAACTAGTATGTATGCATGAGGTTGATGCAAGGCTTACATCTAAGGCTCCCTATGAACACAGTCTAGGAGCGTGTCACGGAGTGGGTACACCATCTTTGGAGAGACCGGCGAGGGCCATTCGTTAGAATGGGGGTGCTGACCGACATCCGTTCTCCGATTGGGACCCGGGTTTATAGGGTATATAGTGCAATTATTCTACATGTGTGCACGTGTGTGAGAGTCAAGATCTAGGTGACAAGGAGAAAATAGAAAGTTTTTTTTTAAAAGGTAAAAATAAAAACAAGCAATGGCCGGGCCAAGTGGCTGCCTATGTTTCCCTCTTGTGGAGGAACTCAGGCCGTCGTAGTTCACACATAAGGTAAATACACTTAAATCAAGGAATGAAACAATTAGCAAGTACTCCTGCAAAACAAAGGTTAGCCTTAAAATATATGGGGAGTTTCTTCGTCGTTAGGAAGGTCCTAGGACTTCAGAAACAGAGGGGAGAACAGATCTGAAACCCTGTGTACGTGTTTGAACTGAACAAAAATCCTTTTTCAAACCAGAGAATCAGATCAGCCGGGCAGAACCGAGATGTCTCGTACGACACAAGGGATCCCTCGTACGAGGCATCTCAGCTGAGGAACATGTTACAATACAGAATGCAAAATTTTGAAACAACGATGATTTCTTTCGACGCAAGTCTAACCCACTTACTGTGATCTCGTCCCCAGCAGAGTCGCCACTGTTTGCACGCGAGGTTTTTCTCCTTTTTCGAGGCAAATTTTCGTCTTTCGATTTACCTTTTTGTTGATTTGAGAGTCGCCACCATGTTATTGTCGGAACACGGACCGAGATGTCTAGATTCGAGGGTTAAGTTATGAATTAGGAAGGTCAAGGAGCACCCAATTCACCCAATCTATGATTGGTTTTGCTAAGAAATCATCATCATCGTTTCAAAATCATGCATTCACGTACCAAACGAAAAGAAACAAACAAATAAATAATTTCTTATTTATTTGGGATGTCGAATCATGTGCTTCGAGACCATCTCCATGGATTGGAGAGGCTCTAGGCTGATCCTTTAATGGAATCACACTACTTCAAAGCAAAGAAGGAGATGAGAAGATAGAAGGCAAAGATTTTACCTAAGTGTTTTCTTCAAGAATCCTATGGATGGCCTTGCCTAAAGGCCTTGATCTTCCAAATTTCGTGGGTATCAGAGAGGGGCTGATTATGAGAGCTTCTTTGATCAGATTTGGAGTCTAGAGTTGACCGTTAATTCACCATTAGTCATTCTAGCCAAGAACAACTATATTTATATGGGTTTTTGGACCTATGGTTTTGGTCAAGAAGGTAAGTTGAGGTGGGAATCCAAGACTTGATTCCCACAGAGGTATATTTGGACTCTAGGATCGTCGATGAGATTTTTCCCCGGATTGCATGAGTGTTTGCCAAGAAAAGGGGTTAAGATCAACAAGGAAACTGACTAAAACCCGACTGTCAAGGGGGGATACCTCGTACGAGACATCAATGTCTTGTACGAGACATCCATGTGCTGGAATCACATTTTTGCCCTCTGCAGCAGTTTTAATGTTCATTTTGGCCCCTGACTAACAGAGTCAGTCAGAAACTTAACGAAACATGTCCAACTTAACGAGTTTTGACCCAAATCAAAGGCGAGACACAGAAGTAGTGTGATTATAAATGAACGTCCAAAATGGGGTGTAAACAGATCCCCTCGGCGACGATACTTATGGATGAAGTACCGTCGCTAATAGAAAAGACGCCATTTTGAACTATGGGTATGGTCGTGCTAAAAAGCTGCCTACGTATTCCTCGGAAGGAAATCAGACCAATTGCAGTTCGACTCTGAAAATACGCAAAAACTTGGGTTTAAGGTATTTTGAAAATCATTTTTTTTTTTAAAACAATACTTGCGATAAGTAAAGCTTAGAGTTTAGATAGTACCCATACTGAGGAATCAATGGCCTTAACCCAATTCTGAATGTACTCCTTTTTGTTGATGACGAACCGTCTCCAGTTGCAATCCATACTGAGGAACCAATCTCTTTGGCTCCAATTCTGAACATGCCCTGTTGTTGATGACGAACCTTCTTCGATTTTGGAGGCGCCAGTTACCCGGACCTTGCTTCTCCTTCCAACAAGTTTTCCTTATTCGCCGGAAAATATGAATCCTATGTTATTAACATACGTCTTGATAACAATTATCGGACTCTGGGTTTGGAGACGCCAATTACTTGGATCCTTGCTTCTCCTTCCAATGAGGATGCCTTATTCGCCGGAAAAGTGAACCCTATGCCATTAACATACGTCTCGATGGAAATTATGGGATTCTAAATGGTGGGATCCTGTGTTATTAACTTACTTCTTGATAACAGTCGTGGGATACCCGGTTGTAAATCCTGTGCCATTAACTTACGTCTTGATGACAGTCGTGGGATTTAAAGTTTGCTGATGCAGATTTCGTTGCTTACCCATGATCTTGGATGTGCGGTGAGGATAAATTTGTACTGAGAAACAACTTTGCTTGTTCCAATTCTGAAAATATCCATTTGTTGACAACTCAATGTTCCATCTTGAACCGGGTTCAGATTTGACCTCTTAGTCTAAAGCAGGGCTTTAGGCTGATCCTTTAATGGAATCACACTACTTCAAAGCAAAGAAGGAGATGAGAAGATAGAAGGCAAAGATTTTACCTAAGCGTTTTCTTCAAGAATCCTATGGATGGCCTTGACTAAAGGCCTTGATCTTCCAAATTTCGTGGGTATCAGAGAGGGGCTGATTATGAGAGCTTCTTTGATCAGATTTGGAGTCTATAGTTGACCGTTAATTCACCATTAGTCATTCTAGCAAAAAACAACTATATTTATAGGGGTTTTTGAACCTAGGGTTTTGGCCAAGAAGGTAAGTTGAGGTGGGAATCCAAGACTTGATTCCCACAGAGGTATATTTGGACTCTAGGATCGTCCATGGGATTTTCCCCGGATTGCATGAGTGTTTTCCAAGAAAAGGGGTTAAGATCAACAAGGAAACTGACCAAAACCCGACTGTCAAGGGGGATACCTCGTAAGAGACATCAATGTCTCGTACGAGACATTCATGTGCTGGAATCACATTTTTGCCCTCTGCAGCAGTTTTAATGTTCATTTTGGCCCCTGACTAACAGAGTCAGTCAGAAACTTAACGAAACATGTCCAACTTTACGAGTTTTGACCCAAATCAAAGGCGAGACACAGAAGTAGTGTGATTATAAATGAACGTCCAAAATGGGGTGTCTACACGGATTAAGGAAACCATTATAAAATCCTTAAATAACTAAAATTAACCTATAATTAAAAGGCTGGGAACGTCCGTAAACCCTAAAGATTATAGTGGAAGGCTGGGAACGTCCTTAAACCCTTCCTATTTGAGAAAGTTATTTGGTCCGGAAGACCGCGAAAACTACCAAAACAATCTATATTTAAAAGGCTGGGAACGTCCTTAAACCCTAAAATTATGATTAAAGGTCGGATACATCCATAAACCCGAAGGCAGATTAAGGAAACCGTCATAAAATCCTTAAATAACTAAAATCAGCCTATAATTAAAAGGCTGGGAACATTCTTAAACCCTAAAGATTATAGTGGAAAGCTAGAAACATCCTTAAACCCGTCCTATTTGAGAAAGTTATTTTGCATAACACCGTACGAGCTCTAGACAATCGGCGTTACCGGTTACCGGATCCTGCGATGCTGAGGACTACACCTCTCAAAAGTACCATAGTTTACCGAGAAATTTTGCGATTACGCGCGCTCTATAGGAAGTTAGAATCCACCCTTATCTTTGTTCTTAATTCTTAAAAAAACTTCTTGTCGTACCGTGCGTATGGCCTTTCCTCCTTTCCCCAATAGAGTTCATCTGCAATGACTTTATTGCTTCACGAATGTTTGTTGATCTCAAGCGGAAAGACGACATCTCGTTTCTTTTTCCTTTTTCCTAGTAGGGTCCACGTGACTTTATTGTCTGACGAATGTTTGTCTATCACCAGCGAAAGACGATGTCTCGTTTCTTTCTCCCCCAGATTTCGAACTACGATTGGCTTGATTCCACTTGGATACGTAGGTAGTCTGATTTAGGTTCAGCCACTCGACGAACCTGGTCACCTTTTCTCTCACTCCTCTCCCGATTTGGAAATCATGTTTCAGATCGGTTCTTTTCTTAAATCGACGACCCCCCATGCCTTGCAAGAAACGTCGCCGAGGGGCTACTATTAGTACCCAAACTGAAAATGAGTTATTAGGCATTCTAGAATTCACAGGGACCTCCCAGGTATTTACGAGCTGCGCAGGACTTATCCGGAATTTCCTAAAAAGACAAGATAAGAAGATATTCTCAACTAATGGATGAGGGATCAGAGATAGGCGTTATCTAGGAGTTCTTATAGTCCAGATTGATCAGAACCTCGGGAATTGAACCAATCCGCTGGGATCGGCCGGGTGGCCACTCTTCCGGCCGGGCGGCCACTTCCTCCATGTCAACTTTTCCTATAAATAGGTGACCTCATTTCATAATTTCGACACACAATTCTCTCCCCCGAGTTCCACAGTCTAAATTGTCTATAGAACTCTCTCTCTAAGCCTTTCTAGCAATCCCGAAGGTCCGGCAAATCCGCGCAAGAGATTCGACTTCGTTCTTGTCAAGATTGGTGAGAATTCTACATGTTTTCTTAGTTTAGATCTGATTTATGCTAGTTTCATTATGTTTATACATCTATATTCATATGATTCATAACGTGTTCTTCATATTCTTACTAGAATTCATAATATGCTCTATGACTAGGGTAGCGATCTTCATGCTTATGTGTTATTTCATACATGTTTCATGATGTTCTTATTACTATGTTAGATTGAACATGCTAGATCAAATGTTTTAATCCCTACTTATAATGGATAGCCGATGATGATCAACGAGATCTAGGAACTACATCTAAACCCTAAACTTTAGGTAATTACTCCCATGATCAGTAATTCTCCAAGGATGAATATGACTAATACATATTGATCTTATTAATGGTATAATCATTATTCTAGGATGTGATCATTTTGTATGATTCTTTCTCCTCCCCCTTCATTATGCATGATCCCTCATATTTTCTCTATTCCGATTATGTGCGAACTACGTCGACCTGAGCTTCTCATCACGAGAGGAACGTAGGCAATCTTCGGATCCGGTCTCAATCACTAACATACACACACACATTGATTATGATTGAAAGTCAGATCTATCGGGCGATAGGAGTGATAACTTGATATTCTTCTCTTGTCGTAACTTGACCCCCGAACCCTCTCTGTTAGATTTTCTCAATGTTTTAGCTCGATAAAAACAATGTGGCGACTCTTAATAAGTTAAATGTCAACTTGAATGTCCTAATCCCATATAAAAGATAAATAAAGATAAATAAAAGAAAGACTTCCCGTGCGTCGCCCGCATTTTCGGAAAGGGGTATTCACAGTAGCTACTTCAAAGGGGCTGAAAGGAAGGCCTTGGTTAGATTACTCAAAGAATATGTGGACGTGTTCGCTTTGTCTTACAAGGATATGTCGGGGTTGGATGCCTCCATTGTAGAGCATAGGATTCCCGTAGATCCCGAGGTCAAACCCGCTAAGCAAAAGCTGCGGAGAATCAAACCAGAATGGTCATTGAAAGTCAAAGAAGAGATTGAGAAGTTACTCCGGGTCGGATTCATAAGGGTTATAGAATACACTTCATGGCTCTCCAACATAGTAACAGTCACGAAGGCCAATGGGAAAGTCCGGTGTTGTGTTGACTTCAGTGACCTCAACAAAGTGAGCCCTAAAGATGACTTCCCTCTCCCAAATATCGACATGCTCGTGGACAGAACTTCAAGCTTTGAGGTCAAGTCCTTTATAGACGGTTTTGCCGGGTACAATCAGATTAAGATGGCTGAAGAAGACCAAGAAAAGACGGCATTTACCACCCCGTGGGGAACCTTTAGCTACACCGTGATGCCTTTTGGGTTAAGAAATGCCGGGGCTACCTACCAAAGGGCCGTAACCGCACTCTTCCACGACATGATTCATAAGGAGATAGAGGTATACATCGATGGTATGATCATCCATTCCAACGGAACTGATGGACAGCATTTGGTCGACTTGAGGAAGTTCTTTGACAGGCTAAGGAAACACTCCATGAGACTCAACCCAGCCAAGTGCACTTTTAGAGTCTCCCATGGCAAAGTTTTAGGATACATGGTCACCGAATGTGTTATTGAGGTGGATCCCCAAAAGGTTAAGGCAATTGTGGAGATGAGCCACCCCGTACCCAGACAGAAGTGAAAGCTTTCATAGGACGATTACAATACATTAGTCGTTTCATAAACCAACTCAGCCCCACCTGTGAGCCCATTTTCAAACTGTTAAGAACGCAGAGGTTGAATGGAATGAGGAATGTCAAAGGGCCTTCGAGAAAATCAAAGCCTATCTTACCCATCCGCCAATCCTTTGCCCTCCGCACAAAGATAAGCCTCTCTTGTTATACTTGACAGTGACCGAAACGTCAGTAGGAGCCATGTTGGCCCAAGAAAAGAAGGATTCAAAAGTGGACAATGCCATCTACTTCGTAAGCCGAAAGTTGTAAGGGAGTGAGCTTAACTACTACGCCATTGAGAAAACTTGTGCCGGATTAGTATGGGTGGTGAGAAAGTTGAAACACTACATGCATTCTCACTCAATAAAGCTCATCTCCAAAATAGATCCCATTAAATTCTTATTGGAAAAGCCATCTCTGTCCATGAGACTCGCCAAATGGTTATTCTTCCTAGCAGAATATGACATTAGTTATGTGAGACGAAAAGCAATCAAAGGGAGAGTTATGGCGGAACACCTAGCAGATTTCCCTTGCAATGAAGAGAAGGAAATCGAGCCGCAGTTCCTCGACAAAGGGATTTTCGCTCTCGAGGGCGAGAACAAATGGAAATTGTTCTTTGATGGTGCCACAAACAAGAGGGGAAACGGCATCGGAATGCTCCTGGTAGATCCAAAAGATGAGCACACCACTATTACCATCAAATTAAACTTTGATGTGACCAATAATGCCACAGAATACGAGGCATACAGGGCCGGGTTAGAAGCCGCCCTTGAAAGAAATGTGAAAGAACTAGAGGTATATGGAGATTCGGCCTTGATCATCAACCAAGTGTCTAACAAATGGAAGACGTTGGACCCGGGGCTACAAAAATATCATGCCCACATGGAATAGCTCATGGCCCAATTCAAAGAGGTTAGTTTTCATTACCTACCAAGGGATCAGAACCGGTTTACGGATGCATTGGCCACCTTGGCCTCCTTGGTGGAGATTCATGAAGGAAAGTCAATAAAACCCTTCAGAGTCGGGAGGAAAGAAAATCCAGCCTACTGTTATGAGATAGACAGGATCTCGGAAAAGGTAGAAGAGCCATAGTACAACCAAATCTACCAATTCCTCAAAGAAGGGGAAGCTTCCTTCATGAATGAGAAAGGAGAATACAAGGATGGGATTAAGGCTAAAGGTATGACAGCCCTCAAACGGTTAGCATCTCACTACGTCATCCTAGGAGACATCTTGTATAACAAAAGCCATCAGGGCCTCCTCCTAAGGTGCATAAGCATGAAAAGGCAAGAGAACTCATGAAAGAAGTCTATGGTGGGGTGTGCGGTCCCCACATAAACGCTCGCGCTCTAATGTAAGTCATCCTGCGGATGGGGTATTTTTGGATCTCGATGGAAACCGATTGCATGCAATTTGTGAAGAAGTGTGATAAGTGTCAAAGGTTTTCTAACCTTAATCACCTACCGCCTCATCATTTGTACTACATGACAACCTCATGGCCCTTCTCGACTTGGGGCATTGACATCATTGGAAAGATCGATCCACCCGGGAGAAATGGTCTTGAGTTTGTCTTGGTAGCCGTAGACTACTTCACGAAATAGGTCGAAGCCAAGTCTTATAAGGTCCTAACATCGAAAAAGGTTGTGGAGTTTATAAAAGAAAACATCATGTGCCGTTATGGAGTCCCAAATGAGGTCATCACCGACAATGGTTCACACTTTGAAGGTGAATGCGTTGACAGTTAGAAGAGTTCCGAGTCACTCGCCACAAGTCTTCCTCCTACAGGCCTCAAACCAATGGCGCGGTAGAAGCCGCCAACAATACACTTGAAAGGATCATTAAAAAGATAGCAACACGAGGAATGATTGGCTTGAAAAGCTACATCTAACACTTTGGGGCTATCAAACCTCAGTCAGGACCGCCACTGGGGAAACCCCTTTTGCTTTGACTTACGGGATGGAAGCCATGCTCCCGACCAAGTTAGAGGTCCCGTCATTAAAAATCATGTTAGAAAATGAAATCCACGAGGTAGACTGGCTCCGGAGTCGACATGATGAATTGGCCTTGTTAGACGAACGCCGTCTGAAAGCCATGGAACATACCCGTGCCTACCAAGGACGAATGGCACGGGCCTTTGACAAGAAGGTAAAGCCTCGACAAATTCGGGTGGGAGATTTAGTTCTCAAAGAAAAACCCCCAGGAAGGTCAAACCCCGATGGAAAGTGGGAACCCGTATGGATTGGCCCTTTTGTGGTTCAAGAAATCTTCTCGGGAGGCGCAATGAGACTTGCAGATCTGGACAGCAATCCCTTCATGCACCCGGTCAACGGCGATAAGCTCTGTCGCTACTTTGTTTTAAATATATATATATATATATATATATATATAGGTGCTAAAAGAATATACCCACCTAGATTGAAAACCCGTTTGGGCGGTCTAGAGAAAAAATAGGGTTGCACCATGACTCGTGGAAAAGAACTACGATGACCTGAGCCCCTTAGTCCTATTTGTAAAAGGGGAACGTAGGCAGCCAATTGTTGGTCCGGTCTCAAAAATAAATAAAATCCAAATCCCATTTTGAACAAAGGATTTATACCAATGCAAGCACAGATAAGTAACCATTGTCACTACAGTTAAAACACTTATTTGATGAGTTCAAGCACGGTCTACTCTCGACTCAAAATAACATGCTGAAAAACACAAATAAAAAATCTAAATGAACTAATGTGTCTGCAATGACAATGGGTGGATACTTAGGACATAGGGTCGTCAATGCTCCTCACCTGTCCACTTCTTCTTTTGACTCCACTGGGTCTTCTTTTTCTTCGTGTCAAAAATCTCGATTTCTCTCCTTCTAAGGACGGGTATTCTCCCAGTCTCCTCAATGAGTCCGGCTGCCCTCAAAGCCGTGTCGGCTGCAACCCAAGCCCGGAAGTCCTCCATCCGTGCTTCAACCTTAGGTACATCGGCCATCCTCCTCTTAACCAGAACCCGATAGTCATCCACAACATCTCCAGTATGGTTATGGCCACTCGCCACGGCCTCAGTCTCCCTCAAAGTCCATCTAGTGTCATAATCCTCTCCCAAAATGGCCTCACGCCTCTCCCCAATAAGCCTCTGAGTCTTCCCCATAGTATGTTCATACCAATCCAATAATACCGTGGTTAGAACCATGCTGACTACGCCCCTGAGAAGTACCCGAGCCGGAAAGAGGGAATATGTCCACAGCTGCGCAAAAAGTGAAATGGTAGATGGATACCACATGGATAGTGACAAAAGCCTCAGATGCTTCGGGTTGACATCAGACCACTCCGATAAAGGAGTCTGCAACAACCCAAACTGCCTGCGAACCAAGGAAGGGATGTAGAAAGATGATCCTAAAAGTCCCGGTACCTGAACCATGGGAGACCCCCCTGGTACTCTCTCATGGAGCCAATACGCCAATGTGGAACCCACCAGCGAATCTGTGAGGTCCGAAGCCGAGCCATATAAGCTTCCCAATCACCCTGAGAAAAATCCAAAACAATTCCTCTCAGAGAATAAGACCATGGTTTGTGAGGAAGAGGAGCCTCAGGAACGGCCATCAACCTCTCCCTCAGCCACATGGTAAGAAGATCAGGACTTCCATTACGCATGAAGCCATCACCTAAGGCTAAGCGGTCCATGCCATGAAAAGTCTCTCCTAAGATCAAAGGGATGATGTCCTTCCCCGCAAGGCATTCCTCGAGGACACTTAACAAGACCCTATGGCAAGTGCCCTTGGAGCCAACCATGTAGAAAAAGGCAAGAACGCATAACCCAAAGGCATTCCAATAAGCCTCATCCGTGCGATCCATGAAATTTTCGGGAAGGTCCGAAATGTCAATAAAAGTAGGATTGAGAACCATACATTTAGCCTCTTCTAAAGGAACGTCAAGAAGGGAAACCAACCTTTCAACACACATTGTGTCATCAATCGAAGGAAGAGAAATAACCTCCGTGTCCACACCCCCCACCAAAGCCTTGAAATCCTCATAGGTTGGGGTGATCTCATTGTAAGAGAAACAATACAAATGTCTATTGATATCCCAAAAGGTCGCAGCAGCTCTCAAGAGCTCGAGGTCCAGGATGAACTCCTTAAGAGACCAGAAAGATCTGAGTCCAAACTTGGCTTGAAAAACACCTTTGTTTTCCCGCATATGATGCCGCATCCAAAGCCTGAGGTTGCCCTCAAAGCACTCTTGATCAATCTTGGAAAATTTTGGTGGTTTCTCTATAAGAAAAGGCTCCATAGAAGAGGAGGCTTCCGAAATGAGAAGAAGAACTGCCTCTGGACTCCAAGTTAAGGAACTTGAGAAGATGACCGGACCTGGAGCAAAATTCAATGCAAAAGTATACCCACTGGGACAACCATACAGATGCTTTGTCCCCTGACAAAATTGATGATTTCTTGTTGGAAGTTGGCTTTACAATCCCATCCATTAAAAGCCCCATCCCAACCAAATCATAAATACCCTAAATTTTTTCCCTCCATTGGCTCATGCAACATAATTTTTTGGACCTAGAAAAGAATTAGGCCTCCCATTAAAAATTATGAAAAATGTCGGTGGTCCCCATGTGACGTAAGCCCAATGTTTTGAGTAAAAGATTTAAGCAGAAAATGCAGACGGTCTTTGACGTAAACCCATTGAATGGTTGGAAAAATGTCCCGACAGTCCTTAGTCGGACGTAAGACCAGTTTCCCGTCAAACTCCCCAAAGGTGGAGTTGACCTAAGCCTTGATCCAAAGTGGTCATTTTAGGATTGAACCCCTTGTCCTAGGTTGTCCTAGGCGGTCTTTGATATAAGACCATTTGCTTTAGAAAAGGAAGGATCCCGACGTCGACCAAATGAGAGTCAAGTCCAGTTCCCAACTTTGACCAAATGAGAGTCAAGTCCAATCCCCAATTTTGACCAAATGAGAGTCAAGTACATCATTTAGTCAACCCTCCCCATAGATTTGAGTTGACCAACTCTCGATTTTGACCAAATGAGAGTCAAGACCAAATCCCCGACTTCGAGCAAATGAGAGTCAAGTCCAATCCCCGATTTTGACCAAATAAGAGTCAAGACCAAATCCCCTACTTCGACCAAATGAGAGTCAAGTCCATCCTTTAGTTAACCCTCCCCGTAAAGTCGAGTTGACCAACTCCCGATTTTGACCAAATGAGAGTCAAGACCAAATCCCTGACTTCGACCAAATGAGAGTCAAGTCCATCCTTTAGTCAACCCTACCCATAGAGTCGAGTTGACCAACTCCTGACCTTGACCAAATGCGAGTTAAGTCCAAATATCCCGACTTCGACCAAGTGAGAGTCAAGTCCAATCCCCGATTTCGACCAAATGAGAGTCAAGTCCATTCTTTAGTCAACCCTCCCCGTAGAGTCGAGTTGACCAAATCCCTATTTTGACCAAATGAGAGTCAAGTCCATACTTTAGTCAAACCTCCCCGTAGAGTCGAGTTAACCAACTCCTGATTTTGACCAAATGAGAGTCAAATACAGTCCCCGGCTTTGACCAAATGAGAGTCGAGTCCCGTTTCTAGGATAGGATGACAGATATCCACCTAGGTTTAGGAGAGGATGACAGATATCCATCTACCAAAGCATTTTCTAGGAGAGGATGACAGATATCCACCTATGCCAGACTACCTTCATAAAAGGCCTTAGGTTTGAGACGCCAAGTTCCTCACACGACCCTAACGGTCACCCTTAGGTTTGAGACACCAAGTTCCTCACCTGACCTTAACGGTCACCCTTAGGTTTGAGATGCCAAGTTCCTCACCCGACCTTAACGGACACACTTAGGTTTGAGTAGCCTTAAAATCTCTCACCCCCGAACTACATTAAGGCTTGATTCCCCGCAAACGGGATACGTAGGAATCCTATACCTCTAGGTCCAGCCATGCAACCAAATCGGTCAAGCCGTCCTCCCATCCCAGACAGATTGGGATGCTTTTTAGGTCGACAACCCCGCTTTCCTAAAGCGACGTTGCCGAGGGGCTTTGTAAGTACCACAATCTGAACTTAAACCAACTTAGAGGAATTCTGAGAATCATTCAGGGAAAAACTGATAGGCTAGGACCTCACTAGGGTAAACCAAGAACCTTAGGACTATTCTGGAATTAAACTTAGAAAAATCCAGAAGCTCGCCAGGCTGAGCCGTACGGATAGTTTGGGTACTAGAAGGGCCCAGCCGTACGGCTGGTTTGGGTGCCTTCAGTCCTTATAAATTGAGCCCTTGCTGAGAATTTCAGGTGGGGAGAAATATTAGTTTGAGAGTATACACTCTGCTGAAATACGAGCAGAAACACACACATTGTGATAATTGAGTGAAAGAGAGGAAGATAGGCTAGAATCAAGCATTGGTGAGGCCTCCTTCTCCCCCATCTCCCTTTCACTCCTTTTTATTTACTTGTCTATGCTCTTGTCTACTTAATGTTTATATATTTTTTGTGATATTAATACTTGGAACCAAGCCTTTGAAATGATTCATGGTGCCCTCATACTTTGTGTATGAATATGGGTTAAAACCAAAGATGATCAAGGCTTGTTATGATAAATGCAATTTACTTTATGTCATTGACTTTCATGTCAATCTATATTCATGTCATTTAATTCTATGTCTTTACTTTTGGCTTGGTGATCCATTGCACATCTTGGAGAAAGCCCTTGCTATTTATGATGTTCATGGTTATTGTTGAGATGATCAAGTTTGGGTGGTAAAGTCTCAATCTTTATCATCCAAACTTTGATTTAAGCCTTAATAATATCCTTTTGGATGATAAAGACTCAATCTATATCCATCCAAAGGTTGATTTTTGATGCCTCATGGCTTTTTATTAGATGAATCAACAATTTGGGAGGTTAATGTCTCAATCTTTAACCATCGAAATGGTTATTTTGGCTCAAAGCCATGTTCATCAACCTTGTGTTTACTTCCCCAGTTATTGCCTTGATCATGCCCAAAAGTCTTGTGTTTTGGTGTCTAATTAATGGTCAAAGGCATAGGGATGTTGTTATGCATGTTTTGGTACCACAAAATAAACTGAAAAGATCATATTTTGTCCATTTTCAGCAGGATGTTCTGTTTCTGCCTGAACTGGACTGCTTTTTGATAAATCTGTAAAATTCCCAGGACAGCCATCCTCATCCGTATGGATGGTTTGTCCAGGGAATGGATTTTTCCAGTTTTTTCCCATTCTGTTAAAAGGCTTTGCAAATAAACCCCTTTTCGTTAAATCTTAAACTGTTTTCTGTTGAGTCAGTTTCTCCAATTTTAAAATATACACACACACACTTGCATATTTTTTTTCAACAAACTAGGGAGACTCGGTTTTCTGAGGCGGATTGGGTGAACGATGAAAAGTTCTTCCCAAAACATAACTTGACCTCCGAACTCACCTTCTCTAACTTTTTCCGTTAAATTTGGGTTTAAAATTAAATTAACGTGGCGACTCCGTTTTCTTGAACATAAAGTGCCGTGTTTGATTCTCGAGGGAACCTTTCCGCCGTTTTCCCGCGGGTATCTCACACCTATTACTCTTGTCGGCCACTAACAGAAGCTGAAAGATTGAAAAAGTTTAGCTTGTTTTCTTTCTTTTTTTTTTTCATTTACTATGTGCAATGACTGATTTTTTTTATTGATTTGTATTTTTTCGTCCCAAAATATTTCTAATTTGTTTGTAATTATGGGATTAAGTTTGTCTCAAAATATTTATAATTTTGCTATTACTTAAACATCTTTAATATTTATTTAATTTGTAATCCTAGTCTTTAATATTTATTTAATTTGTAATCCTAATCGAAAATAATGGGTAATACGCGAAAACAATTGTAATTCTACTTTGTCATCGTTTATAGATTTAGAAGGTATGCTTTTGCGGATGCTATTTTCATAAAAAAGATAACCTTGTATTGATTTCTACCTAGAGTTTTTTCTTTTGGTTATGAACGATATATATAATGAGTCTTTTGGTTATGAACGATATATATAATGAGTAGCATCCTATTTTTCGGACCCTTGTGTTGTAGCTTACATTAATAGAATTCATTGTACAACTAAGTTTGAAAAAAAAATTGACCATTACTGCATGGAAATTTGTTTATGTAGATTTTCGACCCCCTTCTCTAGTAATCCTGGCTTCGCCACTGTGTGGACGTACTGTCCCAAATCGAGCTGTATACCTTGGAAACAGGCTGGAAAAATTTGTGAATCTGTACCAACCAACTCGTGTACCAACCGTACCAATTATAATTGGTACGGCCAAATCAGTATACCGGCATTGTTGGTAGGTGCTACCGTACCAATTATGTATAATTGGTTGGTACACGGTACTGATATTTGATGTTGTTGGTATACCAAGTACCAATTGTAATTTTTAATAATATTAAAAATATTATTATGTATTAAAAAATAAAGTACTTTAAATATTCTATCCTATTCTATTCCCTAATTAATTCAGTCTCACGACTTTTAATGTATTGGCAACATCGTTTTTGGGACGGAGGGTGTATATCAATTACAAGTGCAGGCTGCCTATGTTAATGTATTGACAGTTAATGTATTGACAGTATCATTAATTTGTGTTGATGACGAACTTTAGTGAATATCACATGAGAGCTGTTACATCCCGGCTATTCACGTCAATGGCATAGGTTATATTGAAGTGTTTATATTAAAGTGTAACTCTTATTGTAGAGGATAAGATAATATTAGTCGAATAGCTATTATAATTATTACTACTGCTTATGTTCCAAATTAACGACAAAATAGTTTTAAAATTTGCATTTATTTTAAGATAGATGGAGGTAGTATAATTTAAATTAAATGTCAATGGTCTTCCTCCTACATGAGGCAGAGCAAGTTGAATGCAAAATTTCTTTCAAAGATAATTTGTATGTTTATAAATATTTGGCTTTTCATATATGGGACCATTCAGTGGCTAGGATGAACAAATTTAACATGTTTTAAAAGAATATATACAGTTAGACTTCTCCATGATTCTTTTAATCTTGTAGTTATAGAATATTTTTCTCTTGTTCTTATATACTCCCTCCGTCCCGGCACAAGTGACACCAACTTTTGGGACATTGAGATTAAGAAAAATGTAGATATGCGTGGTAGAAAATGATGAGAGTGAATGAGTATGGTAAATAGTAGTGTTGGTTAAATAAATTGAGTGGTGGAAAATGAATAGAGAGAATGAGTGGGTTTAAATGGTGGGTTGGTTGAATATAAATATATTAAAATATTTTCATTTGGGTATGGTCACTTGTGGTGGGACAAACCGAAAAGGAAATAAGTGTCACTTTTGCTGGGACAGAGGGAGTACTTATTTCTTTCTCTCTCGGTTGATAATGTCTCATCGACGGATTTCATGCCTAGATTCATATCTCATCAAGGTATGCAGGTTAATATTTCTTTGTGGCATTTACATAACAACATGTAACAGCTCAATACAGTTACAAGAATACTCAAACGGATGTCAATTTGCGTGTTGAAAAAGACTACTCTCAAGTTGTTGTTGTTTTTTTTACATTACATTCTATATTTGGTATAGACTAGTACCCACCGAGTACCAACCGTACCAACTAAGTTGGTATACCGACTTAGTTAGTTGGTTGGTAATGATACATAATTTTATGTGCCAAGTTAAACTTGGTTGGTACATGGTATACGCAAAATGTACTGGTATACCTACAAATCCAGCCCTACTCGGAAATAGCACTTGTTTAATTTCCGCAATTTAAAATGTGTTTGTATGGTAAAGAAAGAATAGGAAGATAAATTAAGTAATGGGGCAATGTTAAGGGTTAAAAAATCATAAAAAAGATAGATACAAAATAAGATGGTGATATTTTATTGGTTGTATCGATTGTAAACTCGAACACTTTAATTAAAAGCACCAACAAAATCATAACATATCATTTTATAAACTAAATTTTTGTGAGTTTAAAGTTATTCTTTATTAATGTGCTCATTCTCAACGAGGGAGTAGTATATAATGGCCTTGTGAAATAAGCACATCAAATACCTGTTCAGATTACTTGCTTATGCAAGTATAGAAATACAATAGAGCTACGGATCAATTAGAAGAGCGATCTCGAGTTTGTTCAAATTAGGGGTGGCAAAATGGGTGTTTTGGGTTTACCCATTAAAGTTAAAAATCCATTGGATATCCGGATATTTTAACTTTAATGGGTACACCCAAAACACCCATTTTGCCACCCCTAGTTCAAATCTTCTGTTTAACATTCTATGCTTATTCAAGTTTTCCCTTAAAATACAACTTTAATAATTATTAAAGTACTTTCCACTTTAGTATTGTCTGCTCATTGAATTTGATTAAGAAATATCTTCGAACAATGAATAACAAAAATATCAGTGAAGAAAATTATTTTTTGTAGTCACTCAATAGTCCCGATGGATGTATAACATGTGCTCGTTCTGTAACAAATCGTACTGAATATATTGGAAATCGAACTTGTTAATTTAATTAATTTCCCGAATTTAAAACGCGTTCAAGTGGTAAGGGTAGATAGGGAAGATAATGTAGTTCATGTGGTCATCCACACTAGGACGAAGTAGTATATAATGGCCTTATGAATGACTTAATAAGCACATCATTACCTTGTTCAGAATATCTTGCTAGCTTCAAATTCTGAGATTTCATTTAGGTAGCAATGGTAACATATACACATTGTCATTTATGTGTAGATTGTTGCTTATTACGGCTATATTTAGTAATTTGTAGTGTCATTAGTCGTTAATATTTGTATGTGTATATGTACGTTTATAATTTGCAGGCAAAGAACGTCGGTACCGTGCTTCTTGGACCATGGGGTGGTGAGTGATGTAGGACGGGTATTTGACTGGGTCAAATATATTAATTATATTGATATTTTATCCATATTTAGGATTTATTTAGTATTTTATTTGTTATTTTCGTCATTATTTTTAATAGGTCATTTAAAGAGGGTTTTAGAGTATGATTAGGAGTGATTTTGCTATTTTTTTAGTCCTACTAGGTTACCATATAGGTTAGGGTTAATTCTAGAAGGTTTTAGATTGTTTTTCAAGTTTTATGGCCAGAATATAAAATAGGCATAAAAGTGTATTCCGAAAATTAGACTTTATTCAGTAAAATTTTGATTGCTTTGCAATTGTTAAGTGTTTTTCTCTTATTCTTTGGTGGATTCCTTTATCTTTTCTAGGGTTTATTGCTGGTAAACTCTTGTGTTTAGTGCTTGCTATTCACGAATATCGCTTCTGGGCCTATTTTATACTAACTAAATCCTAAATATGGAATCCACCAGAGAATAAGAGAAAAACTCAACAATTGCAAATCAATCAAAAATTTATTGAATAAAGTATAATTTTCGGAATACACTTTTAGGCCTATTTTATACTGCTCATAAAACTTGAAAAACAATCTAAAACCTTCTAGAATTAACCCTAACCTATATGGTAACCTAATAGGACTAAAAAATAGCAAAATCACTCATAATCCTACTCTAAAACCCTACATATCAAAAATAATAACGAAAATAACAAATAAAATACTAACTAAATCCTAAATATGGATAAAATATCAATATAATTAATATATTTGACCCAGTGAAATACGTCCTACATCAGTGAGGGAAGAAATCCGTGGAGTCACGAAGTGGTTGGTGAGATTACATGCGTATTCCTTACAACTGATGACACTGAAATTGTCAAAGGCCTAAGTTTTAAAAAATGTTATCAAAGGTGTTGGCAGTCCAACGATAACACTTCAGAAAACACACACACCCGAGTTAAAACAGTTTTTCAAGACGAGTTTGCAGCGAAAATTTGACACAAAGAAATAATATTTTCACAGGTTATATAACTATATAACTTGTGGTAGCCTCATGGTCAAAAAAGACTTTCACTAAAAGTATTTCTCTTAAATACAAAGATTAAACAACTCATAGCTTCTAAAGAAAATAAGGGGTACAAATGTTCTAGATATAAGAACCCTCAATAAAGAAACAACACTCACATCACAATCAAAAGGCTCGACCAAATCATCCTTAAACAAATAGTTCACTCAAGAACTTAGATTATGGTGTTGCTTTGAGTGTTGTAACATCACTAGCAACACTTGGTCTATATGAGCTATGTATTTTTATCTCTCAAATGTGTGTCTTCAAAGTGAAATCCCATCAGCTTATTTATAGGCTTGAAATACTTGTAGCCCACTCAAAATACTTGCTGGCTACTCCATAAATCGTGGCTTGATCTCCAAACCATAGCCCACGTTCTTCTCCAACTAAGTAGA
This sequence comes from Campanula takesimana, assembly GCA_026119855.1. Taxonomy (NCBI): domain Eukaryota; kingdom Viridiplantae; phylum Streptophyta; class Magnoliopsida; order Asterales; family Campanulaceae; genus Campanula; species Campanula takesimana. Next base: position 350,735 of record JAOWBW010000029.1, on the reverse strand, counting down.
GAAAATCTATATATATAAAAGTCGACGCGGAGTCCTATGGATGTGATACGTGGACGAGCTTTATCGAAATATTTCATTTCGTGAAGCCACATCACCATGTACCCCACAACAATATGACTTTTCATTTTTTCTCTTTTAGCTAATAGTATTACCATACTATAATAGTTACTACATTAGAAGAATACAACTATTAAACATTACCATTCTACTATTGCTATAGATAATCATATTCTACTACTGGATACTAATAGAATAGTATGCTTATATATATACTAATAGATGTCGTTTTCGAGTGTTTCACATATATTAAGAAATGTCATTAATGCATGTGAAGAGGTCCTAATTACCCCTAAAGTAATTCAACTACCTAGGTAATTACATGGTTAGGTAAGAGATAGTTCACTATCATTATTAATGATATAATTGGTATAGAGCAATAAAAAAGCTTTGAAAATAGTGAAACGACAAGTATTTTGAGACAATATTTAACTCCCAAAACTACATCTATTTTGAGACGGAGGAAGTACATAAGTTCACGTGCGGAGCACGGGTTATGGACTAATCATGTATAAAACTTGTTCCAACTTCCAAGCTTCAAGCACGTGTAACTCTCCTGCAAAGTAGTTCCCTCTTCTCTTTTACTAGCATAGTTATTCATAACTCTTTAAGATGACAAAAACTTGTGTGAGAACACTCCAACCCGTCTTATGGGTGAGACGGGTCATTTTTTTGACCCATTACCCGACCCACAACCCTGCTCCAGGACCCATGGGGGACCCTGCCACGTGGCAGCCCCTCATTGGCCCCAAAAAAAAAAAAAATTTTTTTTTTTTTTTTTTTTTTTTTTTGCTTTTTTTAAAATTTTTATATTTTTATTTTTGGTTTTTTTTCGGTTTGTGAAAAGTAATAGTTACCATCTCTTAAAGTAATAGTTACCATCTCTTAAAGTAATAGTGTTATTCCTATGTTTTCTTCGTTTGCCAAAAGTAATACTTATTATAACTAAAATGTAACAAACGTGTTATTTATATGTAATAGTATTTGTAAATAATTGTAATATATATGTATAGATATCTATTTGTTTTCAAACAATAAGTTACAATGGGGTCAAATTTATCATGATACATGTAAAAGTATTACATTATCTATAGAAATCTGTTACAATTTCGTCAATCAAAGTGTTACATTTACTTGTATAAACTTACTATTACATTCATATACATAAGTTATTACTTTTCAAATGGGTAAAAACGAGCTTTTGTTTTTTTAAAACAAGTATTACGTTTACTTATGAACAATGTTACTTTAAGAGATGGTAACTATTATTTTTTGCTAAACCACTGAAAAGCCGAAAAAAAAAAAAAAAAAAAAAAAAAATCGGCCAATGGTGGGTTGCCACGTGGCGGGTTCGGCCCATGGGTCATGGGGCGACCCGTCTCATGCATGAGACGAATCCCCTTGTTCTCATGGGAGACCACCTCCTTTAAGATTGACTTGGTCTTACTAGTAACTCTTTCCATTGCTTTATTTGTAGCTTTTATTTTTATTCTCACGTGTGAGCTCTTCTATTTATTAGTAACTTTCTGGAAAACACTTTAACTAGCAAGATTTATACATAAAACGAGTTAGTGAAAAATGAAAAATAATTAATAAAAAATAAGTGTTAAATTTTAACACTAACAATCTCCCCCTTTTTGCCTTTCTTCACAAAACTCATGTTAATCCCTGCAAGTAAAAGTCGGCATAAAGAATTCATAAAGAACTTTCAATTAATATCATTCTCCCCCTAAATATCAAACTCCCCCTTAATAAGAATTCCATTAAATAAAAAAATCCGAAGACAATATCAACAACATCGTTAGCAACAATTTCACCACGTGTTCGAGAGTTACCGGTCCATTTACATTCTCTCCCCCTTTTTGTGAAGAAAGAAAATGAAAAGAATTTATGCAAATTAAAATATGAACCTTAAAAACACGTAGTGTTATAAGTGTTGTTACAGGGGTTGTTAACACTGACGGCAACATTACCAGCAATAAATAAGAAACATTTTGAAAAATTGAGTTGAGAAAGAGATGGAATCATTTAGGTCGAAGAAAGAAGATGAGAGGAATTTCTGAACAATAAAATCTCAGTGGAAAGATAGAAAATTTTTAAGAGGATAAATAGGACATAATTAAAAATTTTAAATCATTAAAAATTTTAAATTTTAAATTAGTTCTATCTACAGCAAGCTCTTAAAATAAAGGAACTTGTAACCTAGCAAAGAGTTCACCCCCACTTGAAGTTAACATGCACATGGATGAGAAGGGGTTTTTTTTGTTAATTAAAAAAATAAAAGAAAAAAAAATAAAATTAGATTTAAATAAGGAAATTTGGAAAGTAAGATTCCGAAACAAATTTGATTTTAGAGTCCAAATATGTTTGTGATTCAAAATTTAGAGATAGTCCTTATATATCTCCATATAGCAGAAAATAGGGATGGCCAAACCGGACCGGAACCGTCGAACCGGCCCGGAACCGAAAAAACCGTAACCGCCATGAACCGCCACGAAAACCGTAACCGTGGGAACTAGAACCGTTTTGGATAAGGGCCGGTTAAGGTTCAACCCCACAAAAAACCGTGAACCGGCGGTTCCGAACCGCCCAACCAAACCGTGAACCGTAACTGTCTGAACCGTCAGTAAAACCGTTAAAAAACCATCAAAATCATTAGATTTCTAACAGTTTCATCAGAATTAACCGTTACTAATGGAAGGTTGACAAGAAAAGTTGTGTTTTGACTTATTTTTTAGCCAAATTCAGTAAATGAAAATAATAAAAATTTGGTTGTCCCACTCATTGTAAATTTGTCTTTAATTAATAAAATTTAAAGCGTACCGTCCCTTTTTTCTTTTATATACTTTCATTTATTTTATTTTTTTCTATGTTTGTTTTTCAATATAATGTTGATTTAGATTTTTTTTTAAAAAAATCACTTATGAAATAATTTTTAAGTTGTTTATTCATTATTGTATGGAAAAAAAAAAACTGCGGAACCATACCGGAACCGGATTGTGACAACCGGAACTGGATCCGGCATAACCAAGGGCCGGTTAAGGTTCGCATAAAAGCCGAACCGGAACCGGCGTTGGCCATCCCTAGCAGAAAATAAGGGATTTTGGTAAAAAAAAAAAACTTTTTGATTTCAAAAAACTCTAATTAGATCTAGACTTTTGGAAATCATAAATTTCACTAACAATCCCGAATATAAAAACTAAGAAAAAACTAATGTAGCACTTACTGATGTGTTGCTGGCAATGTTGGCAACACTTATGATAACACATCAGAACAGATCCCTTTGAAAATTTTCATGTTAATTTTCTTTTTATTTCAACACTTTAGGCAATAATATTTAAGCATTTTTACACCTTCTTATTTACAAGGTAGCATCGTAGTAGCGAGCTCCGTGCCCCGAGTCTTTAAAAGATGTAGAGAATTTTGTGTTAGATTTTATACCGTTCAAGTAGGATACACTGTAGCCGCGAACTCCATGTTCCTAATACTAAGTACAAAACCAACACTATATACTCCCATTTGACAAGGAAGCATCGTCGCAGCGAACGCCGTGTCCTGAGTTAATTTAGGAATATATAAACAAGCTTTTGCCTAATTAAATTTTCACACATTTATTGTTTAGTGACTTTGTCACTTTAAGCACACAAGGGGGACCTTTTCTAGCTTGTTAACCTAAGTATAAACCATACCAGAACATAAAGGTCAGAAAGTGTCGCCATGAAAGCTTAAACTAAACTTGAAAAAGCATTTATTTATTTTTTTATTTTTTAAATAAAAAATAAAATTAATAAAATAAAATATTGTACAATAACAAGCAAGCTAGCTGATTAAATGAGACAAAAATTAAAAAATTTGGTAAAAGTTGTAGCAATTGAATACATAGTATTAATATGCTTTATTTGAATAATTTTCTTTTCAACCAAAACTCTTAAAAAGTGATGACGAATCCAAACATTATTATGAGTAAATTGTTCAAGCTTACGGTGCATGACATGAATCCATTCATCATCTTTAAATGTCTCAAAAAAAATTACAGGTGGAAGAGAAAATACAAAATAAGAGCGTCTTACCTTAGCGTATGTGGTAGACATACACACATACCTTATGATTTCTCGATAATCACCCGGCCTTGTTTGTATCCCACCACTTACTCCCCCTATAATTTGGGAGATGTGATGATTCTTTTGGAGTATTGAGGGATGTCTCTTGACCTGATCATGAACAAGCTCATAGAGGTTTTCATGAATTTTATTTTGTGTAACTGGACTAACCTCTGATGTTGCCATGGTTTTTACCTCTGGTGTTATAACACTGAGGCTAACGTCTGGTCCAACTCTGGGGCCAACATTTGTTTAAAAATCTGAGACATCAGCATCTCTTGAATGTCCCGTAGAGTCCAGTAACTTTAGATGCCATAAAGTTGTGTCATCTAATTGAGCTCTATTGCATGTTTCTTGTCCATAAACACGGTAGCACATGTCATTGGACCTTTTTCCTGTTATAACACAAGTGTTAGTGTGATTAAAGACTTCACAAGTATTTTTATGAAACTTTACCTCCAAGTCTTCATCAAACAATTGGCCTATGCTAATCAGGTTTGCCATCAACCCATTAACATGCAATACATTGCTCAATTTTGGGAATCCAAGAACATTTAGTGTCTATTTCCCAACAATTTCACTTTTGGTTCCTCCCCCATAAGTCACTAAGCCTCTACAAATAGATTCATAGTTTTTTAGAAAGATTTGTCGGATATTATGCCCTAGGCCCTTGAGAATGGCCTGTGCGTTACATTATAGCTTCATTGTTATAGAGATAACAAACTCAATTATTATATATTTTGCATGTTTATTATAATAATCATTTTCCCTAACACTTATGAAGGGCTAGCATGAGTTTAATGGATAATCATATGATGATTATGGTGCATAGGATGCGGATTAAACTTGTAGGTACTTGTTGGAGAACAATGTACTGGATAGACCCGTTATGATATTTATGTCATGGTCAAATTTCATAATTAAATCTCATAATAGTCATACCATTTAAATCCTTAGCCTGAGATTATCATGGTCTTCCACATGATGAACATTATGTTTGACGTACTCAAACGCTACCCTTAATCGGGTGGTTATAAAGGCTACGATTGGCATAATCGGATTCTAGTAGGGAAGAATGATAAGTCAAGATGGTATTTGTCCCTCTCTCAAGAGAGATATCCGCTTGTCCACTCGATAAGTGAGATTGATGATAGTGTACGGCCGTACACAAATGAATTGATGTTTTCAATGTCATTTGCTCATATCAATCTACTCGGGATCGAGAAAGCATTGGACAACATAAGTTGACATGGACCATGACTTATGTCCAATAAGATATCGCCTGACAAAAGGATTGTGATATGTTCTATAAGGTAACTTTGGACTTTCAAAGTTATACTAATTGGGTAGTCATAATGGCTTGCTAGAGTCCGCTTATGACTTACGGGTTCTGAATGGTTCGGACTCGTTGCCAACTTAGTATAATCCTATTGGGTCACACACAATAGAACGGATTGGAAAAAGGAAAAAATCTGGGAAATTTAGAACTACCACCGTACGGCTCTATGGCCACCGTACGGCTGGTCCCCCGATTCTGGTCAGTTTGTCAGGAATTCTTGTGCGACAAGGAATCCCGATCTCAAAAGGAATTAGGTCAGACCCTCATATAAGATATGCAGCCGAGTTTGACAGCCCCCAATGTTGGTTTTGGAAATCAATAACAATTGTTTTAGAAACAATAAAATATAGAGAGGTATAATTATTTATTTTGAGATTGAGAATCATCAAAATATAATAATCATTGAAGAAAAATAATTCCTACGAAGAAATCGTTTCTTCATCAAGCCTTGGGTCTAGCAATCCAGATCAAGAAGGTGTTTTTGATATCCGTTCGACATGTGGATACCGATAGAGGGTGTTTGGTTTAGCACCTTAAAGTCCGTGTTCATGGATTTGATCTTCAAGGGTATGTTTCTTTCATCTTGTATTTAATCTAATCAACATGGACGGATCCAGGCTCATGGGTGTTTGATCTTATGTTTTATTCTGTTGCGCATGATGCATCAAAACTCAACAGTGGTATCAGAGCCCTGTTCATCGTTGATTATTTTAGTATATCATGTTTAAATTATTTAATTTAATTATATGATTTTGCATGATGATAAAAGATGAAAATGTGATTTGAATTTTATATGCGATATGAAATTTATGAGCATGAATATGGGGATGATGTAATTATTATGTTGATGTGATCTATATGAATAATTGCATGTTGGGATTATCAATAAATAATTGGATTATGATTATTGATAATTTAGATCTAATTTGTATATGTTATAAATTGTTTATTCATGATATTCATTAGATCTAATTAAATTTTCTTAATCTGTAAATTCGTGTTGGTTTAATCTGATTAATGCATGAACACAACATTGGGATTGATCGAATTTTAAAAATTATGGAAATTCTGGGAATCTGGAAATTGTTCTGTAAATTGTTCAGATTGTTCTGTAAATTGTTTACCGAATTTGAATCTGGAAACTGAAACTGCTTTCAGACGGCTGGTTTTCGAAACCGTGTTTCCTGAAACAATTTTCAATCGAAAATCCAGAAAAGAATTGCAGAAATCAGAATTCTAAAGAGTTTAGGATTGATGTAATCTTTGAGATTAAGAGACAATGAAAAGGTCTTGAAACAAGTGACGAATCTATACGGGAATGTGGATGCCTTTTGGCTTAGTTTTGACCGTACGTTTTGTGCTCTCAATTTATAGATGTTCTGCGGATTCAAAAGATTCAGAATTTTCCCTATAAACAAAGTGCAAATTGTTTCCAAAAGAGGAAACTAAATTTGGATTAATTCATTGCATGGACCAGTGGCAGGCTTACGCCTTGTTTCTGGGAATGCGAATGAAATATACAATCTGTAAATTGTTTACAGATAATTTAGATTCCGTCCCCATTATGTTGCTTCATAATTAAATCACAAGATTTTGCTTCTGATAATTAATTTGATTAGTTAACATAAATAATGCAAAGACTATACTCCCTCCGTCCCAGAGTAAGAGTGTCCGTGTAGATACCCCGATCTCGCACCCCCCCCAACAAACCCTTTTTAATTGGTCTAAACCCTAAAATTGACCTAGAGCCCTTGATTTGTCTATGCGGGAATACCGTGAGCCTTATCGGTGCATCGAATGGATTAACGGACTTAAAATTCATGATCAGAGAGAAAAAACGAGTAAACAGACATGTACTTCAATTTTTGAGCTGTGGGACCCGAAACGGGGCCCGAACCCTTAGAACTGCTCGTTATTATCCATTATGTGCATTAAAAATACATACTTGTCATCCCTTGCTCATAAAAATATTTCAGATAGATGTACGTGACCACAAGATTATTTTAAGCAACTTTCATATTGAGCCCACGGACAACCGGGACACCGGAGTGTGCGCATACGGACAAATCCTGGACTGTTGCGGAACCAATACCGGAGCAATAATTTTGGTCATCTACGTTGAAAATTAAAACAAGGCATGATGACACCCAACCACCATCCAGCACATGACAGCCAAGGAGTGGTCAACTCAATAAAGGATGGTCCAATCGGAGCGCGACAAGTGGCGAAATCTAATTCCCCAGCAAAATACACTGAAGTCATACGGCTCATTGCTTGGACTACGGCTGCAATGAAGTCGTACGGCTCCCCTGTCTGGTATCAGCCTTTGTTGAAAATTGCTCCTTATCTCCAACACCATTATAACCCCTCAAATCACTTCCATCCGGCCATCAACTCACCACCACCTCTACATACCCCTACTAGAGGGTATTTTGGTCAAGAAGAACAACCTCCCTCCTCCATATACTCCATGCTTGATCCCATTTGAAAAGGGGGATTCACAAACACTACACCATCATTCACATACACACACCACACTCTTCTTGCTCTCTCTAAGCACTCAAAGAGCCCCCAAACTTCAGTCCATACACCACCACAACACCACCCTATCACCATCATAATCTCATCCTAAACACACACCAAAAATAAGCAAACAAACTCACTCAAACTCTCATTCAATCTAGGTAATCTCTTGTTCTTGTAAGATTCACCAATGTAAAATGTAGATCCTCGTGTGATTTGTAAAGAGGTCTAGCCACTTGTTAGGCTAGACCTCCATTTGTTGAACACAAATGTAATAGCTATGATTTCTTGCTACATCTCTTGCTTGAATAAACATTCATGATGACCTTTGACTCTTGAGTTGTTTCCTACTGTAAATAATGTGCATATTGTTCATGTTTTCATGTTATTGTTGATACAAGATGATTTGGGGAGGTTTTCCAAAAGATGAATATGACACTTTCCTTAAAACCCCCAAATCTGTCCATGTCCTGTTTTCTCTCCATGTTAACCATCATGTAATCTGATCTAGAAGAATTAATAGGTGTTATTTTGTGTTTTTAACATGTAAATCTATGTTCACAAGAAGTTTCATGCCTATATTAGGCCTTTTGAGTGAGTTTACATGAGTGTTTTCATGCCTTCTGTGGATTTCCAGCAATCTGTCCAAGTTGTACCATTCTGTTTTGTTACTCTCTTTATGCATAGAAAACGTGGGTTTTGGTCTTAGACCACAAGAGATATTTTTTTCTAGACAGAACTAGAGGAATGATCATGTAAATATCATATTTTTACCCTGAGTGGAAGGGCCTCTTTCCATTTTTTGTTTCAACTCTCTACTCTCAGATTAGCATATTTCATGTTCTGACACCAAAATGTCAGAGGTGTTCTGTGTAAATTAAACCTTCTTGATGGCTTTGAAACTCTCCAGATATAAAATTTGATATTTTAGGAATAACTTCCATGTTTAGTGTTTTCCATGATTCCCCCGTTTTCATGATGCAAAAAGTGGATATTTTATGGATGTATGCATATCTGTCAGACTAGGCTGTGGAAAGTTCTATCTTGCATGCTTTTTTTGGACACCATAACATACTCCTAAAATTAAGGGAAAAATCTTGGTTAATACTTGATGTGTAGGGACTCTTACTAACCTTTACTTTCCAGATCGGGCAAGCATAAGAACAGGTACACAAAGAAGAAGAGCACAACAGTCCCTAAAATGTTTGGGGACGGAGTTTGGACATTCATTTTTATATGGGATTTGTTTCCCTTTTGTTCACCATTGTACATTATAATACCCCACCCCTTCATGTGTTTCCTTTACTAGATATGAATGCTAAGCCATTTTCAAAACCGAGTGAGAGTCCACCTGTGAGAGCCCGCGCCCGAGATGATCGGATCACCGCGAAATGACCGCCCGTGAAAGCGGTTCGCGCCCGTCTCGTGCTGATGCGCTTTTGGAAATGCGCTCGGTTCTCACACAATGGTTTCCTATTGATGCTGTGATTTGATTGCAAGAGTCACCACCTCATTTTGATTTTAGGAAAAATGAAGAAAAAACCTTTTCTGAGAAAATGGGTTCGGGGGCTAAGTTACGAGAAGAGAAGGGGTTAGGCACTCTTCTCGCCCGTGATGGTCTCTATATGCGTGCCACTTATATTCAATTTTATTCCTTTTAATTTGGATTTTATGCCCTACCAAAAAATGGTGATGAAATATATATGGAGGTCTTCCTATTCTAGGAAGTTTCATTTTTATTCACAACCGGGAACTCGGTTTGAGTGGATTCCCCGATTGGTTTTCAAGAATGGTTTTGATCATTTCAAGCAATAATACATCCACGGGAGGGGATATTACACAATTACACATATACAAAACATAGGGGAGACAAATCCCACAAATAATAATAAATATCCTCGACGGTGCTTTTGTTGATTTCGGTGACACTTTCCGTCCCCGAGCCGTCGTACCTGTCCTAAAATCAATCCGATTCCAAAACTAAAAATTGGGGGTTAATACCTGAATACTAGGGATCACAAGGGATTTTTTGTAGACTTTTTGGACCAAGTTTAGGCCCCAAATACATGCAATAAAGTTGATCACAAAATTCAGCCCAGAAAAGGCAAACAGAAACCTTAGCATGTTTATCACCAATTTGTACCATCTTATCTTGGGAATATGACAAAACCCAAAGAACAAAAGTTGGATACAACGCATAAAAAATGAAGATACCAAAATTTGGAGTTCATAGGATGAGTTTTAGTGTTTCAAAAGGTTTCTGACATTTCAATGTCAGAAACTGGAAGTGCAGAATCTGATTTTTTGAGTTTGAAACATATGTTTGAAAGGAGCACTTCCATTGATCCAAAAAATGTATAAAAAATATGATAATCATCCTGAGTTCGTTTAGAACAAAATCTATGTTTTTATCTTTGTACAGAAAATTATTTTTCATAAAGTTTGAAGCCCAAGAACACAGAAAGGTACCACAGTGAATAAACAACTCAGAATCACTGAGACCCAAATTTATGCATGAAAATATGAACTAGGCATGGAATATGAACATGAAACTTTAGGATCATATATTAAAACATGTTATGAACAACTTTAGTTCTTTGACCTAAACCATAAAACCACTCTAAGATGGATTTACAAGCTCATCAAAATCAAGACTCTATACAGAAATTAAAAACTGATTATATGAGGCATGATTATAGACCTCAAAACACTACTAAATCTTCAAACCAAGGCATGAAACTCAAGGACTTTGATATTTAACATGTTAACAACATTATCCAAGAGCTATTTATCAACAAATAATGATTTTCACATGCATGATCATGAAGGAAAGCCAAAGAGGGCAGATTTACGCCCTTTGAGAGAAACATGAAGATTTTCATACACAAATTAAAGCATATGAATATTATGACTATTATGAACATATATAAACATAATAAACTGAGTATTAGCATCACATGATCATCATTTATATACATAAACAAAGCTTTACAAAGCTAAAAAAAACATGGAGGATGAAGGAAACCTAGTCATTATTTGACTAGGTTCCAAACCACTCCCAATATTGCTTACATATCTAAAGAGCCAAGGTTTACATAGAGTTTTACCTAGCTTTTGAGATTATGGGTGCTCCCTTTGTCAACCAAGGGAAGACTTTTTCTTTTCTTTTTGCTTTGTGTTTGATCAAAGTTTTGGCTTTGATGTGTTTTTGGTGGTTTGTTTGGTGATTTATGGGTGGTGTAGGGGTGGTGTATGAGTGGTGGTGTGGTGATGGTGTGGTGGTGGTGTTCTTGTTGAGAGAGAATGAGAGTGGAGGATGGTAGGGTTTTTTTTCTTTTTGTTTTTGTGTCTCCTTTTTGAAATGGATGAGAGTGGTGTATATAGGAGGAGGAAGATGGTAAATTGGTTGTAACTTGGAGGGGGGAGGTTGTAAATTGGTGGATTCATCATCTATCCATCTTGACTAAGGCTTAAAGTCATCTTCCTTATCTCTGTTCCGGCTTTCCGCTCCGCGAGTCCAACATGAAAGTTACTCGGAATATTTTTCTGGTCAGGCCGGTATATCTGAAATATTTTTATGAGCAAGGAACGACAATAATATATTTTTTCCTCTTCTTGACCAATTGATAAGATATTTTGAGATATTTCCCAATTTGGATAACCATCTTTCCGGCTCCAGATTTTTGCTCCGTAACTGCTCCGTTGTGCGCGCCTCCGGTGTCCCGGTTGTCCGCTAGTCCAACATGAAAGTTGCTCGGAATATTTTTCTGGTCAGGCCGGTATATCTGAAATATTTTTATGAGCAAGGAACGACAATAATATATTTTTTGCTCTTCTTGACCAGTTGATAAGATATTTTGAGATATTTTCCAATTTGGATAACCATCTTTCCGGCTCCGGCTTTCCGCTCCGTCGTGCGCGCTCCGGTGTCCCGGTTGTCCGCGGGCCCAACATGAAAGTTGCTTGGAATAATTTTGTGGTCACGCCGGTATATCTGAAATATGTCAATTAGCAAGGAAAGGTAATAATATATTTTTAATGCACAGAATGGATAACAGCGAGCAGTTCGGGGGGTTGCGGGCCTCGTTTCCGGTCCCGCACCTCGAAAAATGAAATTTTTGCCTGTTTGCTCGTTTTTTCGCTCTGATCATGAATTTGAAGTCCGTTTATCCATTCGATGCACCGATAAGGCTCACGGCAGTCCCGCACAGCCAAATCGAGGGTTTTAGGTCAATTTTCGGGTTTAGACCGATTCAAGGTGGGTTTTTAGGGGTGCGAGATCAGGGTATCTACAGAGCCCCTCGTCGAATCTCCTGGTTAAAGGGGATTCTACGATTCACTAAGAGACACTCGATCTGGTGTAGGGTGTAACGGCTGGGTCCAAGGTAGGACTTCCTACGTATCTCTTTCGAGAATCAAGCCTCCGTAGTTCTAACTCAAACTATCAATCAAACACAGACAATGGTCGGTTCCGGTTTCCTGGTTTACCTACGTATCTCTCTCGAGAATCAGACCAAACGTAGTTCAGGTTTATTAAAATTTAAAGCAGGGGGTAGCATTGAGATGCGATATCTCTTTGCTGGGGATGGGGGTTGGCATTGAGACATGGTTATGAGAATGGGCGACTGAGCTCACCAAGGTAAGCTGCCTACGTATCCCTTGCGGGAATCAAATCGCGGCGTAGTTCTGGGGAGGTACAACTCGGGCCCCCGAGATGACCAAGGTGGAATAACATAACTTCAACTGGGGAACGTACGACGTTGCGCAGTTCGGGGGAGGTAATCTCGGGCGCCCGAGAAGACCAGGGTGGAACAACATAGCATTGCTGGGGAGCTGCATTGAGAAGCGAAGTCTCTTTGCTGGGGGGTTGGTATTTGACCAACAAATTGCGAGAATTGGCGACTGAGTCCAACGTTGTGAACTGCCTACGTATCCCGCCGTGGGAATTAAGTCGAGTCGTAGTTCTGATTAGAACCGACTCGAACAATTAAGAGAAGGTTTAAGACCAACACGACTCAAGGGTTGACGCAAGGTACAATCCGAGTAAAGGGTGCATTGAGATTTGATCTCTCTTTGCAAAGGGATGGAAATCATGAAGGGAGAACGTACGACGTTGCGCAGTTCGGGGAGGTAATCTCGGGCGCCGGAGAAGACCAAGCTGGAACAACATATCTTTTCAAAAGGGGGACCTACGACGTTGCGCAGTTCGGGGGAAGTAATCCCGATCTTTCGAGAAAACTGAGGGCAATAAACAACTGAAGCCATTTATGTACACAAACTAAAATCAAGGATACGCTACATTCTGCGCCGTCCAGATTCTTCTGCCTTTGTTTTTGCTGTGTGATGAGATTTTTGTACTTTTTTAAGCGAGAGACCACTGCTTTGTGTGATCCACTGGTGCTGTTTTAACCCCGACTGATTCTTTTTTGCTATTGGGAGGGATAACAGGATCGGCTTCGTCCGTTGATCTGCAAGTTAACTTTGCATGCAGTGGCAGATGTGATTCACACAGATAAAAATTGGATTATTCTGACCGAACACAATCTTTCTTTAATTCTGAAATTCCGGATACTCTTTTTTTTTTTTTTTAAATGACACCGACTCGCGATTAATGACCAACACTGAATCAAGCCCGGATTTCAGAGGGCGGCTGCGGTTATATTCATGATAAAGGGGACAAGGTTCAATGCCTAGGGATGAGGACAAGGAAAATGTTAGCTTTTCTAAGAGCCGCCGTACGGGCGACTGACACCTTCTGCTGGGTTTTTGACTTTTCGAACCTTGCTTTTGGCTAGGGGGACGGGGAGACAACCCCTTATGGAATACTGATGATTTAGGCCGAGTTTTTGGGAGGTTATAAAAGGGGAGGGGGAGCTCTTCTTATTTCTCACACCAACAAACTTCTCCTTCTTTCCTGCTTTGCATACTTTAGCTCATTTCCCTTCTAAAATGGCTAATCTTGGCCAAACCCTGGTTAACATCGAAGAATACCAGGTAGGACTCGACTGCTGGGTGAATTCATACCCAAATAATGTACGAGCGGTGCTAGAAGAAAACTATCATTTCAAGTTGCTCTTTACTCTGAGGAAGCTTCCCATTCAGTGGGAGATGATCCGAGGTGCTTCTGTTTTCTGGTCAACCCGGACCCACTTGTTCAATTTCAATCAAGACGAACTGTGTCCCACCTTTGAGGAATTCTGCGCCATTACAGGCAATACCATTTACGGCGAGGCCATGGTTCCCACTTCCCGCAGGACACCTGCTCGGTGGCTCATTGAAACCTTCGGCTTTGATATTGACTTCTCAAGGGTTCTCCTTCATGGGACCCACCTTGACATTACTTGCTTCCCCGAACTTTTTGGCGAGGCTGACCCTCATAACCCGGTGTACTCCGACCGTAGGGACTTTGCCTTGGTTATGTGCCTATTTACAGAGATGTTTTTTGTTTCTTACGATGGCTTCATCGACTCAAGGATGGTAGACATCGTTGATTCTTGCAAGCGTGGTGCCGGCAACGTGATGACTGTCCTCTTGGCTGAGACTTTGCATGGGCTGGACGGCTACTATCACAGAGGTGATGCTTTCACGTCGGGCAGCCCCATTCTATTGCAGATCTGGCTTCAGGAGCATCTCAAGATCATTCGGCCGGTGTCGAATCCAGACTATACCCCTTCTATGCTTCCAAGGCGAGGTTTATAGAGGCAAAACTGCACTACCGTCAAGGAGTGGGTTGGACACTTTTGGCGGATCACATCGACAGACATCACGTGGGTGCCTCCGCATTGGGGTTTGAGCAGGTATCTCATTACGAGTGTGGGTCATTCCTTCATCTGGCTGGCTGGGCTTCGCTCCACCACTTTCTACTTGGGCCAACAGGTGGCTCGCCAGTTCGGACAAGTCCAAGGGATCCCATTTTCTGACCTTCCCATCACAGATAATTTGCCGGTGAGTACCAACATATGCAACTTGATCAAAGAGGTTTGGTATCAGAATGGTGCACACATCGGTCGAGGCAGGCGCCGGGGTGAAGAGG
The DNA here is from genome assembly GCA_026119855.1 of Campanula takesimana. NCBI lineage: Eukaryota > Viridiplantae > Streptophyta > Magnoliopsida > Asterales > Campanulaceae > Campanula > Campanula takesimana. Next base: position 335,683 of record JAOWBW010000029.1, on the reverse strand, counting down.
ACACATTTTATGAACCCACTTTGGAATATCTTGAGTGGTTGGGCCCTCAAATTGCTGAAGAAACCGCTACCATTGCAGCTTTCGTAATGGAGCTCGTAGGTCCAGAAATTCTGTCTGGGGATTACTATTCCCAGATAACAGGGCTAACAGTTTTCCAGAATCAGATTGGCGGGAGTCAACCACGCAGCGGTCATCGATCCGGACGCCGCAGAAGTGATCGGGGCTCAACTTCAAGGAACACCCAGCCTGATGCAACGAACTCTGAGAATAAAAGGGGAGAAAGCTCGACGGGTCCTTATCTGAACGTGTTCGATCGTCTCAGTCCCTGAATAAAGTTTCAGTTATTTTCGCTTTAATCCTTGGTTGCCACACCAAGATGATGTGTTTTTATTTCAAAGTTTGTTGAGTTTGTTTTTCCTTTTGAATGTAATGTTTGCAAGTTCAACGTGGGGAATAAAAAGCTTTCTTTACTTTTAATGACCGGACCCGAAGGTTGCCTACGTTCCTCTTTAGAGGCTCAGGTCAACGTAGTTCGACACAGATACATGAAATTTTGCGCGCCTCCTGTTTTTTACCTAGAACTGCCCTTTCGGGTTTTCACCTCTAGTGGGGGCTGTCTTTTGCGCTTTTTTTTATTTTTTTATTTTTACAGACTCGATAGGAAACACAAATCTCTGCGTCTTCTACGCATAATACTTCTTCAATTTGCTGAGGTTGCAGGGCTTAACAAGGTCTTCTCCAAATTCAGTTTGCAGGAACACTGCTCCACCAGACTGTATCTTCTTGACAATGTAGGGGCCCAACCACGGAGACTTCCATTTCCCTCGGGGGTCGACATAACTTGGTGGCTTTTCTCGCAGCACAAGATCTCCCATTTTGATATTGCAGTCTTTCACTTTCTTGTTAAATGCTCTGGCAATTCTGCGCTGGTACGCACGATTGTGCTCAAGGGCCAACAACCGCTTTTCATCGAGCAATGCTAACTCTTCATGGTGACTTTGTAACCAATCAACTTCAGATACTTGATTCTCAAGTAGCACTCTCATAGAGGGGATTTCAAGCTCAATCGGGAGAACTGCTTCCATGCCATATGCAAGTGAATAAGGAGTAGCCCCAGTGGTGTCCGAACAGATGTGCGGTATCCCCACAAGGCTAAAGGCAGCTTCTCGGACCAATCTTTTCCAGTGATAGCCATCTTTCTAATGATGTTCTCCAGGGTTTTGTTCGCCGCTTCTACCGCTCCATTGGCTTGGGGTCGATAGGGGGATGACTTGTGTCTGACCACCCGGAATTCGTCAAGCAATCGGTTGACTTCCCCTTCAAAGTGAGTTCCATTATCTGAGATCATCTCATAAGGGACCCCATATCTGTAGAAAATGTTGGTACGAATAAACTCGGCTACCTTCTTGGCATTCAAAACTTTGTAAGCAGCGGCCTCAACCCACTTGGTGAAGTAATCGATAGCTACGAGCACGTATTCTTGCCCAGCCGAACCTTTCGGTTTGACCTGACCAATAACATCTATCCCCCATGTGGAGAAAGGCCAAGGAGCAGTTGATTGATAAAGAACGTGTGGCGGCAGATGTTGTAGACTAGCGTACCGCTGACACTGATCACAGGTTCGCACTTTCATCATACAATCCTTTTCCATCGTGGTCCAGTAGTACCCTTGCCTCACTATCTTCTTAGCGAGCATGTACCCATTTATGTGGGGTCTACACAGTCCCCCATAGATTTCATCCATGATTCTATTCGCCTCAGTCTTATCTACACAGAGCAAATTTGGTCCGTGATGATACCTTTTGTACAACTGATCTCCGGAAATCATAAATTGGGAGGCCCATCTGCGCATTGCAATCCTTGCCCTTTTGTCCCTTTCTGGAGGGTAGGTCCCATTCCTGAGCACATTCCAATACGTCTGTATACCACGGCTCTTCATTCTCTTCGCTTTCTAGCTCAATATCCAGGCAGTAGGCTGGGATTGATCTCTTACTAACCACAAACGGCTTTACCATAACATCTGCAGGGCATTCCATGATGGAGGCTAGGGTAGCCAATGCATCTGCGAATCTGTTTCGGTCCCTTGGGAGATAATGGAATGAGATATCTGAGAAGCGTTCTGTGAGCGCTACCAGTCGAATATGATACTGCTGTAGTCTTAGATCCAGGATTTTCCATTTTCCCTCGACCTGATTGATGATCAAGGCGGATTCCCCGAACACTTCAATTTCTTTGACCCCTCGATTTAATGCTTCTCCCAGGCCGGCGATGCAAGCCTCATACTCTGCTGTGTTATTCGAACAGTCGAAGTCTAACCGGATAGCAATGGGCGTGTGCGCATCACTTGGATCAATGAGCAAGATTCCAATTCCGAAACCTCTCTTATTGGCAGCCCCATCAAAGAAGAGTTGCCACTTATTCTCCGAACAATCAACAGTGTAGATCCCTTCATCGGGAAACTGAGCTTCTGGTCCGGGCTCAAGATCAAGAGCCAAATCTGCAAGCTGGTCTGCTATCACCCTTCCTTTAATGGACTTAGGTGTTGCGTAAGTCTTATCAAACTCGCTTAAGAGAAAAGACCACTTGGCCACTCGATTGGACATGGTTGGCCTTTCGAGGATGTACTTCACTGGATCCATTCGGGATATAATCTGGACAGGTAAGGATTGCAGATAAATTTTTAATCGCTGCGAGACCCAAACCAAACCGGTACATGCCTTTTCCAACGTTGAGTAGTTCAATTCACTCCCTTGTAGCTTTCTGCTAACAAAATAGATGGCACTTTCCACCCAGGAGTCCTCTTTTTCTTGTGCAAGCATTGCTCCTACTGCAGTATCAGTAACTGTTAGGTACAGTCGTAAGGGTTTGTACGAATGAGGTGGCGCCAAGACCGGTGGGCTTGTCAAGTATTCTTTGACCTTTTCAAAAGCAATCTGGCATTCTTCATCCCATGATCGATCGGTGTCCTTTTTTAGGAGCTTAAAGAGCGGTTCACACATCATGGTTAACTGCCGTATGAATCTGCTAATGTATTGAATCCTTCCCAAGAAACCTTTCACCTCTTTTTGAGTTCGAGGTTGAGGCATTTCTGTGATGGCCTTTATTTTGTCGGGTCGAATTCAATCCCTTTTTCAGTTACCAAGAAACCTAAGACTTTGGCTCGGACAGTACCGAATGTGCATTTAGCAGGATTCAATTTCATGTGGTACTTCCGCAACCTTTCGAAGAACTTTCTGAGGTCAATCAGATGCTGAGCGCCTTCTTCAACTGAGTGCACAATCATGTCATCCACGTAGATTTCAAGCTCTTTGTGGATCATGTCATGAAAAAGGGTCGTAGCACCTCTTTGATAAGTGGTTCCGACATTTTTAAGACCGAAAGGCATCACAGTATAGCAGAACGTCCCCCACGGGGTGATGAAGGAAGTTTTTTCTTGATCTTCTACTGCCATCTTAATTTGGTTATAACCCGCCATTCCATCAACGAACGACTTCACTTTGTGCATTGCAACCGAGTCCACCAAAATGTCAATATTTGGTAACAGGAAATCATCCTTCGGGCAAGCCTTGTTGAGGTCTCTGAAATCAACACATATCCGGACTTTGCCGTTCGCCTTTTCAACTGTGACCATATTGGACAACCATTGGGGATAGTCCACAACTCGGATGAAGCCTACTTGTAGCAGCCTCTCGATCTCCTCTTTAACCTGAAGGGCCCACTGCGGCTTGATTCTGCGTAGTTTCTCCTCTTTATCCTGAAGGGCCCATTTGTCGCATGACCAGGTGATACGTGGTATGCACAATATTTACTTTCATCCCAATTCTTAGGAGGCGGATTAGGCGGGCGGTATCCTTCTATCGGATTTAGTACTCCTTGGGCGACCAATCCTTGAAAGATAGTAGACAATGGAGCGCTGAATTTATCAAAATGGCGATCTCTCCGATTTCCACCATTCCTTCGCTGATCGGTGACAGAGTTCACAGACCCGTCTTGATTATAACATGGAGGTGCCCTATTGTAGCTGCTCCGGCTTGGTCCCACATTGCTGTTCCAAAAAGGAGCAGGGGTCATGGCAACATTGTTCACAACTGGTGCCGGGGCTTTAGCAGCGGATCGGAATTTGTAGGAGCTAGGAAAAGAATCTAGCTTGATCACCCCAGTTCGGACATCTTCGTCAATACGAGAACCCACATCAAGAATAGAAGCAAAATCTGGAAACGGGAGATATTTCATCTTATCTGCATACACCGGCTGAAGATTCTTAAGGAAAATACGAGTTTTCTCGGCACTGTCAGGCCTCTCCAGAGTTTGAGCAACTTTCTTCCTCCACCTACTTGCAAATTCAGAAAAAGATTCCTTCTCACGCTGAGCACACGAATCGAGGTCACGACGGCTCTTCTCCCAGTTGGAGTTATCTTTGTATCGCTTCTGGAATTCATCCACGAGCTTCCCCCAATTATCAACCAGATTGGCATCCACAGTCATAAACCACTGCTTAGCGGCTCCTACCAAAGTCAGATGGAAGTTGGAGGCCATCGCACCAACATTAGCCCCACGAGACTGCATTGCATGAGCGTAAGATTTCAGGTGGGCCATTGGGCAACCTGTACCGTCAAATTTCTCCACATCGGGCATTTTGAATTTAGGAGGCAGAACAGCAAATGGAGATAATTTCAAGGAATCTGCAGAAACTCCCCTTTATTCATGACCTTTCTCAACATTTCTTTCATTTCGCTCATTTCAATCTCAGCTTTAGTAAGGGGTACATATGGGACACCCTTGTAGAATGCTTCCATTTGGCGGACTAGGTTAGGATCTTGCCCCTGGGAAGTTCCTTGATTAATCTGAGAGGCACCGCTAGCAAACGCACCATAAGCGTTGGGCTGCTGATTCGGATACAGAGTCTGCATATACTGAGCAAAGGCATTATGATCAGGCGGATACTGAGACGGATGCACAGCAAAATTTGCTGGATTCAGGATGAAGGGCTAGTGAGTGCCACTGAAGTCTGGATGAGCCACATTACCCTGAGGAGGGATGTTCTGGTGATGACTCTGGCCAATTGTGTTGCTACCAATAGGATTCAAGTTGATGGTAGGGATGCCACTTCCATTGGGACCTGTATTGCAATTGGGATTAGGATTGGGAACCCCATTTCCGGTCTGATTAACGTTCGGATCGCCATTGGGATTTCTGTTGGGGTTGCCATTGGGAGCCCCATTACTATTCTGATTCTGCATCTGGACAAGTGTAGCCAGTAGCTCATCTTGCTGAATCCTCATCTGACCCAACACATTCTGCTCCAACCATGCTTGAAGACCTGGTGGCGGCACATAGGCTTCCTCATTTCCTTCCTGGGCCATTGCAATAGCTTCTTCGGTTACAGGCACTGTCTCGACAACTCGGATCAACCTCCCCTTACTGTTTCTAGCTCCCCCTTTCCAAGTAGATGCCAGGCTTAGAGTATCTGAAAGGGATGGTGTTTAGGGCTGATTATAGAGTGAAAAGGATTGAGATTTTCCGAGTTTGATTCAAAAGGAGTTCAAAAATCAAAATCAATCCTAGAATGCCGGATAAGCACTTGCTTTATTTTGACATGTTTTTGCATGAATCTTGGAATAGTGGATACCATCTCCAAAGTATAGGACCAACGTTTTTCACATGTACTGTACTATTGGCCGTCCGAGCCCCTAGCGAAGGGCCTATACTCTTTCTGGGATCCACCATTCGGTTACGGTCTATGTGAGGGTCTTGGCAATTTCAAGTCAATCCAAGAATTTCAACATGATATCCACAATTGAGGTCGATTATAACCTTTTGGGAATTCATAGGATTGAAGTAAAATTGTTTAGACAAAAACCGACATGAAGTCTGTGACGTGTTATTTTCGAAAGAATATGGACATCGCATTTCGGCTTTTGAAGCTTGGCTTACACCCATCACAGCGACCGTAGGCGCTGCTAAGGGGAAACAGTATACCGTTGACCCTATGGGGAAGTCAAGTGAGCTCCTTTATGCCCCAGGTTTACCGTCTCGGGTTTGAGATTCTAAGACGCTTTTCAAAAACGTGCATGTGTGTGAGGTATCTATGAGTTCGAAAAATCATTTTGAAAGCACGTAAAAAAAACAAGAAAATCATTTTTTTTCCTTTTTTACTTGTTTTACCCCTTTTTTGGGGAATCACTCACCACGCAATGCATATATATATATACAAATAAGATAAGCGAAAAAACGCCCCTGCAAAACAGAGGTTAGGGCACAGATATATACACCCCAAGTAAGGCACATAAAGCATGGCACACACAAAGATTTAGAGTCTAGCCCACTTAATGCAAGTCCCCAGCAGAGTCGCCACTGTGAGAGCCCGCGCCCGAGATGATCGGATCACCGCGAAATGACCACCCGTGAAAGCGGTTCGCGCCCGTCTCGTGCTGATGCACTTTTGGAAATGCGATCGGTTCTCACACAATGGTTTCCTCTTGATGCTGTGATTTGATTGCAAGAGTCGCCACCTCATTTTGATTTTAGGAAAAATGAAGAAAAAACATTTTTTGAGAAAATGGGTTCGGGGGCTAAGTTACGAGAAGAGAAGGGGTTAGGCACTCTTCTCGCCCGTGATGGTCTCTATATGTGTGCCACTTATATTCAATTTTATGCCTTTTAATTTGGATTTTATGCCCTACCAAAAAATGGTGATGAAATATATATGGAGGTCTTCCTATTCTAGGAAGTTTCATTTTTATTCACAACCGGGAACTCGGTTTGAGTGGATTCCCCGATTGGTTTTCAAGAATGGTTTTGATCATATCAAGCAATAATACATCCACGGGAGGGGAGATTACACAATTACACATATACAAAAAATAGGGGAGACAAATCCCACAAATAATAATAAATATCCTCGACGGTGCTTTTGTTGATTTCGGTGACACTTTCCGTCCCCGAGCCGTCGTACCTGTCCTAAAATCAATCCGATTCCAAAACTAAAAATTGGGGGTTAATCCCTGAATACTAGGTATCACAAGGGAGTTTTTGTAGACCTTTTGGACGAAGTTTAGGCCCCAAACACATGCAATAAAGTTGATCACAAAATTCAGCCCAGAAAAGGCAAACAGAAACCTTAGCATGTTTATCACCAATTTTTACCATCTTAGCTTGGGAATATGACAAAAACCAAAGAACAAAAGTTTAATAACACACATAAAAAATGAAGATCCCAAAATTTGGAGTTCATAGGATGAGTTTTAGTGGTTCAAAAGGTTTCTGACATTTCAATGTCAGAAACTAGAAGTGCAGAATCTGAATTTTTGAGTTTGAAACATATGTTTGAAAGGAGCACTTCCAGTGATCCAAAAAATGTATAAAAAATATGATAATCATACTTAGTTCGTGTAGAACAAAATCCATGTTTTGATCTTTGATGTATTTTTTGTGGTTTGTTTGGTGATTTATGGGTGGTGTAGGGGTGGTGTATGAGTGGTGGTGTGGTGATGGTGTGGTGGTGGTGTTCTTATTGAGAGAGAATGAGAGTGGAGGATGGTAGGGTTTTTTTTCTTTTTGTTTTTGTGTCTCCTTTTTGAAATGGATGAGGGTGGTGTATATAGGAGGAAGGAGGTGGTAAATTGGTTGTAACTTGGAGGGGGGAGGTTGTAAATTGGTGGATTCATCATCTATCCTTCTTGACTAAGGCTTAAAGTCATCTTCATTATCTCTGTTCCGGCTTTCCGCTCCGCAACTGCTCCGTTGTGCGCGTCTCCGGTGTCCCGGTTATCCGCGAGTCCAACATGAAAGTTGCTCGGAATATTTTTCTGGTCAGGCCGGTATATCTGAAATATTTTTATGAGCAAGGAACGACAATAATATATTTTTTCCTCTTCTTGACCAGTTGATAAGATATTTTGAGATATTTTCCAATTTGGATAACCATCTTTTTGGCTCTGGCTTTCCGCTCCGTCGTGCGCGCTCCGGTGTCCCGGTTGTCCGTGTGCCCAACATGAAAGTTGCTTGGAATAATTTTGTGGTCACGCCGGTATATCTGAAATATGTCAATTAGCAAGGAAAGGTAATAATATATTTTTAATGTACAGAATGGATAACAGCGAGCAGTTCGGGGGGTTGCGGGCCCCGTTTCCAGTCCCGCACCTCGAAAAACGAAATTTTTGCCTGTTTGCTCCTTTTTTTGCTCTGATCATGAATTTGAAGTCCGTTTATCCATTCGATGCACCGATAAGGCTCACGGCAGTCCCGCACAGCCAAATCGAGGGTTTTAGGTCAATTTTCGGGTTTAGACCGATTCAAGGTGGGTTTTTAGGGGTGCGAGATCAGGGTATCTACACCACCCAAACCGACTCTCATTTGTGAATTAAAGCAAACAATCCTAGAATAGGAAGACCTCCTCACATATTAATCACCATCTTTTGTTAAGGCATAAAACAAGGTATAAAAGGAATAAAAGTGAATCTAAGTGGCATGCATACTAGAGACCATCACGGGCGAGGAGAGTGCCTAACCCCTTCTCTTTCTCGTAAATTAGCCCCCGAACCCACTTTCTCTAAACAAAAGGTTTTATCTCTATTTTCCTAAAATAAAATGAGGTGGCGACTCTTGACTGTTTTGATTCCATCGAGAGGAAACCATGTGTGGGAACCGAGTGCATTTCCAAAAGTGCATCAGCACGAGGCACTCACCCGAATCGCTTTCATGAGCGATCATTTCGGCGTGTGCGGCTTAAAGCGCGGGCTCTCACAGTGGCGACTCCGCTGGGGACATATTTTAAGTGGGGTAGACTCTAAATCTTTATGTGTGCCATGCTTTACTTGCCTTGCTTGGGTTGTATATATTTATGCCCTAACCTTTATTTTGTAGGGACATTCCTTTTTTATTTGTATACATATGCATGCGTGGTGAGTGATTCCCTTAAAAAAAAAAAAAAAAAAAAAAAAAAGGTGAAACAACAAAGGATTTTCTTTACTTGCTTTCAAAATCATTTTTGAACTTATAGATACCTCACACACATGCACGTTTTTGAAAATAACATCTCGTAGAACCGTACAAACCCGAGAATGTAACCCGAGGGTATAAGGGAGCTCATCGACTTCCCTATAGGGCCCGCGGTGGACATTCTCACCCCAAAGCGCCCCTATTAGTCGATGCGATGGGTGTAAGCCAATCTTCCCCGTTACCAAGCCACGATGTCCATATTTTTTAAAAATGACACGTCCAGACTTCATGCCGGTTTTTGTCTAGCAATTTCACCTCAATCCTATGCATTTCTCAAAAGGTCATAAACAACCTACATTGTGGAAATTCATTGAAATGCTCAGATTGACTTTAAATTGTCAAGGCCCTCCCTTAGACCGTAACTGAATGGTGGATCCCCGAAAGAGTATAGGCCCTTCGCTAGGGGATTGGACGGCCAATAGTACAGGTGCAAAACGTTGGTCCTATAATTTGGAGATGGTATCCACTATTCCAAGATTTCATGCGAAAACGTGTCAAAACAAAGCAAGGTGCTTGTCCCGCATTAATAGGTTTGTGCGTTGCTTGCGCTTCAAATTTTGAAAAAAAAAGATAAAAAACAAAAAAAATTTGCTTCTTTAGTTCATAAAGCTTTATTTCCCAGAAAATCTAAAATAGGTTTTCTTTTTCATCCGTCTTGTAGAGGGAGTTCTTGTTCTCTAGCGCGACATTCAAGGTCCGTTTCAAGCATCAATTTGATCAAAGCTCTACTCCGGTATTCACCATCAATCATGGCCAACAAAGGACATATATCATAAAACTCAACTGAGGGCTCGTCTGACTTTGAGCCGGGTTATGCAATGGAGCAATGGTTAGGGAAGCAAATGACAGCCCAGACAGAATACATGAAGAGTATCTTCCAAGGGCATCAAGAGGAAATGATAGACCGTGTGACAGCCCTCTTGCAGAATGAAGGCCACATGGGACTCAAGGACTCCCATTCACTTGTTGTTCCAGAAATCATGGAATCCCGTGTTCTACCACAAGAAATAGCCACCTTGCCCAAAGATGGAGCCTCTCACCAAGTACCATACACCTGTCCAAACCCCACTCAAGACGCCATCCCAACTTTTACCTCCTTCCTTGAGATGGCCCAGCACGTTGATACCAAAACCCACTCCTCATACCTTGGTTTTGGGAAATCCTCAATGGAAAGTGCAATGTGTATGACTGAATTTGAACATGATACAAAGTCTTGGTTCTCATGGTCTCGTAACTAAAACATAACTTTCAAGAATACTCCCCAAATTCTGGCATTTGTTCCAAGGAGGGATAAGTTTAGTTTGAGGAGGTTTAGCCGCCATGATAGGCATTTTGATGAGCTTGGTGCTCCAATGATCACGGTTTTCCATGACCTCATGAACAAAGGCTTTCTGAAACCGATGGAAGGATACAAGCCACCGAACAACATACCCAAACGATGGGAGTCTACTGCCTACTGCCAGTACCATCAATCAAATGGCCATGACACCAATAATTGTTTCTCTCTTCGGCATTCCATCCAAAGCCTCATCGATGAAGAGGTCATAGAGAAGCCCACATCGGCAGCAAATCGGGTGTTTGATAACTTCGGTGCCCCCATGTCTAAAATCTTGCGTGTTTCGGTTGCTCACGGACTTTTGAAACCCATGGAGAAATATCAATGACCCCAGCCATTGCCTTAAGGTTGGGATTTCCTAAAGTACTGCAAATACTACCGTTGAGTATTGATCAAATGGGTGTTCGGAATGTTGGGGGGAATGATGTCAGAAAGAACAAATGGGGTTTCTTCAGCCGACGACTGGGGCTGACCTAACCATAGCATCCGGAGATATACCGTTGAGTATTGATCAAATGGGTGTTCGGAATTAACCTTTTGAGTCCTCGCGCTAGGCTTTCAACTCTGCTTCACCATACACATCTTCATATTCCTCATTTTCACAAAAATGCAAAATTCACAATAAAGTGCAATCCATTTCATTCATGATTCTCCCACTATTCATTCATAAACTTTTGCTCATTCATTCATAATAAGAAAAGTTTGAGATGCGAGCAACGCACATGTGTCAAATAAAAGAAAAATCAAATGCAAAAAAAAATCATTATGCATAAAAGGAGAAATTTGACTTTCACCCTTCAAAAGAAAAATGGTTGCAAATTGAAAAGAAAATGTATTCTTGTCCCAATATTTCTCTGAATCTCTCGATCTTAAAGATTTCAATCCATGTATGTATTCTAAAACTTTTGTTGCACATGAATGACACTCTCAAGCACATTAATGTTGAAGATATATTTTGCTTGCTCTTGGAAATCTCTTGCAGGTACACAATTGCACACCCTTCCACATCGTGGTCCCCAGAAGAAGGTTCCTCATCAACATCAATGCTAAGGGAATGAGATTTCCCAATGCCCTTCCTGCAAAATCAGTTCGAGTTTCCAAAGTCGAATTACGTTGGTCTGATTCTCGAAAGAGATACGTAGGCAGCTTGAATTTTCAGACACGACCACATACTTGCAAAAAATCTTATGCAGGTACAAAGTTGGAACCACACAACGAATCACATCTTGGTTTTACAAAGAGGTTGCTCATTGCAAGCGATCAAAATCCCACAACCATGGCAAAAACCAAAGAACTAACTTGCAGGTCACAACAGACAATGTTGATCGTGTCATTTCTCCAAATATACGTGAGACTTCAGTCAAAATTGAATGATTCCAACTCGGTATCAATTGCCAAGAGTCGCAGCGACTCCAAAAGCGGAGTAGCTTGATTGTGAAAGAATCAAAAACCCTTTTTGGGTGAACAGGGATCCAAAATGAGGTTGCAGCACTCAAAACGGTGCCGACGGACCACGCAAAGTGATGTTTCAGCGACTCTAAAAACGGAGAAGCTTGATTGTGAAAAAATCAAAAACCCATTTAGGGTGAACAGGAATCCAAAATGAAGTTGCAGCACTCAATACAATGCCAAAAGGCCACGCGAAGCGATGGTTCGGTGCTTAACAAAGCACAAAAATCTCATCACACAGCAAAGCAAAAACCGAAGGACCGGGACACAGCTCAGCATGCAGCATATCCTTGAAATCATCTTCATGATAGTAGTCTTGAATCTCTCATTATCAAAATCATATTAGGTTGAGATGCCTCTTAAAACTCTCACAATCATCTTCAGTCGAGACGCCTCTTAAAGTTCTCATCATCAAATGACTTTAGGCCGAGACACCTCTTAAAGCTCTCAAAATCATTTTCGGCCAAGACGCCTCTCAAGGTTCTCATTATCAAAATCACTTTAGGCCGAGATGCCTCTTAGAACTCTCAAAATCACTTTAGGCCGAGACGTCTCTTAAAACTCTCAAAATCACTTTAGGCCGAGACGCCTCTTAAAACTCTCAAAATTGTATTAGGTTGAGATGCCTCTTAAAACTCTCACAATCATCTTCGGCCGAGACGCCTCTTAAAGTTATCATCATCAAATGACTTTAGGCTGAGACGCCTCTTTAAACTCTCAAAATCATTTTCGTCCGAGACGCCTCTCAAAGCTCTCATTATCCAAAGTTCCCCTGAACTGCGCAATATCGTACGTTCTCCATTTATGTTTTCCATTCAGAACTACGACTCGACTTGATTCCCATGGAGGGATACGTAGGCAGTTTACCCCGGTGAACTCAGTCGCCCATTCTCATAAATATTTACTCATGTTAATCTACTCCCCAGCAAAGAGAGATCGCATCTCAATGCAACCCCCAGTAAAGAGAGATAGAATCTCAATGCAACCCTCAAGCAAAGAGAGATCGAATCTCAATGCAACCCCCCAACAAAGAGAGATCGAATCTGAATGCAACCCCCCAGTAAAGAGAGATCGCATCTCAATGTAACCCCCAACAAAGAGAGATCGAATCTCAATGCAACCCCCCAGCAAAGAGAGATCGAATCTCAATGCAACCCCCAGCAAAGAGAGATCGAATCTTAATATAACCCCCCAGCAAAGAGAGATCGAATCTCAATGCAACCCCCCAGCAAAGAGAGATCGCATCTCAATGCAACCCCCAGCAAAGAGAGATCGAATCTCAATGCAACCCCCCAGCAAAGAGAGATCGCATCTCAATGCAACCCCCAGCAAAGAGAGATCGCATCTCAATGCAACCCCCCAGCAAAGAGAGATCGCATCTCAATACACCCCCAGCACAGAGAGATCGCATCTCAATGCCCCCCCCCCCCCCCCCGCAATTTCTTGTTTTTAATAAACCTGAACTATGATTGGTCTGATTCTCGAAAGAGATACGTAGGTAAACCGGGAATCCGGGACTGACCATTGTTTGTGATTGTTTGTTTGAGTTAGAACTACGGAGGCTTGATTCTCGAAAGAGATACGTAGGAAGTCCTACTTTGGACCCAGCCGTTACACCCTAGACGAGATCGTGTGTCTCTTAGTGAATCGTAGAATCCCCTTTACATTACAAGGAGATTCGATGAGAGGCTCTGTAGATACCCCGATCTCGCACCCCCCAACAAAACCTTTTTAATTGGTCTAAATCCTAAAATTGACCTAGAGCCCTCGATTTGGCTATGCGTGAGTACCATGAGCCTTATCGGTGCATCGAATGGATTAACGGACTTCAAATTTATGATCATAGCGAAAAAACGAGTAAACGGACATGTACTTCAATTTTTGAGCTGCATGACTCGAAACGGGGCCCGCACCTTTAGAACTGCTCGTTATTATCCATTATGTGCATTAAAATACATACTTGTCATCCCTTGCTCATAAAAATATTTCAGATAGATGTACGTGACCACAAGATTATTTCATGCAACTTTCATATTGAGCCCGCGGACAACCCGGACACCGGAGTGCGCGCATACGGACAAAACCTGGATTGTTGCGGAACCAATACCGGAGCAATAATTGTGGTCATCTACGTTGAAAATTCAAACAAGGCATGATGACACCCAACCACCATCCAGCACATGACATCCAAGGAGTGGTCAACGCAATAAAGGATGGTCCAATCGGAGCACGATAAGTGGCGAAATCTGATTCCCCAGCAAAATACACTGAAGCCGTACTGCTCATTGCTTGGAGTACGGCTGCAATGGAGCCGTACGGCTCCCCTATCTGGTATCAGCCTTTGTTGAAAATTGCTCCTTATCTCCAACACCATTATAACCCCTCAAATCACTTCCATCCGGCCATCAACTCACCACCACCTCTACATACCCCTACTAGAGGGCATTTTGGTTAAGAAGAACAACCTCCCTCCTCCATATACTCCATGCTTGATCCCATTTGAAAAGGGGGATTCACAAACACTACACCATCATTCACATACACACACCACATTCTTCTTGCTCTCTCTAAGCGCTCAAAGAGCCCCCAAACTTCAGTCCATACATCACCACAACACCACCCTATCACCATCATAATCTCATCCTAAACACACACCAAAAATAAGCAAACAAACTCACTCAAACTCTCATTCAATCACAAGGCAAACACCTTAAGAAAACAACCAAAAAAGTCTTCCCTTTGAAGCAAAGGGAGAACATCTAGGTAATATCTTGTTCTTGTAAGATTCACCAATGTAAAATGTAGATCCTCGTGTGATTTGTAAAGAGGTCTAGCCACTTGTTAGGCTAGACCTCCATTTGTTGAACCCAAATGTAATAGCTATGATTTCTTGCTACATCTCTTGCTTGAATAAACATTCATGATGACCTTAGACTCTTGAGTTGTTTCCTACTATAAATAATGTGCATATTGTTCATTTTTTCATGTTATTGTTGATACAAGATGATTTGGGGAGGTTTTCCAAAAGATGAATATGACACTTTCCTTAAAACCCCCAAATCTGTCCATGTCCTGTTTTCTCTCCATGTTAACCATCATGTAATCTGATCTATAAGCATTAATAGGTGTTGTTTTGTGTTTTTAACATGTACATATATGTTCACAAGAAGTTTCATGCCTATATTAGGCCTTTTGAGTGAGTTTAGATGAGTGTTTTCATGCCTTCTGTGGATTTCCAGCAATCTGTCCAAGTTGTACCTTTCTGTCTTGTTACTCTCTTTATGCATAGAAAACATGGGTTTTGGTCTTAGACCACAAGAGATATTTTTTTTATACATAACTAGAGGAATGATCATGTAAATATCATATTTTTACCCTGAGTGGAAGGGCCTCTTTCCATTTTTTGTTTCAACTCTCTGCTCTCAGATTAGCATATTTCATGTTCTGACACCAAAATGTCAGAGGTGTTCTGTGTGAATTAAACCTTCTTGATGGATTTGAAACTCTCTAGATCTAAACTTTGATATGTTAGGAATAACTTTCATGTTTAGTGTTTTCCATGATTCCCCCGTTTTCATGATGCAAAAAGTGGATATTTTATGGATGTATGCATATCTGATAGACTAGGATGTGGAAAGTTCTATCTTGAATGCTTTGTTTGGACACCATAACATGCTCCTAAAATCAAGGGAAAAATCTTGGTTAATACTTTATGTGTTAGGGACTTTTACTAACCTTTACTTTCCATATCGGGCAAGCATAAGAACAGGTACACAAAGAAGAAGAGCACAGCAGTCCCTAAAATGTTTGGGGACGGAGTTTGGACATTCATTTTTATATGGGATTTGTTTCCCTTTTGTTCACCATTGTACATTATAATCCCCCACCCCTTCATGTGTTTCCTTTACTGGATATGAATGCAAAGCCATTTTCAAAACCGAGTGAGAGTCCACCCAAACCGACTCTCATTTGTGAATTAAAGCAAACAATCCTAGAATAGGAAGACCTCCTCACATATTAATCACCATCTTTTGTTAAGGCATAAAACAAGGTATAAAAGGAATAAAAGTGAATCTAAGTGGCATGCATACTAGAGACCATCACGGGCGAGGAGAGTGCCTAACCCCTTCTCTTTCTCGTAAATTAGCCCCCGAACCCACTTTCTCTAAACAAAAGGTTTTTTCTCTATTTTCCTAAAATAAAATGAGGTGGCGACTCTTGACTGTTTTGATTCCATCGAGAGGAAACCATTGTGTGGAAACCGAGCGCATTTTCAAAAGCACATCAGCACGAGGCACTCACCCGAATCGCTTTCATGAGCGATCATTTCGGCGTGTGCGGCTTAAAGCGCGGGCTCTCATAGTCCGTCCCAGAGTAAGAGTCCCATTCCTGAAATGGAAAAGAATCTTTACTATTCACCCCACCCATTCTCTCTCCTATTTTACTTTTATACTCAGAACAACAATCAATTCACTATTTTCTCCCACTCATTCTCTCTCATACTTTACTTTTACACTCACAACATTTACATCACATCCAATATTTATTAATATGTCACGACCCGAAATCTATGCTCTATTTTATTAGTAATAAATGATTATTGTTTAATTATTTGCTTATTTATTTATTTAAATTATTACTTATTTAAATATTTATGTGTGCATTTTATGTGTTATAATATTTACGCCTAGCATTTTATTTGGGTCATTTGGGCTAGGGTGGTGTCGTTGAGTCTTAGTTGTTAGTGGGGAGTATTAAGTTGGGTAGTTTTAGTGGAGGGGTACTTGTGTAAGTTTTTAAATCCTACTCCTACCCTCTCCCTCTCACACTCCATCTCCCTCACCCTACTCCCTCCCTTTCCCAGCTCTCTCTCTCTCTCCAAGCAAAGAAAAGGTGAGTTTTCTTCTCCTTCTTCTCTCTTCATTTAAACCTTCTTCCTCTCATCTTCTCTCATTTCTTAAAACGTGAACCATGTTTAGATCGTCGATAGCATCGTAGGAAGCCAAAAAGATTTGAAATCCATCAACTTTGAGAAAATTCAAGTAAGTTGCTTTTCCCCCATTTTAATGCTAAAATGTTCATATCATGCTTAGATATTGTTTGATGTGTTCCATTTGAAGTTTGGATGAGTTTTGAATTTGTTTGGAATTTATTTGAGTTTTTGATCAAAATGGTGAAATCTTGAATGTTGGGTTTGATTCTTGATTTCGGTTGTTAAATGTTGTTTTAGGAGTCTTTTTAGACTTATAAGTTGTTTTGGCACTTTAGTATATGAGTTGGAATGTTGGATTTTGGGTTGATTGTGTTTTGGGTTTGAAAATGGAAGAACCCATGTTGTTCTTCCCGATTTCTGGAAATCCAGAGCATTGTGCGACCGCACAAAAATTCCTGGGCGGCCGCGCATCTTTCTGAAAGATTTTGTTCTTGTTTTGAGACTTTTTGGGCGACCGCACAACCCAATTTGGGCGGCCGCACAGTCCTCTGAAAACTTTACATTTTGTTAAATTGTGTAATTAAAGAACGTGCTTTGGTTTAAGTCTTGGGTGTCCTTCTAGTTGACCTTAGTGAACATTGTAGTACACCTTAGTGATGAGATTGGGTCCTTTGTGATCAAGGTTGTGTTTGAAATGCACTAACTGTTAATTTGGACTTTTGAGCACCTTTATTGTGCATTGTTGGTTCGTTTCATCTTCTTGGTGACTATTTGGCATGGTTCCCTACTTTGGAACCTTAAGTTGTTTATTCATGCTAAATTATTATTACTTAGCATTTATTTGAAAGTCCAGCTGGTACTTTGTGTGTGTTTGGGCGATGGGAAAGATTATAATGGCAAAGCCAAGTCCATTATAATGTTGACCATTGTTTTGCCCCCTTCTTTACCCCTTCTCCAGATTGGCCTTGGAAAGGATAAGTCAGCGTTCCTTTGTGAATGTATCTGGCTAGCGGGTATGACTTTGTGTCATGATCCTTGTCCTTTGTGACACTGTTATGATTATTGGTTCGGGTACCGGGGTTTTCTCTTCGGCTTTCATGCCATTATGAAGATGATGATTGGTTGATTATTGAAGCTGCGCAGCGATCCTTTATTTGGATGTTCCGGTTTGGAAAACCTTGGCTATATCCTTTGTTATGTGTTTATTTCCGCTGCTATCTGTTATGTGATAATTGCTATGTGCTATGTGATATTTACCATTGCTTATTGCTTCTTGCATCATAGCATGTCATGTAGTTGCATTAGTAACTTATTGAGATTTATCTCACCCCTCTTTTCTTTTATCTTTGTTTTTCCTTAACCCCCCCCAGGTGCTAAGGATTAGTCTCGCTGATCACGAGATTGAGGACGTCGAGTGTGGATCCGTTCTTTTGGGGAAAGTTGTATAGGTTGGTTTACATTATATCAATGTGTAACCTTTTGGGGATTGTACCAAACATTGACGTCATTAGGATTTTGTATATTTGTATTTTGTTGGGCATAAACTTGTGGAAGTTTATGATAGTTGTATTTGGTTTTATTAAACTTGGTTTTGTAAACCTTGGATCATTACCTTTTGGTATCAAATGAAATTTTTAACTTCAGTATTTCTGAGTTTTGGTTTTAGAGTCGACGTCCAGATCGCGGTCCCGGGGCCCGCGGGGTCCGGGGTCGCGACAGTTGGTATCAGAGCTATGGCATTAGTTCTATGTATAAGTCTAGGTGGATTAGTATGACCTAGGTGGGTAGTAGTGTGCGGAGTGATTAACGGTTGATGTTTTATGCAGGTAATTGTTCTCAATGTCTGGAAGAAGAAACAGAGGAGGTGCTAGTGGGGCACAGAATCAGAATGATACAAGGGAAGAGGCCCGTGCCATGTTTCAAGGCATGTTTGAGGCGGCCATGAAGGCCATACATGATCAAGGTCCGAGGGTAGAACAAGCTCCACCCCGTTATGGATTGGAGCAATTTCTGAAGTTGAAACCGGTTGAATTCAATGGGGAACCCGATGTAAGGAAAGCTGAGTTGTGGATTGAGTCTATGGAGAAGATTTATGATGTATTTGGGTGTTCGGATGAGGACAAGGTCCGGTTCGCGGCTTACAAGCTTGTGGGAGCCGCCGAGCATTGGTGGAAAGGTATTAAAGCTTCTTGGGATGATACTCACACGGTGTATGCGTGGGAGTTGTTCGTGCGCAAGTTCAAGGAGCATTTCATTCCGGTTGTTGATCAAAACCGAAAGGAGATAGAGCTACTCAACTTGGAGCAAGGTGTGTTGTCTATAGCACAATACTCGGCTAAGTTCATAGAATTAGCCCGGTATTGCGACTATTTGGTGAGGACCGAGGAACAAAAGGCTATGAGATTCATTCGGGGATTGAAGACCTCCATCCGTACTCAACTTATTGCTCAACGAATTGTGACTTTCCAAGATGCGGTGGATCGAGCCTATCTTATAGAGCAAGATATTGGGGAACATAAGAGGAAGACCGAGGTATCCAACCCGAGTAAGCAAGGAGCGCAGAGCAAGCCGCAACCAAGGATTGATAATCGAGGTAACTTTGGGGGACAATCTCAGTTCCGAGGGCAACCGGCCCCAAGGAACCCGGGTACCACTTCCGGGAACCAAGGGAGCCAATTGAGGAAGCCTTGTACCTTTTGTCAGAAGGTAGGCCATGCGGAGGATAGGTGTTGGAAAAAGCAAGGCAAGTGCACCAATTGTGGTGAAATGGGGCACTTTGCGAGAGAGTGCACGAGGTACCGAGGTCAAGCATCCGGGTCAGGAGTTGGTAATAATCAAGGTCAGAAAAGGGATGTTACCGGGAAGCCCAAAGTTCAAGGGAAGGTTTATGCTATGAATCAACAACAAGCTACCGATGATCCATCCGTTATTGGAGGTATTGTTTCTGTGTCTAATGTGAGCGCACGAGCGTTAGTAGATCCAGGATCATCTCATTCATACATTTCTGTGCAATTTGCTTCCATGTTAAATGTTGCATTCGAGTCTTTACCGTACGTGCTAGAGGTGTCGACCCCTATAGGAGAATGCTTGATTTCTGATCGAGTCTTTCGTGCTTGTGATGTGGTTATTTGTGGTCGTGTCCTTTGTGCGGATTTGGTGGTTCTTCCTATCCAAGACTTTGATGTCATTTTGGGTATGGATTGGTTGAGCAAGTTTCATGCGTCGGTTGATTGCCGTAAGAAAACTGTTACTTTTTCTATTCCCGATGTGCCCAAGTTTGTTTTTGAGGCTAGTCCTCTGAGTAGAAAGGTTCGCTTAATTTCTTATTTGAAAGCGAGGAAATTATTGCATAGTGGTTGTGAGGGGTATTTGGATAGTGTTCTCGATACAAGGAAGGAATCCCCTAGTTTTGATAGTGTTCGGGTAGTTCGGGAATTTCCCGATGTTTTCTCTACCGAGTATGTTATGCCTCCCGATCGTGAGATTGAGTTTTGTATAGATCTTTTGCCGGGTACGGCTCCGATTTCGAAAGCGCCTTATAGGTTAGCTCCCGCAGAGTTGAAGGAATTAAAGGTTCAGTTGCAAGAGTTGCTTGATCGAGGATTTATCCGCCCTAGTGTTTCCCCGTGGGGAGCACCGGTTTTATTCGTGCAGAAGAAATATGGTTCGTTGAGGTTGTGTATAGATTACCGGAAGTTGAATCAGGTTACGGTGAAGAATAAGTATCCTCTACCGCATATTGATGATTTGTTTGATCAGCTTCAAGGTTCCGTTGTGTTTTCCAAACTTGATTTGAGAAGTGGGTACTATCAGTTGAAGGTTCGATCGGAGGATATTTCGAAGACTGCTTTTCGCACTCGGTATGGTCATTATGAGTTCTTGGTTATGCTGTTTGGGTTGACTAACGCGCCGGCCGTATTTATGGATTTGATGAACCGGATTTTCCATCCCTATCTTGATTCGTTCGTGGTGGTTTTCATCGACGACATTCTTTTTTATTCTAAATCTCGAGGGGAGCACGAGCAGCATTTGAGGACAGTTTTATCCGTCCTTGCGAGGGAAAAATTATTTGCGAAGTTTAGTAAATGCGAATTTTGGCTCGAGAAGGTGTCATTTCTGGGTCATGTTATTTCGAAAGACGGGATTTCGGTGGATCCTTCAAAGATAGAGGCTATAGTGGATTGGAAGAGACCCGAATCAGTGACAGAGATTAGAAGCTTTCTTGGTTTAGCCGGGTATTACCGAAGATTTATTGAAGGGTTTTCGAGGATTGCTACTCCGATGACTCAGTTGACTCGGAAGAATGTTCCGTTTGTGTGGACCGAGAAATGTGACAAGAGTTTCGAGGAATTGAAGAAGAGGTTGACTACCGCACCGATCTTGACTTTGCCTAATGGGAGCGATGGCCTAGTGATTTACAGTGATGCTTCGAAAGAGGGTTTGGGTTGTGTGTTGATGCAGAATGGGAAAGTAATCGCGTATGCTTCGAGAAAGTTGACCCCTAGTGAGCAGAATTACCCGACTCATGATATGGAGTTAGCGGCTATTGTCTTTGCGTTGCACAAATGGAAGCACTACCTTTATGGGGCAAAGTTTGAGACTTTTACCGATCACAAGAGTTTGAAGTACCTTTTCTCTCAGAAGGAATTGAACAACCGACAGCGCCGATGGATGGAATTGTTGAAGGATTATGATTGTACGATTTCTTATCATCCGGGGAAGGCGAATGTGGTGGCCGATGCGATTCGTAGAAAATCTTATGTGGCTTCGATGATGGCCCGTGAATGGAAAATGCTTGAGGATGTTCGAGATTGGTCTCCTCGTGAATCGAGACATGGGGCTATTTTTGCGAATATTAGGGTGTCTCCGACCCTAATTCAAGGGATAAAGGAAGCTCAGAAGGAAGATCCCGAGTTGGTGAAGATAATGGGTAAACTGAAAGAGAAGAACTTCGAGGATTTTTCTTTGAGTTCGAGTGGAGTTTTGACTTTCCGTGGTCGTTTGTGTGTTCCGGATGTTGATGGAATTAAACAGAGAGTTCTTGATGAGGGTCACAAATCGAGGTTTACTATTCATCCGGGTAGTACGAAGATGTATCAGGATTTGAAGCAACAATTTTGGTGGGTTAATATGAAGAGGGAAATAGCCGAGTATGTATCGAGGTGTTTAACGTGTCAGCAGGTCAAAGCCGAGCATCAGAGACCCGCGGGATTACTTCAGCCGTTAGAGATTCCCGAGTGGAAATGGGAGCATGTGACTATGGGTTTCGTTACGGGACTGCCTCGTACCCGTAGGAAGTATGACAGTGTTTGGGTAATAGTGGATAGATTGACCAAGAGCGCCCATTTCTTGCCTATTGACCTCAGATATTCGATGGAGAAGCTTGCGACCCTTTATATCGATGAGATCGTTAGGTTGCATGGAGTTCCGGTTAGCATTGTGTCAGATCGAGACCCGAGGTTTACTTCTAGATTCTGGAAGGCGTTCCAAGAAGCTTTGGGTACAGATTTGCGATTCAGTACGGCTTTTCATCCTCAGACCGACGGTCAATCCGAGAGGACTATTCAGATTTTGGAGGATATGTTGCGAGCTTGTGCGATAGACTTCTCCGATTCTTGGGGTTCGCATTTACCGTTAGTGGAATTCTCTTACAACAACAGTTATCAGGCTAGTATCGAGATGGCACCGTTTGAGGCCTTGTATGGAAGAAAATGTAGATCGCCTATTTGTTGGGATGAGGTTGGTGAAGCGAAGGTTTTGGGTATTGATTTGCTTCGGGATTCGGTTGAGAAAGTTAGAGTTATCCGGGATAGATTGAAGACAGCCCAGAGTCGACATAAGAGCTACGCAGACAACCGAAGGCGAGATCTTAGTTTTCAGGTTGGTGATTTTATGTTCTTGAAAGTGTCTCCAAAGGTGGGTATTCGTAGATTTGGGAAGAAAGGCAAATTGGCTCCGAGGTTTATTGGTCCGTTTGAGATTTTGGGAAAGGTTGGACTTCTAGCGTATCGTCTTGCGTTACCGCCATCTTTGGACCGGTTACACAACGTGTTCCACGTTTCTATGCTTCGAAAGTATGTTCATGATCCGTCTCACGTGTTACCGAGGGTACCGGAAGATATTGAGCCCGATATGTCTTATGAGGAACGACCGGTTCGGATCTTAGATTCTAAAGTCCAAGAGTTGAGGAGCAAAAGCATTGCGTTGGTTCGAGTTCTTTGGAGGAATCATAATATCGAGGAGTCGACGTGGGAGCTTCGTGATGAGATCGAGAGGAAATTTCCGTGGCTTTTTGTTTAAGCTGAGTCTCGTTAAAATTCGGGTCGAATTTTCTTTAAGGGGGAGTGAATGTCACGACCCGAAATCTAGGCTCTATTTTATTAGTAATAAATGATTATTGTTTAATTATTTGCTTATTTATTTATTTAAATTATTACTTATTTAAATATTTATGTGTGCATTTTATGTGTTATAATATTTACGCCTTGCATTTTATTTGGGTCATTTGGGCTAGGGTGGTGTCGTTGAGTCTTAGTTGTTAGTGGGGAGTATTAAGTTGGGTAGTTTTAGTGGAGGGGTACTTGTGTAAGTTTTTAAATCCTACTCCTACCCTCTCCCTCTCACACTCCATCTCCCTCACCCTACTCCCTCCCTTTCCCAGCTCTCTCTCTCTCTCCAAGCAAAGAAAAGGTGAGTTTTCTTCTCCTTCTTCTCTCTTCATTTAAACCTTCTTCCTCTCATCTTCTCTCATTTCTTAAAACGTGAACCATGTTTAGATCGTCGATAGCATCGTAGGAAGCCAAAAAGATTTGAAATCCATCAACTTTGAGAAAATTCAAGTAAGTTGCTTTTCCCCCATTTAAATGCTAAAATGTTCATATCATGCTTAGATATTGTTTGATGTGTTCCATTTGAAGTTTGGATGAGTTTTGAATTTGTTTGGAATTTATTTGGGTTTTTGATCAAAATGGTGAAATCTTGAATGTTGGGTTTGATTCTTGATTTCGGTTGTTAAATGTTGTTTTAGGAGTCTTTTTAGACTTATAAGTTGTTTTGGCACTTTAGTATATGAGTTGGAATGTTGGATTTTGGGTTGATTGTGTTTTGGGTTTGAAAATGGAAGAACCCATGTTGTTCTTCCCGATTTCTGGAAATCCAGAGCATTGTGCGACCGCACAAAAATTCCTGGGCGGCCGCGCATCTTTCTGAAAGCTTTTGTTCTTGTTTTGAGACTTTTTGGGCGACCGCACAACCCAATTTGGGCGGCCGCACAGTCCTCTGAAAACTTTACATTTTGTTAAATTGTGTAATTAAAGAACGTGCTTTGGTTTAAGTCTTGGGTGTCCTTCTAGTTGACCTTAGTGAACATTGTAGTACACCTTAGTGATGAGATTGGGTCCTTTGTGATCAAGGTTGTGTTTGAAATGCACTAACTGTTAATTTGGACTTTTGAGCACCTTTATTGTGCATTGTTGGTTCGTTTCATCTTCTTGGTGACTATTTGGCATGGTTCCCTACTTTGGAACCTTAAGTTGTTTATTCATGCTAAATTATTATTACTTAGCATTTATTTGAAAGTCCAGCTGGTACTTTGTGTGTGTTTGGGCGATGGGAAAGATTATAATGGCAAAGCCAAGTCCATTATAATGTTGACCATTGTTTTGCCCCCTTCTTTACCCCTTCTCCAGATTGGCCTTGGAAAGGATAAGTCAGCGTTCCTTTGTGAATGTATCTGGCTAGCGGGTATGACTTTGTGTCATGATCCTTGTCCTTTGTGACACTGTTATGATTATTGGTTCGGGTACCGGGGTTTTCTCTTCGGCTTTCATGCCATTATGAAGATGATGATTGGTTGATTATTGAAGCTGCGCAGCGATCCTTTATTTGGATGTTCCGGTTTGGAAAACCTTGGCTATATCCTTTGTTATGTGTTTATTTCCGCTGCTATCTGTTATGTGATAATTGCTATGTGCTATGTGATATTTACCATTGCTTATTGCTTCTTGCATCATAGCATGTTATGTAGTTGCATTAGTAACTTATTGAGATTTATCTCACCCCTCTTTTATTTTATCTTTGTTTTTCCTTAACCCCCCCCCCAGGTGCTAAGGATTAGTCTCGCTGATCACGAGATTGAGGACGTCGAGTGTGGATCCGTTCTTTTGGGGAAAGTTGTATAGGTTGGTTTACATTATATCAATGTGTAACCTTTTGGGGATTGTACCAAACATTGACGTCATTAGGATTTTGTATATTTGTATTTTGTTGGGCATAAACTTGTGGAAGTTTATGATAGTTGTATTTGGTTTTATTAAACTTGGTTTTGTAAACCTTGGATCATTACCTTTTGGTATCAAATGAAATTTTTAACTTCAGTATTTCTGAGTTTTGGTTTTAGAGTCGACGTCCAGATCGCGGTCCCGGGGCCCGCGGGGTCCGGGGTCGCGACATAATAAGCGTGCAAATGAGGGGTGGAACTCTTACTCCGGGACGGAGGGAGTATTATATTATGTTTGACATGATTAAATATATGATGCATGTCTTTATGAAAATAAACCTTCTTAAAACTTATGTCAAGTGCCAAATCCATGATTAAAACACTTATGAGTACATGGGTAGTTTTATGCGGGCTCTACCATGGCGAGGCGCATTAATTCTATTCATCTATGAGCAAGATGAGGAAAGAGTGATTCCTATACGTTTAAAATGGTTTGACTTAATTAGGTCATCAAAAGGGTTTTGGGCTTTAAGGCACTGATGAGATTAAAACATGTTTGACATAAGATGTCTAACAATCTCATAAAGGATCTAAGAGTCATATATGATATGATTGACAAGGAGTTGTCTACCTAATTAATTTAATTTTGAGCAGTATCGCCTCCGCGGACTTGAAATTAAATTAAAGTTGGATCTTAGCCCACTTAAATTATATTATACAATTATTGTATTTGAAGGTGTATAATTTAGTGGGAGTATTTGTGAAATTCATTATATATCTCTAAATGATAATAGTATGAAATATATGTGTATATTTATTTGCATATTTTGTAGAATGTCTTAAACTATAATCATGTTTAATTACTGCGATTGACCCCACTTAAAGAGAATGAGATTAACTTCCTTGACCTAGTCATGAGCTTAAGAATTGTTCTAAATCAAGAACGGAAGTTATGAATTCTTAATGAATCCTATTCCTAAGAAGCATAATGCCTTAAAAATCGGACAAAGACATTAATTAGAAACATGTGGATGATTTTATAGATGTCAATTGTCCTACGACTTGCTACCATATGTTTGGAACTTTAGAAGTATCTAACACATATGGATACTTATGCGATAAGTAATCGCGTAGGAAGCGTTCCTACAAGCAAGAAAGTCGAGAAAAGTTTGAGATTGATTAGAGCCTAACATTCATATGATGACTGAAAGGTATATTAATAAGTTCTCATGTTTTGAACATGGAGAGACATATTAATTACCTTCTATGGCTTGGTTATCAAGTTAGTTTGCACCTAACAAACGGATTTGATAATGATTCATTAGAGACATTTGATGTTTAAAAATGCTAAGGCTTAATATCAAATGGAAACCTTCTCAAACTTTAAAGGTTAATAAGGACAAGGATTTAAGACAAGAGTTGTCAAGCCTAAAGGAAATATTTGTGGCTAAAACCAAAATCCTGAGGATGTAATTGCTACCATGTGTTAGTACCCGACCTGAAAATGAGTTTATTAGGGCTTTCCCAAATATACAAGGACTTTATAAGAATTAGAAACCTTGCAAAGACTTGTCCCGGATTCCCAAAATATATCTCATTATTCTAGAACATCTTAAAATGGCCAAAATAGGGTTTCCATAAACTAAATAAAACCTTAGCTTGAAAATCACGTCAGCCGGGAATGATGGCCACGCGGCCACATTCGACCTTGGCCAGGCGGCCAACCTCGCCTTAGCCAATCCTAGTCGTCTGATCCCTCCATCAGTTCACTATATAAAGCCATTCCATCCTATTGGTTAAAGGTCCGAATTTTGATCAACCTTAGGCTCCCTAAGTGACGAATTTATTCTCTAATTAAGCATTTCAAGCATCCAAGAACACCCTCAAAAATCCCAAGAAGATCAAGGTTTATTTCTTGCCAACATAGGTAAGTTTTCTAACTTTTTCTTCATATTCTTACCATGTTCTTAGTTTAGATTCATAATATTCATGTTCCTTGCATGTTTATTCATATGTTCATCATAATATTCATATGTTCATAATATGTTCTTCGAATGTTCTTCATGTTCTTAGATTAAAACCTTATTTATGCTATATTTAGGATTGCGATCTTCATGTCAACATGTTATTTCATAGCCGATGATGATCTAGGATTCATCAACCCAAACACGATCTAGGAACTACTTCTAAACCCTAATCTTTAGGTAAACTCCACATCATTATGCATGATCCCGATTCTTCTGCCTATTCTAAATTCTTATCAAACTACGCTGACCTGAGCTTCTCACATTGAGAAGAACGTAGGCAATCTTCGGATCCAGTCTCAAACACATCGCACACAACATACACCGCATCATGATAGAAAGACCGATCATTCGGGCAATAGGAGTGATAACGTTAAATATTCTTCTATTGTTGTAATTTGACCCCCGAACCCATTAACATGCTTTTTTCAATGTTTTGTCTATAATTAAAACGGCGTGACGACTCTCATATTTTAAATGTCGTTATGAATATTCCCTTTGTTAATAAAAATAATTGCAAGATACTTCCCATGTGTCGCTTCATCGGAATGGGGTATTCACAGTGGCGACTCCGCTGGGGACTGCTTTGAAACTTTTTCAAACTTAGTGGGTCTAACTTTCGTTTACATCATGATCTTTGCCATGTTTACATATGCACCTCACACTATGCCATGTTTTCACGTGCACCTTGTATTTTTACCATGTTAATATGTGTGCCTTGTATCTTTTCAATACATGTATTTTTTATACTTTCGCCATGGTACAAAAGTCAAACGAGACTCTGCTATGTTCCCTTGTACATTCTTATCCTTTCCCTCTTCTCTCTCTCTTGAATTGCATTGCATCATTCAAAATATTAAAACTTCTCTTTTTTTCTCCTTAAAAAGAATTAGTTTCTTGCCACACACTACCACTATTCCGTGTCAGCACTGCACATGTCCCTTATTACACCCGGAATGCATGAGGTGCGGGAATTAGTGGCGCTACTGCCGCCCTTTTTTTGAGTCACTCGTTCACTCCACTCACCGTGTATGCTCCGCGAGCGGTGGGAACCTTTATCCTACCAGTGTTAACCTACACTAGAGGTTAAGACACTCCAAAGTTTTGACTGATTGGTTTGGCTAGCTTTTTCTTACTAGACAAATAACGTGTTGTCTATGTCGAGTCATCCCCAAGTCAATGATGAGTCGAGATATTTTGAGAAAAAGCGCACAAAAAATGGATTTCCCTACAAGGGACGTGCCATGGTAAGATGAGTGTTTGTTGTCAAGATCTCCACTCATCATTCACTTGTATAGGATGCTAATACTACACGTTAAATGTTTGTAAGGACGGGTTAGTCGTAGGATCCATTGGTTGGTGGAAGCCATTTGCACTATAGGACCCTTGCCCAAATTGTCCATTTGGGATGTGCAATGCAGGTGAAAAATGAGGGGTATATAGACGTAGTGATGGCCTCCACTAATCTTAGTCTTCTAGTTATATGCGAAAAAGGGGTACCCCTTCCAACCAAGTAGGATGTAAATAATGTATGTTTTTGTAAATTAAAATATACTTTGCATGAGCCTTTCCCATTCTAAAAGCCATCTCCCTTCAACCTTTCAGCAAAGCAAGTTTGGGTCCGTTCGGGTAGTCGACTGCAACGTGAAGCTTCTGTTCCGTCCCCGTTATCAGTCTTAGCATCAGCAATGGAAACTCCCTCCTCATCTTCAGTCTCTGCAGCCCTTGTCGCTCCCACTGTTAGCACTAATGAGCTCAATACCGAGGCTAATCTCAATGGCATTCCCCCAAGCCTCCAAAACTTCCTCGTATTGGGTTTCGTAGTAACATGCGCAGCGGAATAAAGCATTTAAAATTTTAATGAAACCCAAAGCCATGGATCCGTTCATATGATTAAATCAAATACAACAAGATGAATAGAGGAATAACTAACCCTTGATGGCTATGAATTTCTAGCTTTTGAACTTGGTGGAGATTTTGAAACTTGATCAAGAACGCGAACCTTGAAGATGGTGAGCTTCACCCTCTAGCGGTATCCACACCACGAACGAATATCAAGCAACTTCTTGATCTTGGTTGCTAGACCAAATTGTGAAACACACTTTCACAATTGCAAGAACTATATGGAATTATGAATATTCTTGTTCTTCACTTTTGGGATCTTAGAACAAGAAAAATAACCTCTCAAAACCTTATGGAGGCACTCACAATAATGATGCTAATGGCTGCTGAAAGGATCTTTAAGTAGGTCCCAATCCTTAACCCTTGAGGACTTAGGAATCCTAAATCCCGTCACCAAATTAGGCAACAAGGAATTCTGGCCGACTTGACTGGCACGGTCGTGCCCTATAAACTGGCACGGTCGTGGCATCAGGTCCGCGTGATTTCCCCCAGTCGACCAATTTCGGCACGGTCGTGCTTGACTTCTTGGCACGGTCGTGCCAAACATGTCGACAGATTTGCCTTGGTTTGGATTTATGGCACGGCCGTGCCATTTTAAGGCGCACGACCGTGCCAGAGCCAAAACCTGACATTTTTCCATAATTCCAATTTAATCCTTTATGATTCGTTCTGTCACGACCCAAAAACTAGGCTCTATTTTATTGGTAATAAATATTTATTATTTATTTATTTGCTTATCTATTTATCTAAATTATTATTTATTTAAATATTTTGTGTGCATATTATGTTTCATAATAATTATGCCTAGCATTTTATTCGAGTTATTTGGGCTAGTGTGGAAGTGTTGAGTCTTAATTGTTAGTAGGGAGTGTAATATTTATGTGTAGTGTGAGAGAGGGGGCCTAAGTGTAAGTTTTTGAATTATTTCCCCCTACTCCCCTCACCTCCCTCACCTCCTCCCTCACTCTCACCATCTTCCAGCCCATCTCCCTCTCTCTCTAGCTATTTGGGGTAAGTTTTCTTTCTCTCCTTCTCTCTTCATTTACTTCCTCTTCCTATCATAATCTCTCATTTTATAAAACATGAACCTTGTTTAGATCGTCGATAGGATCGCGTAGAATCAAAAAGATTTGAAATCCATCAACTTTGAGAATTTGCAAGTAAGTTACTTTTCCCCCATTTTGATGCTAAAATGTTCATATCATGTTTAGATAATGCTTAATGTGTTATATTTGAAGTTTGGTTGAGTTTGGAATTTGTTTGGATTTTATTTGGGTTTTGATAAAAATGGTGATTTTTGTGAATGTTGGGTTTAAATCTTGTTTTGGGTTGTTAGATGGTGTTGTTTAGGTTCCCTTGATGTTTAGATGTTGTTTTAGTACCTTGGAAACTAGTTTGAAAGCTTCGATTTTGAGCATTTAGTGAAGGTTTGTGTTTTGATTCGAAAATGGTGAACCCAACTCTGTTTTTCCGACCCAGATCACTTCCGGGCGCCCGCCCTTAAACCCTTAGGCGCCCGCCCACTTGAGCATTTCATGACCAGAAGTTTCTGCCACTCGCAAGCGCCCGCCTGGCCCGTCTTGAGCGCCCGCCCTCCTCTACCCGGGCGACCGCCCGCCCCATTCCAGGCGCCCGCCCGCCCCCTTTTCCTGGCACTATTTCTTTACATGTTTTCGGTTTAGGTTATAACTTTCATCCATGTATTGGGATTTATCCCCTTAGCCTTAAATGGTCAATTTGGAATACTCTAATGATGCAATTAGTTCCTTTATGAATAAATGTGACTTGGGACTTGATTAAATTATTGTTTTGGAAAATGCGGGAACACTTTCATAACGAGTGGACGTTTGGGATAGTTTTAATGATAGTCATTGTGCTATTTGGGGAATGACCATTTGGGTAGTAATCTCTATGAGTAACTCGCGTGTATCATGTTAGGATGCGTTTGATATGGATCCTTGTCCTAAAATCATTTTGTTTTAATGATTGTATTGTTGAGCTTTTATGAACAATTCCATTTCTGTTATTGAGCTCTTTTATGAGAAACTCCTTGTGTTTATTGTTGTTGAACTCTTCTTGAGTAACCATTTGCATCTTTTATGGTGATTAATTGGTTTGGTTCCCTACTTTGGAACCCTTAGTTGTTTACCGTGCTAGTATTTTATTATTTAGCATTATTGAAAGTCCAGCTGGTTAATTGTGTATCGAGTCAGGCAATGGATAATGCTATAATGGCACGAGCCAAGTCCAGTATAGCATCGCCCATTGGTCCTTCTGTCCTCATCCAGATTGGCCTTGGTTGGGATGAGCTAGCTCCGTTGTGGGTATTCTAGCTAATCGTTTTGGAGCATGACTTTGTGGCATGGCTCCCGCCCTTTGTGGCACTTTATCATTGTTATTGGTTCCGGTACCGGGTTTCTCTTCAGCTTTTATGCTACTATGAAGATGGTTTGTTTGATTGATGGGTTGATTGGTCGCTTCTGACTGGGGTTTTCTCTTCGGCTTTTATGCTACTGTGAAGATATGGATTGGTGGATTGTTGAAACTGCGCAGCGACCTTTATTTGGTTCTTTCAGTTGGGAAACCTTGGCTAATATCCTTTGTTATGTGTTTACTTTCCGCTCCTATCTGTTAACTGTTAATTGTTACATGCTATGTGATATTTATCATTGTTTATTGCTTATTGCATTATAGCATGTCATGTAGTTGCATTAGTAACCTACTGAGATTTTATCTCACCCCGTTTATTTCCATCTTTGTTTTTCCTTAACCCCCCCCCCCCAGGAGGAAAAGGATTAGGATTCGCGGATCGAGGAGGACGTCGAGAGGATTGAGATTTTGGGGCAGGTTGTTATGGATCGGGTTACATTATTTAAATGTATAACCTTTTGGGGATAGTTTTACCATTATTGACGTCATTAAGAATTGTATATTTTATTCTTTTGGGTAAAAGCTGTGGAGCTTATGTTAGATGTACTTCGTTGATTTAAACTTGGATTTGTAAAACCTTGTGTTATCATCTTTTGGTTCAAAATGGAATTTTTAACTTCTATATTTTAGAGTTTTGGGTTTTAAGTCGACGTCCAGCTCGCGATCTCGGGCCGCGGGGTTCGGGGTCGCGACACGTTCTATTTGTGTGTGACCCTCTAGGATTACACTAAGTTGGCAATGGGCTCAAACATGAACCCATAAGATATGATTAGGTTCTAGCAAACCGTCATGCCTATCCAAATAGTGTAACTAGATACAATTTCGCATTCCTTTAGAATATGTCACAATCCCTTTGTCCACGATGTCATTGAACACAAGTCATGGTCAAACAGTCAACTTGTTTTTGTTCAATACTTTCTCGATTCCGAATATGTTGATAATTCAAATGCTATTGATCCAATCAATCCATTTGAGTCCGGCCGAACATTTCATCAACATCATTCCTTCGAGGGGACCAAGCTTGACATCTCTCCGTGGAGGGACAAATCCATTTAGCTTATTATTCTTCCCAACGAGAATCCGATTATGCCAATCATACCCTTTATAACTACCGTGTTAAGGTAGCGTTTGAATATGTCAAACACAATGTTCATCAAGTGGAAGACTATAATAACTTCATGTCTAAGGATTCAAATGACATAACTAATATGAGATATATGTACGACATAGACCATGACATAAATCTCATGCAGCGGGTCAAGTCCAGTACCTTGTTCCAAACAAGTACCCATAAATCTAACATGATCATCCCATGATCATTTAGCCTTTATACTAGTGCTTAACAAGCACTAGGGACGGGGATTATTATAAGTAAACATGAACAACAATAATAATCAAAACATCTCTTTATTGATATGAAATAAATGATAACAATTACAACGTTTATTAAACGTGCCTAGGGCACCACTACCAACAATCTCCCACTTGCCCTAGGCCCAATCTCCCATGTATCTAATACCCATGGACCTAACATGACCATCATGTTTAGCTTGTGGAAGTCCCTTTGTTAGCGGGTCCGCAACATTGTCATCAGTAGTTACTCTGCATATATTTACGTCTCCCCTATCAACGATCTCTCGAATGATATGAAAACGCCTAAGTATGTGTTTGGATTTCTGATGTGCTCTTGGTTCCTTTGCTTGAGCAATAGCACCATTATTGTCGCAATAAAGGTCTATTGGACTAGCAATACTAGGAACCACTTCAAGTTCAGTTATGAACTTCTTAATCCAAACAGCTTCCTTTGCAGCATCCGATGCAGCAATATACTCAGCTTCTGTTGTAGAATCAGCGGTTGTACTTTGCTTGGAACTCTTCCAGCTTACAGCTCCACCATTTAACATAAACACAAAACCCGATTGCGATCGACTATCATCTCTGTCGGTTTGGAAGCTTGCATCTGTGTAAGCACTTACAACGAGATCATCTTCCATTCCTCTATAGACCAAAAACGAGTCTTTAGTCCTTCTTAAGTACTTAAGAATCGCTTTTACAGCCACCCAGTGATTTTCACCAGGGTCGGATTGGTATCTGCTTGTCATGCTTAAAGCATAAGATACATCCGGCCTAGTACATATCATGGCATACATGATGGACCCAATTGCTGAAGCATATGGAACATCTTTCATTTTCTCACACTCATCATTTGTCTTAGGACATTGAGTCTTGCTTAGAGAAATTCCATGTAATACTGGCAAGGTTCCTCTCTTAGAATTTTCCATACGGAATCTTCTAATGACCTTGTCAATGTATGTACTTTGGCTTAAACCAAGTAGCCTCCTTGATCTATCTCTATAGATCTTAATGCCAAGTATATATGCGGCTTCACCCATATCTTTCATTGCGAAGCACTTTCCTAACCAAGTCTTTACAGACTGAAGTGTAGGAATGTCGTTTCCAATGAGCAATATGTCATCCACATATAAGATAAGGAATAGCACTATGCTCCCACTAATCTTCTTGTATATACAAGGTTCATCTTCGTTCTTGATGAAACCAAATTCTTTGACCGATTCATCAAAACGGAGATTCCAACTCCAAGAAGCTTGCTTCAATCCATAGATGGATCTCTGCAATTTGCATACCTTAGAATTTTGCTCAAAACCTTCTGGTTGTGTCATATACACATCCTCTTCTAGTTTTCCATTTATGAAAGCGGTTTTGACATCCATTTCCATATTTCATAGTCATGATATGCGGCAATGGCAAGCAGAATTCTTATAGACTTGATCATTGCTACAGGTGAAAAGGTTTCATCATAGTCAATACCATGAACTTGCCTATAACCTTTTGCTACAAGTCTAGCTTTGTAAGTATGCGCCTTCCCATCCATGTCAGTCTTCTTCTTGAAGACCCATTTACATCCTATGGTTTTTACACCTTCGGGCGCATAAATCAAATTCCAAACTTGATTACCTTGCATGGATTGCAATTCGGATTCCATGGCTCCAAGCCACTTGTCCGAATCAGGAGAAGACATCGCCTCTTGGTAGGTTCTAGGTTCATAATTCTCAATGATTTCCACCTCATTACTATCCGTTACGAGAAATCCATATCTCTCGGGTTCGGATCGTACCCTACTAGATCTGCGAGTTACTTGTGTATCTTGAACAGGTTCCACAACTCCTTGTGGTTCTTGTTCCCGTTCCACTATTGGTTCAATGTTATTTTCTGGGTCTCGAATTTCTTCAAGATTTATTTTACTCCCACTGATTTCTTTGGAGAGAAACTGTTCCTCTAGAAAGACACCAGTTCGGGCAACAAACACTTTGTTGTCCTTTCGGTTGTAAAAGTAATATCCTTTAGTTTCTTTAGGATATCCCACGGAAATACATTTATCAGATTTGTGTGCTAGTTTGTCAGAGATAAGTCTCTTGACATAAACTTCGCAACCCCAAATCCTCATGAAAGACAAACTAGGTTTCTTTCCACTCCACATCTCATATGGAGTCTTTGGAACCGATTTAGTTGGAACCTGATTTAGTGTGAAAGCAGCGGTTTCTAGAGCATAACCCCAAAAGGATATTGGAAGATCAACTTGACTCATCATTGATCGAACCATGTCTAACAAAGTCCGATTCCTCCTCTCAGACACACCATTCCATTGTGGTGTTCCGGGTGGAGTCAATTGTGAAACTATTCCACAATTCTTTAGATGATCATCAAATTCTTGGCTTAAGTATTCTCCACCACGATCTGATCGAAGTGCCTTAATACTTTTCCCAAGTTGTTTTTCTACTTCATTTTGAAATATTCTAAATATCTCAAATGCTTCACTCTTATGTTTCATTAGGTAAACATACCCAAATCTACTATAATCATCCGTGAAGGTTATGAAGTATTGATATCCTCCCCTAGCATTGCTACTTAATGGTCCGCATACATCGGAATGTATCAACCCCAATAAGTCACTTGCCCTTTCACCTAGCTTGGTAAAAGGTGTCTTAGTCATTTTTCCAAGAAGACACGACTCACAAGTATCATATGACTCGAGGTCACATGAACCCAAAAGTCCGTCCCCATGGAGTTTTGAGATACGCTTCTCATTAATATGACCAAGACGGCAATGCCACAAATAAGTATGATTTACATTAGGTTTAGATTTCTTATTTACATGATAGACATTATTTTCATTCTTGACATCTAAGATATAAAGGCCATTAAATGAATTAGCAATACCATAAAGCACATCATTTAAATAAATAGAAAATTTCTTATTCTCAATAAGAAACTTAAAACCTTCATTATCCAAACAAGAAATTGAAATAATATTTCTTCTTAAATCCGGAACATAATAACAATTGTTCAAAACAGGAATTAATCCGGAAGGTAAAGTGACTTCATAAGTCCCTACGGCTAATGAAGCAACTCTTGCTCCATTCCCCACGCGTAGATCTACTTCACCTTCTTTAAGCAGTCTCCTATTCTTTAGTCCCTGCACATTTAGACAAATGTGAGAACCACATCCGGTATCCAATACCCAAGAATCAGTGGTAGAAAGGAGAATATCTATCGTATAGATACCTGAAGTCGACGCAGCCTTGCTGCCCTTCTTCTTCTTTTGCTCTTCCAAGAAAGCTTTGCAATTACGTTTCCAATGACCAATTTCTTGACAATGGAAACAGATTGCATCCTTTTGTGAATCGGGTTTTGCTTCAGAAGCCTTGGCAACCTTTGCCTTGCTTATTTTGGGTTTAACAACTTTTGCCTTACCCTTGCCTTTGGCACCAGGCTTCTTCCCATCAGGAACCAAGAGCACGGGAGAACCTTTCTCCACAATTTTCATCTCTGCAGTTTTGAGCATCCCATGCAACTCAGAGAGATTCTTATCCATTCCATGCATGTTATAATTCATCACAAACTGATTATAACTTTTAGGCAATGAATTAAGAATGAGATCCGTGGCTAGCTCCAATGGGATTGGATAGCCAAGTTTCTCAAGGTGCTCTACATAACCTTTCATTTTAAGAAAGTGAGGACTCACTTGTTGTCCTTCATTCATCTTACAAGTAGTGAATGCAACAATGGTCTTGTACCTCTCTTGCCTAGCTTGCTCTTGAAACATGGTTCTCAACTCCACGCCTATCTCATAGGCTTCCAAATGTTCCAAACTTTGTTGGAGTTTTGAACACATAGCAGCAAGCATGAGACAAATTACATCTCTAGAATCATTACGATGTTTCTTGTAATTGTCTCTTTCTGCCCTAGGGGCAGTAGGCGGTGGTTCAGCAGGGAGAGGCCCATCGAGAATGTACAACTTATCTTCTTGCCTAAGAACGATTCTTATGCTACGGATCCAATCCATAAAGTTAGTACCATTCTCTTCGAGCTTATCCTTCTCAAGGATCGATCGCAACGACATTGATTGAGTGTTATTAGTCATTATCTACAAATATGCAAAATTTCCAAAATTTAATAAGTACCAATTTTTCATTAAAGAAATAAACAATGTATTTTTCCAAAAATACTCCCACTAAATTACATAACCTTCTTATACATCCAATGTATAATATAATTTAAATGGGTTAAGATCCAACTTTAATTTAATTTCAAGTCCGCTAAGGCGGATTACACAAAATCAAACTAATTAGGTAGACAACTCTTGTCAATCATATCTCATATGACTCTTAGTTCCTTTTATGAGATTCTTTAAGAAATCCAATTTCAAAAAGCATGTTAAACCTCATCTTTGCCTAGGCCCAAAACTGTTTTGACGCCCAATTAAGTCTTACCATTTTAAACGCATAGTTAATGTGTCCCGCTAGGGCGTGCCCACATTATCTATCTTGCTCATACATAAATAAATTTAATGCACCTCGCTAGGGCGAATCTACATTAAAATCACTCATGTACTAACAAGTGTTTTAATCATGGCATGGCAATAAATGACTTAAAATTTTCTTTGAAGGTTCATCACATATAGCATATAACACATTTATGAGCATATAATATAAACATGTTACACATCAAGTTTAGCCACTAAATTAATCTCCATTAATTTAAGCATAATATTTATGTGTCATTAGTTTCTCTATAATTATGGGGATGAAACTATTTGAACTTTGGTTATCATCTCCAAATCAAGACAACAAGAAGTGCGACCGAAACTAAGCCATATGGCATCCACAATTCCGCACTAATTCAAGAAACCAAGAGAGTAGTCCATGTGGCCGAAACTAAGCAATAGATGGTCTCGATGAACGTAGGCCAATTGCATTCACAATTCCACATGGATCTCCAATCTTTGAATCAAGAACTTTGTTTCTTAATTTTAGCAATTATGAACTCTTCATAATTCTAACTTCGTTTTATCTTTGAAACTTCGATTGCGATCAAGTTTGGGAAACACAATCTCGATGAACGTAGATTAGCCATCCAAACCTTGAACCAATCTTAGACTCACAAGACTAAAACAAATAGGAAATTTAAACCCAAGATCCACACCCAAGACCCAAGCCCTACCCCGCGCCAAACCCTAGGTCCGGCCGGGTCAAGGTATGGGTCCGGTCGGACCCTTCCGAAAATCAAAATTTTAAAGTTCCAAAATTTGTCTCAAAATTGTTTTTCCCGATTCAATAAGGATTTGGTGTTCTTGGTGATCCAATCACCATGATCAACAAAACCTTGAATAAACAATTTATTCTTGAATCCCTAGAATATCAAAACTTTGATCCAATCAAAAATTGATAATCCAAACAATTTTAAATCCACCATAATTTTTATTGCGATTGAATAGTGCGATTAAAGTTTCTAAAACAATAAACCACATAAAATCATATAACACATAAACATCACGTAATCCAATATTCATATCATGCTAGGCGCATAAACAATTTATATACACACAACATGATCTTAGTATTGAAATAATCAACATGAACGGGGCTCTGATACCACTGTTGGGTTTCGTTGTAACATGCGCAGCGGAATAAAGCATTTAAAATTTTAATGAAACCCAAAGCCATGGATCCGTTCATATGATTAAATCAAATACAACAAGATGAATAGAGGAATAACTAACCCTTGATGGCTATGAATTTCTAGCTTTTGAACTTGGTGGAGATTTTGAAACTTGATCAAGAACGCGAACCTTGAAGATGATGAGCTTCACCCTCTAGCGGTATCCACACCACGAACGAATATCAAGCAACTTCTTGATCTTGGTTGCTAGACCAAATTGTGAAACACACTTTCACAATTGCAAGAACTATATGGAATTATGAATATTCTTGTTCTTCACTTTTGGGATCTTAGAACAAGAAAAATAACCTCTCAAAACCTTATGGAGGCACTCACAATAATGATGCTAATGGCTGCTGAAAGGATCTTTAAATAGGTCCCAATCCTTAACCCTTAAGGACTTAGGAATCCTAAATCCCGTCACCAAATTAGGCAACAAGGAATTCTGGCCGACTTGACTGGCACGGTCGTGTCCTATAAACTGGCACGGTTGTGCCATCAGGTCTGCGTGATTTCCCCCAGTCGACCAATTTCGGCACGGCCGTGCTTGAATTCTTGGCACGGTCGTGCCAAACATGTCGACAGATTTGCCTTGGTTTGGATTTATGGCACCGCCGTGCCATTTTAAGGCGCACGACCGTGCCAGAGCCAAAACCTGACATTTTTCCATAATTCCAATTTAGTCCTTTATGATTCGTTCTATTTGTGTGTGACCCTCTAGGATTACACTAAGTTGGCAATGGGCTCAAACATGAACCCATAAGATATGATTAGGTTCTAGCAAACCGTCATACCTATCCAAATAGTGTAACTAGATACAATTTCGCATTCCTTTAGAATATGTCACAATCCCTTTGTCCACGATGTCATTGAACACAAGTCATGGTCAAACAGTCAACTTGTTTTTGTTCAATACTTTCTCGATTCCGAATATGTTGATAATTCAAATGCTATTGATCCAATCAATCCATTTGAGTCCGGCCGAACATTTCATCAACATCATTCCTTCGAGGGGCCCAAGCTTGACATCTCTCCATGGAGGGACAAATCCATTTAGCTTATTATTCTTCCCAATGGGAATCCGATTATGCCAATCATACCCTTTATAATTACCGTGTTAAGGTAGCGTTTGAATATGTCAAACACAATGTTCATCAAGTGGAAGACTATAATAACTTCATGTCTAAGGATTCAAATGACATAACTAATATGAGATATATGTACGACATAGACCATGACATAAATCTCATGCAGCGGGTCAAGTCCAGTACCTTGTTCCAAACAAGTACCCATAAATCTAACATGATCATCCCATGATCATTTAGCCTTTATACTAGTGCTTAACAAGCACTAGGGACGGGGATTATTATAAGTAAACATGAACAACAATAATAATCAAAACATCTCTTTATTGATATGAAATAAATGATAACAATTACAACGTTTATTAAACGTGCCTAGGGCACCACTACCAACACCTCGCCAGTCTCGAAGCTAAGATTAAGAGTCTCGAGGAGAGTAACAAGACTTTGGAGGATCACAACCAACAGTTGAGGAGCCACATCCAAAATAAAGGAGCCAATGTGATACCCGATGGTGAAAACTTTATTCATATCGAGGATGAAGAGGTCAATACCAACTACCCCGTTAACACCGGTGCCCCTACCTTCCACTTGCCGAGTTACAGAAGTGTCCCGCCTCCTTCTCTCTATGTCCAAAAGGGGTCCACTACCATGAGCAAGAACAAAGGCGTCTATAATCCCCCTGAACTGCTTGGTGGCTACCTCTCCGCTAGCAAGTTGCATGCACCCTCGTTGCCTCTTATTATTGGGATGGCTGCTGCCACCGCCTCAATGTCTCCTCCCACTGCTCTGCCAGAATCCGTTCCCGACATCTCCAATAATCCCGGGGTCATGGCTATACAAGAGCAAATGCGCAAGTTGATTGAGACCGTGGATAAGCAAACCACACTGACTACCAAGACTATCAACCCTAGCCAAGTAGGGGCTCTCCCCAAGGATTTCAAGATGCCTAAGGTGGCAATGTTTCATGGTGATTCTTGCCCTAAAACCCATTTGGACAGTTATATATTGGTTATGAGGGCTCGTGACTGCACCAACGAGCAAATGGCCCGTGTGTTCCATAGTACTTTGGATGGTATAGCTCTGCATTGGTTATTGGGGCTAGAACCAAGTGAGAGGCAAACTTGGGATCAAATCAGTGCCATTTTCTATGAGAAGTATCAAGCTAACTTGGATTGGCATGTCAACCGAACCGATCTTGAGAACACCATCCAGAAGCCCGGCGAGGCTATTTATGACTTTTACAAGAGGTGTAACCACCGACTGTGTGAGGTCCAATACCCACCTAAGGCGAAGGAACAGAAACATATTTTCTATAAGTGTTTACTTCCTGAGATGAAAGCAGCTATAGGTAATGGTTACTTCCCTAATTTGCGGGAAATGGTTGACGCCGGAGTAAGGTATGAAGCTGGTATCATCGGAATTGCGCCGCCGAAAGACAACACCAAGACCAACAACAACTCCTTCTGCTACAAGGCTCCCTCAAACCCCACGACTCCTAAGGGTGGGAAAGAAACCATCGAACAAGTCAACATGGTCCAAAATGAAACACCATTTAATGTTCAAGCAGTCACAAGAAATGGTACTCCATCGCAAAGAGAAAGAGAACACTTTGATGATTATGGCATGCCTATGGGGAAAGTCTTTGATGTGTTAGTCAAAAGAGGTCTCATCAAGCCGCTAGAGAATTATCAACCCACAAACCAAAGGGCCGGCGTGGATGCCTCCAAGTTCTGCAAGTACCACAAGTGTATAGGGCACATGACCGATGGTTGTATCCAATTGAAACGTGTAGTGCAAGGGTTGATCAATGACAAGAAGATTGAGAAGTCGAAGGGTCCCAATGTGGTCAATAATCCTCTTCCCAACAATGGTGGGGTTAACATGGTGCAAACAAATAAAATCAGCATCCTAGAGCTCATGGTTTCCTTCGCCAAAGCCAAGGTGACAATGGCTAGTGTGTTTGAAGTGCTTGTGAAGATGAATATCCTCAAACCGTTGCAAGGACATCTCCCGCAACTAGGCCGCAATCTGTCGAAATTCTGCCACTACCACAGATGTATCGGTCATACTACCGAGGAATGCTTTGCCCTCAAGAGGCTATGTAGCTAGTGATGTACTCATGGTAGAGATTAGCGAAATCACTGATCCGACGGAGCCTGTTGTGGAGGACTGTGATGAGACAAATTGTATTTCAATGATTAATGACAAAGGAACTTCTTGCTACTTGTTGTCTTTAGATGAATTAGCTAGTGAAATTGAGTCTTTAAACAAGGAAGGTTCCAAACCCAACCAACCTTTGTCTTGGGACGAAATCTTGGAAGAGGCCGAGAAGATCGAAATTCCACCCTCTCAACATGAGGCGCCACTTTCTTTAGATGAGCTACGAGCGGAAGTTTGTCTACTCACGAGATCCGGTCAAGTATACCAATCCGATGCGAAAGGTGCCAAGAAAATCTTTGGGAAAGAGCCAGAGCAAACCGACCTCGAAAAGGAAGACCCCATCCTTACCCAACTCAAACAAACCCAAGCGAACATCTCACTTTGGTCTATATTCACCTCTTCTCTTACCCATCGCCTCATGCTTGAGAACAACCTCGCCGCTACTATGGTCCCGTCCAACACTACCCCAGAGAATGTCACACACATGATTAGAAATATCCACTATGGGAACATCATTACTTTCTCGGAGCTCGACAAGCCAATGTTCGGAGTTGATCACAATGAACCCCTGTATATTACTATAGAGGTGGATGGCAAGAAGATTCCCCGTGTATTTGTTGACAATAGTTCTGCTATTAACATCTTTCCGTCAAGGATGATGGATGTAGTCGGTGTCTATGGTGTTGATTTGAGCCCGTCTAAGCAAACAATAAAAGCTTATGACTCAACATGTCGCGCAATTATAGGCATTGTCACCCTGCCCATCACGATTGGAACCAAAATCCTACCCACCGAATTCCACGTCATAGACATTCCCACAACCTTCTCACTCCTCCTTGGATGGCTGTGGTTACATCAGTCAGGCGCAGTACCCTCTTCCTTACATCAATGTGTAAAATTTCAGTCTGGTAGCGAGGTGACAGTTATCAACAGTGATCTAGTAACTGCCCAGGGGACGGACACAAAAGGCATTCCCGTTTTTTACAAATACAGCATGGGGAGGAGAGTAGACTGTTCAACGGCTTTGAAGTAGTCGCTCAAGCACAGATCTGCGCAATTGACCTCATAAAGACATCAGACAGGGTGGTACCCATTGTCAAAATATTGCGGAATATGGGCTTCATACCGGGGCTGGGGCTAGGTAAGAACTTGTAAGGTCCCACAGATTTGGTTGAAGAAGTTGATCACAGAGGGCTGTTTGTCCTTGGATACACCCTCACTCCTGATGATAGAGTGGAACAGAAAAGGATAGAATTCCACAAGAAAGTGAAGTTTCCATACAAGAAGCCTGAAATGCTGCCATACCGCCTTTCTCTTAACAGTTACTTCGTTAAGGAAGGCGAGGAGTTTTCATGTTGAATTTGCAGAACCGTGGTTTTATCACACCAGCAAGTTACAGTAAGGGTTCGAGATCTTTAAAGACGTAGAATTCGACCGGTCCAACTTGATGCTGACTTATATGGAATACGACGAGGATACGGGTAGAATCAAAACCACTAAGTACGAGTATGCCACCGAAGTCGCAAGTGACTTAGCTGATCAGCTAGAAGCCATAACCCTCGACAAGTTGACAGCGGAAACCACAGAGACTCCGAGTTTGACTGAGACGTGGGATGGCCAATATCTACTTCAACATCTGGGTTATCTGGGTCTCGACGACGACATGGTAGCCGCTATTGGGGATGAATCAGATAAAGATGTCGATCCGAGGACATTGGTGGTACCCATGAAGGGAAAACTAAAGAATTGGTGCACGCTCGGAGGTCCTATAGATACTCCTGAGTTCATGGTGGAGACATTGGGGCTTACTCATTCCCCTGCCGCTCCTCTCGCAGCACCTCCCGTCACTTCCTCGAAATCCCCCTCCCCCGAGACTAGAGTTTTTAGCTTTGAATTTGAGTCTTCCTCTAAGTCTGACGACCTCACGTCTGAAGACTATGACCTTATTGCAAACGCTATATTCCCTTTTACCATGAATGAAGCCCTCGACCTTTCTGAGTATCCCTCAATAGCCACTCTTCTAAATGATAAATTAGCTAATGATCAACCTACTGATATACACTTAGTTAATAATGACTCGTTAGAAGAGGCAGACACAGACACACTAAATGTTGAATACATAAAAGAAATTTCAGAACAGGTTATTAATCAAAGAGAATCTCGAGCCCAAGCTGCCGATGAGGTGCTAACGTGCGTGAATTTGGGAACTGAAGCCGAGCCAAAGGAAACGCAGATTGGGAGCTTCTTCAGTGGAGCCGAGAGGGAAACATTGGTCGAACTAATCAAGGAGTATGTGGATGTGTTTTCATGGTCTTACAAGGAAATGCCGGGGCTTGACAACTCGATCGTAGAGCACAGAATCCCGACAGCACCAGATGCCAAGCCAGTCAAACAAAATCTGTGCCGTATCATGCCAGAATGGTCCCTGCAAGTTGTAGACACCCCATTTTGGACGTTCATTTATGATCACACTTCTTCTGTGTCTCACCTTTGATTTGGGTCAAAAATCGTTAAGTTGGACATGTTTCGTTAAGTTTTTGACTGACTTCGTTAGTCAGGGGACAAAATGAGCATTAAAACTACTGCAGTGGGCAAATAGTGAATTCCAACACTGAGATGCCTCGTACGAGACATTGATGTCTCGTACGAGACATCCCCCCTTGACAGTCGGGTTTTTGGTCAGTTTCCTTGTTGATCTTAACCCCTTTTCTTTGTAAAAACTCATGCAATCCAGGGAAAATCCCATGGACGATCCTAGAGTCCAAATATACCTCTGTGAGAATCAAGTCTTGGATTCCCACCTCAACTTACCTTCTTGGCCAAAACATTAGGTCTAAAACCCCTATAAATATA
This sequence comes from Campanula takesimana, assembly GCA_026119855.1. Lineage (NCBI taxonomy): Eukaryota > Viridiplantae > Streptophyta > Magnoliopsida > Asterales > Campanulaceae > Campanula > Campanula takesimana. Next base: position 291,273 of record JAOWBW010000029.1, on the reverse strand, counting down.
GTTGTTCTTGCCTACAATGACTAATGGTGAATGGTGAATAGTGAATTAATGGTCAACTCTAGACTCCAAATCTGATCAAAGAAGCTCTCATAATCAGTCCCTCTTTGATACCCACAAAATTTGGAAGATCAAGGCCTTTAGTCAAGGCCATCTATAGGATTCTTGAAGAAAACGCTTAGGTAAAATCTTTGTTTTCTATCTTCTCATCTCCTTCTTTGCTTTGAAGTAGTGTGATTCCATTAAAGGATCAGCCTAGAGCCTCTCCAATCCATGGAGATAGTCTCGAAGCACATGATCCGACATCCCAAATAAATAAGCAATTATTTATTTGTTTGTTTTTCTTTTGGTACATGAATTCATAATTTTGAAACGATGATGATGATTTCTTAGCAAGACCAATCCTAGATTGGGTGAATTGGGTGCACCTTGAACTTCCCAATTCATAACTTAACCCCTGAATCCAGACATCTCGGTCCGTGTTCCGACAACAACATGGTGGCGACTCTCAAATCAACAGAAGGTACATCGAAGGACGAAAACTCCCTTGAAGAAAACCTCGCGCGCAAACAGTGGAGACTCTGCTAAGGAAGATCACAGTAAGTGGGTTAGACTTGCGTCAAAAGAAATCATCGTTGTTTCAAAATTCTGCATTTTGTACTGTAATCTGTCCCCCGACTGATATGCCTTGTACGATGGATCCCGTGTCTCATACGAGACATCTCAGCCCTGCCCAGCTGATCTAACTCTCTGGTTTGAAAAAGGATTTTCTTTCGGTTTAAATATGTACACAGGGTTTCAGATTCGCTCTCCCTTCTGTTTCTGAGTCCTAGGACCTCCCTAACGATGAAGAAACTCCCCTTATATCGTAAGGCTAACCTTTGTTTTGCAGGAGTACTTGCTAAATTTTTCATTCTCTGCTTTGCTTATGTTTGCCTTATGTGTGAACTAAGACGGCCTGAGTTCCTCCACAAGAGGGAAACGTAGGTAGCCACTTGGCCCGGCCATTGCATGTTTTTGTTTTACTTTAAAAAAAAACTCTCTATTTTATCTTTGACACCTAAATCTTGACTCTCACACACGTGCACACATGTAGAATAGTTGCACTACATACACTATAAACCCGGGTCCCAATCGGAGGACGAATGTCGGTCAGCACCCCCATTCTAACGAATGGCCCTCGCCGGTCTCTCCCAAGATGGTGTACCCACTCTGTGACACGCTCCTAGACTTTGTTCATGGGGAGCCTTATCCGTAATCCTTGCATCTTAATAAGACACTCCTCGAGACCGGTCGGTTCGATTCTTAGGGATGTTTTAATCTTTGCCCAAGATAACGCATCTTTACAATCTATAATCCTCCCTTGTGAATATGACGAATGTCCCTTCGGTAAGATGTTGAACAAAGGATTTTGAAAGAATGGAGAACCTCCCTACGGGAATCCGAGCTTGTGTTTTCCTACTTTCACTATTCTGTGTGGGATTGTGGATGCCATTTTGGCTTAGTTTCGACCGCACCGTTCAACATGTCCCTTTCGGTGTCCCTTAAAAATCACAAGGTTTGATTGCATTAATGCGTTGTTTAGCAAAGTGCAAAACAACTACGGAATCACTTAGGTTTGGTTAATTGAATGGTGGATTTCGATGAGAATATGGGAACTTTGCCAAAATTGTCCGTTTGGGAGAGTGCAATACAGGTGAAAAACAAGGGCTCATATTCTAGGGTGACAGAATCCACTGTTCCAGGATGAACTAGAGTAGTAACCTTTTAAAATGGATTAAATTCCATCCGACCAATAGGATTAAAATCTGCAACCTGACTGTTAGGATGGATGCCTCGTACGAGACATTCATTGTCTCGTACGAGACATCCTCCTTTTTCTGTGAATCTGCCGTGTTGGTCAACCATGTTTCATAAAAGCCGACTTGTTGGGACCCCAGACTGGATTTGACACAGTTTCTGCACTCTAGGTCTGTCCGATCAGCAAAGTAGCTCCACACTCCCAACACAATCGCTTCAGTAATTTACATCTGTGATCCCGCGACCAAGAGACTAATAAAGGTTGCAGTAATGGCCAGTACCCCTATCACTAACTTAGAGACCGCCAAAGCTGTCATTGCACGACTTGAGCAACAAGTCAGAGAGCAAGCCGAAATTGCCGCCCGTGAGAGTGATCGTCACGCCAAAGACATAGACACCATCTTATAAGATCTCCAAGAACTCAAGAAGAGTAGTAAGAAGTCGAAAACCCCCTCCAAAGATGGGGAGTCCAATGCTAAGAAAAAGAATAAGAGGGATGACGACTCCGACTCTGATTCAAATAAATCCGACTCTTCCTCCTCCTCCGATGACGAGGATACTAAGGCAAGTGATAAGAAAAAGAAAGCTAGTGATGACACCAACTTCATCAACTCCACCACTGCTGAGTTTCTCGAAAAGAGGTTTGCACATCTCAGTCTAGCAAAGGGCTCCATCATTTCGTTTGACCCCATTGCGCTCCGTAAGGAAATCACTAAGCTACCACGAAAGTTCCGCACTCCTGACATAGCCAAGTTCAATGGCACTACCTGTCCTCGTGTTCATGTTGAAACTTACACTTGGGCCATGCTTCCGATGAAAGTAGATGACACCGTTTTGGCCCAATGCTTTCCCCAAACTCTAGAGGGGGCGGCAAGGGATTGGTACATGTATCTCCCCTTATCCACAAGGACCGATTGGGCTAACGCATGTGAAGTCTTCCAAAGGCGCTTCGAGGACAATACTACTTACCGTCCCACTAAAAGAGGCCTCGAGAAAATCCAACAAGGTACTATTGAGACATTCGGTGACTTTGTCAAGAGATGGAGAGCCAAGCTCACCGAGATCGTTGATAGGCCAACTACGGACACCAAATGAACATCTTCCTAAAATCACTCCGTAATGAGTATGAGGACCTCCTCTCCGGTACTTTCTTCCCAAGCTTCTCCGAACTTCATAAAGCCGGTCTTAAACTAGATGACATCTTCAAAAGTAGGAAAGAGGCTAAGAGAGATAATGGATACCGCTACACCAACAAGGGCTCTACTAGCAAAGACACATCGGTCGATGCTATTGCTTTTAATAACCAAGGAAGGAGAAACTATTCATCCGTTCCTCCCCCAAACAAAGCCAAGAAAGGTCCAAAGAAAGAAAGAGTCTACAACAAACTAGAATGTATCACTCAAGAGGAATTGTTTGACATACTCGTAGAAGCCGGAAAGGTCGCACCAAGGAAGCCTCCTGCCACTCCAAGGGAACTCCCTGCAAATCACGCTCACTACCTCTACTACAAGTTCCACCAGTTCAGTAGTCATGACACCAACTCTTGCCACTACCTCAAAGATGTGATCCAAGATCTCATAGACTCTAAGCAGCTTAGGGGTTCTTAATGTAGTGATAAACCCTCTCCCAACTGCGGGAGGAGGGATCAATGTAATAGAGATAGCTAGTGAAGAAGAGGAGACTACTCGCCTAATCCCAAATGTGGGCGAGAGCACTCCAAAGATTAATTTTCGGTTACATGTTGTCTCATGATCAAGTACCAAGCACGGAAAATGACAATTTTGAACGCGAAAGCAAAAACTTTCCATACTTCATGTTCCCTGAACCATGGATCGACCACAGGGGGAAGCGCCAACCGGGCTTCGAAATCTTCAGTTACTGTGATCCATACTCGCTTGAAACAGAACCAATGCAATTCTCGTGGCTACCTCGAGAATTAGGGGGGACCAAGGCCGAAGCATTCAGTGAGTGGGACTTTGTGTTGGGAGAAGACCTACTGCGCCAATTTCTTAACCTTTGCAAGCTAGAGGACACTCAGATTAATGCAATAGACATGGGGGACGCTCCGAACAAAGATTCCACCAAGCTCATCAAAAAAGAGCGACGAGCCTATCCAGAATTGGTACACAACTGGGGCACCCATAGCAAGTGAAGACTTCCTGACCAAGGAATTAGAATGTACTCCCCATCCCCATAGGGCAAGAAAATTTGTAACTCTTACCTTAGAGTCGGATAACGCTACCAATGAGCTCACCCAAGAGGACTTGTATGCTATCGCGGAACGTGTATTCCCCTACTTTCTTAATGAAAAATAGATCTTTCTGAGTATCCCGAGATTGCTAGCATCCTAAATGATGAATTAACTAATAACTCAAACGAATTAGATAATAATGAGTCATATGACGAGATAGATCAAGAAAACGAACAAATCTTAAAAGAAATTAATAAGCAAGTAGGTCTTCGTGGCGGAAATGGTCCTATTGATGCCGAAGAAATGCAGACAGTTAATCTGGGGACAGACGATGATCCGAAAGAGACCAATATTGGCAGTTTCTTCAAGGGGGGAGACCGACAAGCCCTCATAGAACTTCTTCGAGAATTCGTGGATGTGTTCGCTTGGTCCTACAAAGATATGCCGGGGCTAGCCAATTCGATTGTTGAGCACAAAATACCGATGATCCCCGATTCTAAGCCAGTCAAGCAGAAACTCCGCAGAATTAAGCCAGAGTGGTCGGTACAAGTCAAACAAGAGATAGAGATACTCCTGAGTGTCGGGTTCATCAAATTGATAGAGTATCTAACCTGGTTGGCTAATACTGTGCAGGTTTCCAAGGAAAATGGAAAAGTCTGTGTCTGTGTTGATTTCCATGATCTCAACAGAGCATCTCCGGAAGATGATTTTCCTCTTCCCAACATAGACATGCTCGTTGACAATACCGCGAAGTACGAAGTCCGTTCGTTCATAGATGGATTTTCCTGTTACAACCAGATCCTTAGGGCCGAGGAGGACCAACATAAAACAGCGTTCACCACACCTTGGGGGACATTCTGTTATACAGTCATGCCATTCAGACTCAAGAATGCCGGAGCTACTTACCAGAGAGTTGTAACCACATTATTCCATGACATAATACATAAAGAGATGGAGGTGTAGGTTGACGATATGATCATACACTCCAAAGACTCCAATGGGCAGTACTTCGTCGACCTCAAAAAGTTCTTTGTGAGGTTGAGACACCACAAGATGAGACTTAATCCGGCCAAGTGCACATTCGGGGTAGTGAAAGGAAAGGTCCTTGGGTACATGGTCACTGAGCGTGGTATAGAAGCAGACCCCGCTAAGATCAAAGCCATCATTGACATGCCTCCACTTAAGATGCAAAGAGAAGTCAAGGGATTTATGGGTCGCCTTCAATACATTAGTCATTTCATTAATCAACTCACGACGATGTGCGAGCCCATTTTTAAGCTCCTCAAGAAGAATGTATCCCTAGAATGGACTGAAGAGTTCCAAGAAGCCTTTAAAAAGGTTAAGGAGTACTTAGTGAATCCGCCCGTGTTGGTTCCACCGTATAAGGGGAAGCAGTTAACCTTGTACCTCATAGTCAATGATACTGCATTAGGGGCTATGCTAGCACAAGAGCAACCCGATTCGAATAAAGAGAACGCCGTGTACTTTGTCAGCCGTCGCTTCCAAGGGGCTGAATTGAATTACTCTGCATTAGAAAAGTCGTGTGCTGCACTGGTATGGGTGGCTAAGAGACTATATCCGTACATGGAAGTATTTCCTGTACAACTGATTGCCCGAATGGACCCAATGAAATATATCTTCGAGAAGTCGCATGATTCCTCTAGAATAGCCAAGTGGTACTTTATGCTCGCGGGGTACGATATCACTTACATCGCACAGAAATCCATGAGAGGAAGAGTCTTCGCGGATCATTTAGCCGAATTTCAATGCGATGAAGCGAAGGGGGAAGACCCGCGATTCCCTAATGAGGACATCATGGCAATAGCAGAAAATAAGTGGCAATTATTTTTCGATGGTGTAGCCAATAAACGGGGATATGGCATCGGCATGTTACTAGTAGATCCCTCAGATTTCTACACTCCACTTGCAATCCGCCTTGACTTTGAGGCCACTAACAATATTGCCGAGTACGAAGCTTGCATAGCGGGGCTTGAAGCATCCTTAGAAAGAAGTGTGACCGAACTAGAGGTGTACGGAGATTCACAACTTATAATCTATCAGTCACTCAAGAAGTGGAAGGTACAAGATCCTACACTCCAGAAATATAACGACCATCTCCAAGACTTGGTCAAACAGTTCAAAGAGGTCACTTTCTACTACCTTCCTAGAGATAAGAACAGCTTAGCAGACTCGCTAGCCATGCTAGTATCACTTGTGGATATCCCCGAATGGACTGAGGTTAAGACCTTCAAAGTCACGAGGCGAACGACTCCCGCTTATTACTCAATCATAGACCTACACGACTGTAAAAAGGAGTGTGGCTCTGTCTCTGTAAATACCTTGGACGATAAACCTTGGTATTATGATGTATGGCGTTTCCTCCTAGACGGAACATTCCCATCAGACGCATCACCTAAAGCGAAGATGGCCCTCAAACGGTTTGCCGCCCAATTCATTATTATAGGTGATCGCCTGTACAAGAAACACCACGAGCAGTGTCTACTTTGTGCCGACGAACACAAAGCCGTAGAAATCATGGACCAAGTCCATCAAGTAGTTTGTGGAACCCACATGAATGGCAATATGCTAGCAAAGAAAGTCATCCGACTAGGGTACTCTTGGGCTTCAATGGAAGCCGACTGCACCGAAATGGTTAAGAAATGTCACAAGTGCCAGATACATGCCAACTTGCAACATGCACCACCGTCCGTGTTATACCCCATGACACCCCCTTAGTCATTTTCTACATGGGGAATAGATGTCATTGGCAAAGTCTCACCAACGGGCCATAATGGGCACTCATTCGTATTAGTCGCCGTTGATTACTTCACTAAATGGATCGAGGCTCAATCCTACAAAGTCTTAAATACCAGAAAGGTGGCTGAGTTCATTAAGACCAACATCATATGCCGATATGGGGTACCTCATAAGATGATATATGATAATGGCTCACACTTTCAGAAAGAATGCGACCAACTACTTGCAGAGTACAAGATAGAGAGACATCAGTCATCACCGTACCAACCACAAACCAATGGAGCAGTCAAAGCTACTAAGAAGACCGTTGAGACCATCATTAGGAAAATGGCTAAGACTGGCAGAGACTGGCCCGACAAGCTACCTTTTGCACTCTGGGGCTACCGTACCTCAATCCGTACCGCCACCGGTGAGACTCCCTACGCCCTAGCCTATGGGATGGAAGCAGTGCTACCAATCGAATTAGAAGTACCATCACTAAGGGTTCTCCTAGAAAACCAAGTGAATGAAGACGCATGGTTGGACAGCCGTTATGAACAACTAACCCTGCTAGATGAACAACGACTTCGAGCCGCTGAGCATATCCAAGAATATCAACGGAGAATGGCCCGAGCATTCAATAAGAAAGTCAAGACCAGAAACATCAAAGAAGGGGACCTTATCCTACGTGAACATCGTCCTGGACCATTCAATCCTATGGGAAATTGGGGACCAAGATGGATAGGCCCCTACATTGTCAAGAAGGTACTCTCAGGAGGAGCGGTACAACTCACAGACCTAGATGGAGATCAACTGCCGAAGCCCGTCAACTTGGACAAGCTGAAGAAGTACTATTCATAACTCCATCCCCTATTGTAAAAGAAAAAAAGAAGAGGCTCGCTAGGTTGAAAACCCGCGAGGGTGGCCTAGGCAAAAATTAGAGCAGAGAGCATGAGAAAAGAAGCCCACTAGATTGAAAACCTGAAAGGGCGGTCTAGGCAAAAATCAGGGTGTGCATATAAAATAATAATAATAATAATAATAATAATAATAATAATAATAATAATAATAATAATAATAATAATATAGGGGAAAGTCTCATACGAGACACCTATGTCTCGTGCGAGACATGTCAGTCAGCAGACATATATTTCTTTTTCTTAAACAAGAACTACGATGACCTAAGCTCCTTATTTAATTGATGAAAAAGGAGAACGTAGGCAGCCTTTTGTTCTGGTCTATTCAATAAATAAAATCAAAATCTTGTCTTCTTATTAATTGAATGCATTTCAAGAAAGCAATAAGAAAATTTCTAACATGAATACCAACTTGCAAATGAAAATAAATAAAATACTAAAAGTTTAAACATTGGTCTATCTATGGCAATCTCTCGATACTCCTAAGGATCTATTTCTTCATTGACTTAGTAGGGGCTTGACCGCAATCCGCCTTGTCATTTCTCTTCCTCTTGTGCAAAGGTATCTCGAAACCGGGAGGAACATCAAGTTGACTGAACACTGAGGGAGTCAGTCTCGCAAACACATGAGGCCTATCCAGAGCTTGGAATTTGCCGGGAAGTCCGTTTGCTATCTTCTCGTAAAAGTCACTGTCCAGAAAGTCTTGAGTGGCATCTGCTCTGACATTAGAAGGATCCTCCTTAGCTTCCTTCTTCCTCAAATTCAAGCTAGGCTCGAATTGGTCCCATCAATACCCTCGACACAGGGACGGAGTTCTTTCAGAAGCCAATCAAGTATTTGTCGGACAAATAGATAATTCCTCCATCATGACGAAGATTGGTCCAACGGTCCATAGCGGTGCCTTGCCCCCAGGCACGAGCCAAGCTCGTAGAAAACTCTGAGTCTATGAAAGAAATGTCTCGAGGCCGTCCCCCTGACAAGAAAGTGTCCTGTTGTTGACCGAATTGTCGCATTACCCTCCGAGCAAATAGAAAGAGGAGTCCCTCAAATCTGGAAGGACGACCCTGTCGTACCCAAGGGTATTAGATACAAACATCCTCACCTTCCAAAAGGATGGGCACCAAGCAATATCATTGGTCTCCGCTTTAGCAAAAAGATGAGCCCACTCCTCAATGCTGAGACCCTTCACTAACAGTCTACGCTTATCGAAAGTGTAAGGTGAATACTCGATCAGAGAGTCCAACAATTTGAAATGTTCTCTAAGCCAAATAGTCAACAATAATGGACTTCCCCGAGCCATAAAGCCGGTTCGGTGTAACTCATCAAGACCATAAAGGGTCTCCCCTAAGATAAGAGGAATTATGTTGAAGGCCTATCCTCTAGCTTGCAGAACGACGTCCACGAGCTCCGTGTCCGCCATGCCACACTTGCTCATAAAAAGTACGCTTCGAAATAAGCACAATGCCAAGAGGCAGCACTGGGAATCCGTACCGTGACCACGAGTCACCCGACCTTTAAATCTCCTAGGCAAATTATGGAGATCGACATAGCGGTTATGAATGTAACTCTGCGCCTCGGGAAGGCCTATACTCAGTAGATCCCTGAGAGACTCCGCCAGTACCTTGTCACAATTAGGAACCGCAATCACCCTGGTCAACGGCATATCCAAGATAGCCGCCATCTCCTCTACAGTAGGGACCATCTCATTAAGTGAAAAGTTGAAGAGATGAGTCGATGGATCCCAGAAGCGTGCAACTCCCTTTAGAAGGTCCCATTCCGTTTTTAGATTCTTCAAGGTGAAAAGGATCTTGAAACCGAACATCTCCAAGAATCTCTCTTGGCAAGGTTTATTGAATAAGCGAAAGAACGTTGCTAAATCACCCTTGTAGTGTTCTACTAATTCTAAGTCCAAGGAGAACTCATCAACAATTATTGATGAAGGGACGGACTTTCTTAGGGCCATTGGGAGCAAAAGGTTGAGAATTTTACTCCAAAAGAAAAGTTCCCAAAACTGATTCAAGGCTGCATGGTATTCTAGGACGGACTAGAGGTGTTTATATAAAAGTTTGGACACCGAATCCTCAAGGAAAAAGGAGAAACATCCGTAGATTGAAAGGATGGCTCGTACAAGACATCAATGTCTTGTACGAGACATCTCCCAGATCAGAACAACAAAAACTCTGCTCAGATCTCAGGTTGCTCGACAAGTCAAAACATGTCTAAATCACCTCAGAAACCCACCCGAAACAGTTCATACATCACATATAAATGGCCCAACGCGAATCCATCTCATAAAATTACCCCTCGGTTGACCAACCGGATGTGATTCAATCCATTTACACAGTCAGAAATAAAGACTAAAATTAACAAATGTATGTGCTAGAGTTAGGAAATAACTGTTGCATAGGTACAAACCAAACAGAAAAAAATTATCTTCGCCTACGCCAAGGCAATAAATACATCATCAACAAAAGGGGAGAATGGGGGATCCTATCTAGGATGTGTTGCCACTGCACACGATCATCCGTCGGTCCGAGGTCTCTTCCCGCAAGAATCTAGCTCCGCCGTCTGCTGAGCCAACCGTCCAAGCAGCCCCGCTGTCTCTCCCTTCATCCTCTTGGCATAGGCCATGAACTGGGCAAGCCGTCCTGCGACCTCTCTATACTCAGCAATGGGCACCTGTTGAAAAGAAACAAATAGAGATATCAAAATCTTCAGATAAATAATAAATAGAAAGATGAAATGGTAGAATGACAGAAATGACGAAAGAAGGGTCATAAATCATACCATGGTCGCATCAGCAGGAGGAACGAGTTCCTCAGGCATGTCATACTGTGCGGGAAGGTCCTCAATTCCCTCTATCCCCTCAGCCACGCTGTAGGTAAATGAAGCTGGTCCAAGCTGTGAACGGAAAGGGACGTGGACAACTCCCTAGGCCTGAGCCTGATCACCCTCTATAATCAATCGGGGCAAGAGACGAGCAAGGAAGTCTTGATAATCAGCCTCCAAGGACATATAGTCAAAATAATCCTGACCAATAATGAGGTCCCCTCTCTCCTCCTTCGCGATGGCATAAGAATTAAGCATATGGGCCGGTGGGTCCAGAGGAACAATGACATCGAGTCTGCCACCACCCTACTGGCAAGAGACTCTCTCTCCTAAGTAGAAGCATCCCCCACCAAGGCCGATCATCAACAGCCTCATACTGGCAAACCCGTGAACATGATCAATACCCAGACTCCACCAAGGAAAGAAGGCGACAGCGGACTCGGGGACGGCCTCCCATCTGTCAAAATACAGCCTCATGCGCTCCACCGTCATGTCAGCCCCCTCGGCCTGCTCATCACGGGTATCTCTGTTATCCCGATGCCATCTCAAAGTATCTGGGAACATAACAGTGTTGTCTCGAAGATTGAAAGAGAAGAGACCAAACATGGCGTATCCCCAGGCCTGCAAAATGGGAGAAACATAAAAGATGTCAATACACAATAACTGAGATGAAAATTCTATCAAAATAAACTGGGGCTGAAACAAAGGAGGAATACAAAAGAAGATGAGTATTGTACCTCCCAGGCATGACTGTAGCCGCCTAAGCCAGCGTTCGTTCGATCACGCGAACTCTCATCCATGGCCACATAGCAGTGGGCCAAGCCAGCAGAACCCCAACTAGCATCAGTAACATGCTACATATCCCTCAGGCAGCTTAGCAGAGTAAAAAGGGCAGTCGACGTATGATTTGCAAATAGCGTCTCAGAAAGGGCCCACCACAGAAAGCCACGGACAGCTCCAATACGGGTACCAGTCAGATGCATCTGACCAGCATTAACAGTAATGTGGGGCATCAAAAAGCGCATCATATCATCCCTGCTAGGAGAAAAATCCGCATCTACCTCAAGTGGCTCACCAAAGATGGCAAGTCCAGTAATGGCATGAAAGTCAGTAGGGGTCATGGTAACCTCCCCCCACCGCATGTGCATAGTATGAGTACTATCCCACCAGCGCTCCCGGATGGCCTGGAGCAAGTGCACATTCCTCCTTTCACCAACTAGACCGTCAAAGAAGGGTTTCAATCCGAGATTCTCGATCTCTTCCTTCATCTCACCATTGAGAGTTTCCCACCTCTCAGCGACCGCTCGTACGCTGCCTCTACAGTTATTGATCACCCTAAATGACTGGAAATGACAGAGACAAAAGAGACAAATGTCAAAAAAATGGTAAAATCCTCATTTAAGCATTTTACCCAAAAAGTTGCAGAATTGCCTAGAATGACAGTCAAAATCATGTACTACCATACTACAATGATTTTCAACATCAGCAAGGGTGAAATTCCATCGAAAGATCAGCCATGGATGATAAACCCTAGCTGCGATAATTCTAGGCGAAAATTGGCAAAAGTCAAATTGCTAGAACACTAAATTGAGACATGAAACAATGAAATTGACATGGAAACTCAATCAAAGGAAGAGATCCTTACCCGCCTTGTCTGAATGGCGTGAGAAATGTGGTCCTCCGGGAACGGGCACAACTCATCCGTCGCCCATACTTTACCCTTTATATGCCTACCAAAGAGGTGCTCTTTGTGGGATCGATGCACAACGGCCATTTGAAAGGGTTAGGAATCACTAAAACTTGGTGAAAATGGAGATTTTTGATTGAGAAAATCGCCTAGGGTCGAAAGCTCCTGAGAATGAAATAGGAAAACTGATTTGAAAATCACTTTCAGTGCCTAATATGCCTCTATTCTGCGCAATAACAGAGAAGTCTCATACGAGACATCGTTCCCTCGTACGAGGTATCCCTAGAAAAGTCTCAGAAAACCATTTTTTCTTGGGAAATTCCAAAAAAGCCCTGCTTTTAACAGAAAGGTCAGAAAAAACCCTGCTTTAGACAAAGAGGTCGAATCTGAACCCGGTTCAAGATGGAACATTGAGTCGTCAACAAATGGATATTTTCAGAGTTGGAACAAGCAAAGTTGTTTCTCAGTACGAATTTATCCTCACCGCACATCCAAGATCATGGGTGAGCAACGAAATCTGCATCAGCAAACTTTAAATCCCATGACTGTCATCAAGACGTAAGTTAATGGCACAGGATTTACAACCGGGTATCCCACGACTGTTATCAAGACGTAAGTTAATAAAACAAGATCCCACCAATTAGAATCCCATAATTTCCATCGAGATGTATGTTAATGGCATAGGATTCACTTTTCCGGTGAATAAGGCATCGTCGTTGGAAGGAGAAGCAAGGATCCAAGTAATTGGCGTCTCCAAACCCAGAGTCCGATAATTGTTATCAAGACGTATGTTAATAACATAGGATTCACATTTTCAGGTGAATAAGGCAATCTCGTTGGAAGGAGAAGCAAGGATCCAAGTAATTGGCGTCTCCAAACTAGGGTCCCATAATTTTCATCAAGGTGTAAGCTAATGGCATAGGATTCATATTTTCTGATGTAAAGGGCAAACTCGTTGGAAGGAGAAGCAAGTATCCAAGTAATTGGCGTCTCCAAACCGAAGGCAGGTCGTCATCAACAACAGGGTATATTCAGAATTGGAATCAAAGAGATTGGTTCCTCAGTATGGATTGCAACTGGAGACGGTTCGTCATCGACAATAGCAAAAGGAGTATATTCAGAATTGGGTCAAGGACATTGATTCCTCAGTATGGGCACTCTCTAAACTCTAAACTTTACTTACCGCAAGTATTGTTTTCAAAAGTGATTTTCAAAATACCTTAAACCTCAGTTTTTGCGTGTTTTCAGAGTCGAACTACGTTTGGTCTGATTTCCTTCCGAGGAATACATAGGCAGCTTTTTAGCACGACCATACCCCTAGTTCAAAACGGCGTCTTTTCTATCGACGATGGTACTTCATCCATAAGTATCGTCGCCGAGGGGCTCTGTACACACCCCATTTTGGACGTTCATTAATGATCACACTACTTCTTTGTCTCGCCTTTGATTTGGGTCAAAACTCATTAAGTTGGACATGTTTCGTTAAGTTTCTGACTGACTCCGTTAGTCAGGGGCCAAAATGAGCATTAAAACTACTGCAGAGGGCAAATAGTGAATTCCAACACTGAGATGCCTCGTACGAGACATTGATGTCTCGTACGAGATATCCCCCCTTGACAATCGGGTTTTTGGTCAGTTTCTTGTTGATCTTAACCCCTTTTCTTTGTAAAAACTGATGCAATCAAGGGAAAATCCCATGGACGATCCTAGAGTCCAAATATACCTCTGTGAGAATCAAGTATTGGATTCCCACCTCAACTTACCTTCTTGGCCAAAACCCTAGGTCCAAAACCCCTATAAATATAGTTGTTCTTGCCTAGAATGACTAATGGTGAATGGTAAATTAATGGTCAACTCTAGACTCCAAATCTGATCAAAGAAGCTCTCATAATCAGTCCCTCTCTGATACCCACGAAATTTGGAAGATCAAGGCCTTTAGTCAAGGCCATCCATAGGATTCTTGAAGAGAACGCTTAGGTAAAATCTTTGCTTTCTATCTTCTCATCTCCTTCTTTGCTTTGAAGTAGTGTGATTCCATTAAAGGATCAGCCTAGAGCCTCTCCAATCCATGGAGATGGTCTCGAAGCACATGATCCGACATCCCAAATAAATAAGCAATTATTTATTTGTTTGTTTTTCTTTTGGTACATGTATGCATAATTTTGAAACGATGATGATGATTTCTTAGCAAGACCAATCCTAGATTGGGTGAATTGGGTGCTCCTTGACCTTCCCAATTCATAACTTAACCCCCGAATCCAGATATCTCAGTCCGTGTTCCGACAACAACATGGTGGCGACTCTTAAATCAACAAAAGGTAAATCGAAGGACAAAAACTCCCTCAAAGAAAACCTCACGCGCAAACACAAGTGAAAGAAGAGATTGAAAAGCTACTCCGCGTAGGCTTCATTAGGTTGATTGAATACACAACTTGGTTGTCCAACATCGTGACTGTCAAGAAGTCCAATGGCAAAGTTCGAGTATGTGTGGATTTCAGAGATCTCAACAAGGCTACTCCAAAATATGACTTCCCCCTGCCCAATATTGACATGTTGGTGGATGCGACTGCCAACTACGAGGTCAAGTCATTCGTTGATGGGTTTTCCGGCTATAACCAGATTAAGATGGCCGAGGAAGACCAAGAGAAGACAGCCTTCACCACTCCATGGGGTACTTTCTGCTATACTATTATGCCGTTTGGGTTGAAGAACGCTGGGGCTACTTACCAACACGCAGTTACGACTCTTTTACATGACATGATCCATAAAGAGATTGAAGTATACGTAGACGACATGATCATTCATTTTAAAGGCTCTAACGGTCAACACTTGATAGATCCAAGGAAGTTCTTTGACAGATTAAGGGAGCAAGCCATGCGTTTGAACGCCGCTAAGTGTATGTTTGGAGTCAACTGAGGGAAAGTGTTAGGATACATGGTCACCGAGCGTGGAATCGAAGGCGACCCGAGGAAGATTCAAGCCATCTTTGAGATGAAACCTCCCCGCACTAAGACAGAGGTGAAAGGATTCATGGGGCGCCTACAGTATATATAGCCGTTTCATCAACAAACTAACCACCATTTGTGAGCCAATCTTTAAGTTAATGAAGAACACTGCTGATGTGGAGTGGAATTATGACTGCCAAATGGCCTTCGAAAAGATCAAGCAGTATTTGGTGAATACCCCAATCCTACGCCCGCTGCATAAGGAGAAACCATTGCTACTCTATCTAACTGTGACAGACACTGCCGTCGGAGCCATATTAGCACAAGAAGCCAAAGATTCTCGGATTGAAAACGCAGTCTACTTCGTCAGCCGAAAGTTACAAGGTAGGGAGCTTAACTACTCTACACTCGAAAAGACTTGCGTAGGGCTAGTATGGGTGGTAACGAAGCTCAAGCACTACATGGTATCTCACCCCATCCTGTTAGTTTCAAAAATGGATCCCATCAATTATCTGTTTGACAAACCCTCTCTCTCTCTATGAGGCTCGCCAAGTGCTCAGTATTCTTGGGAGAGTTAGACATCACCTATGTACCAAGGAAAGCGATCAAAGGGAGGGAAATGGCAGATCAACTCGCTGACTCCCCAAGCACCGAAATAAGAGGGACCGACCCTAAATTTCCGGACGATGACATTTTCACCATAGAGATCGAGGAGAAATGGCAATTGTTCTTTGATGGAGCCGCAAACAGGCGAGGGAACGGAGTCAGACTCCTACTCATTGACCCAAAGGATGAGCACACTCCTATAGCAATCAAACTGAACTTCTCAACGACCAATAATACTGCAGAGTACGAAGCATGTATAGCCGGATTGGAAGCCGCCTTAGAGCGCAATGTGAAAGAGTTAGAAGTGTATGGAGACTCCGCTTTGATCATTAATCAAACAGCAAAGAGGTGGAAAACCATTGACCCCTGCTTGTAGCAATACCAAGCCTACATGGACGAGTTGATAGTACAATTCAAATAGGTCACTTTCCATTACCTACCACGAGACAGAAACAGATTCACAGATGCTCTCGCAACGTTGGCCTCCTTGGTCAAAATTCCTAAGGGTAAGTCCGTGAGGCCATTCAGAATTGGGCGTAGGGAGAACCCCGCTTATTGTTGCGAAATCCAAGTCGAGTCAAAAGTGAACGGAGATCAATGGTATGCCCAAATCTACAAGTTCCTCAAACATGGAGAGACCTCCTTCGAAGGAGATGTGAAAGCGAAGATTTTGCAAGCACTCAAGAGATTGGCCATGCAGTTTGTGCTACTAGATGAAACCTTGCATAAGAGACACTACGATGGGTTACTACTTTTGTGTGTTGACAACAAGAAGGCTAGTGAGATAATGGAGGAAGTACACAACGGTTTGTGCGGGCCTCACATGAATGCAAGGATGCTTAGACAGAAAATTACTCGCTTGGGCTACTATTGGATTACCATGGAGACATACTGTATTCAATGGGTTCGACGGTGTCATAAATGCCAAGTGTGCTCCAACTTGAACCATCTCCCACCTCACGAGTTGTATAGCTCTACCACTCCTTGGCCATTTGCTACATGGATAAAGACATCATTGGAAAAGTTTTGCCACCCGCCAGCAACGGTCATGAGTTCGTCCTGGTCGCGGTCGACTACTTCACAAAATGGGTTGAAGCTCAGTCTTATAAGGTGCTGAATACCAAGAAGGTGGCGCAATTTATCAAAGAGAACATCATGTGTTGGTATGGGGTCCCTAACCTCATTATATCAGACAATGGCAGTTATTTCGAAGCCGAGTATGCCCGCTTACTTGCAGAGTTTAAAGTTGAATGAAAGAAATCTTCCCCGTATTACTCGCAAACCAACCGCGTAGTCGAGGTGGCCAACAAGACGATAGAGAAGATAATTCGTAAGATGGCTCTACTAGGACGAGATTGAACCGAAAAGATACCATTAGAACTTTGGGGATACAAAACGTCGGTCCATACCACTACCGGCGAGACACCTTACGCTCTGACATATGGCATGGAGGCAGTACTCCCTATCGAGTTGGAAGTACCATCCTTGAGGGTCTTACTCGAGAATCAAGTGAATGAAGTAGAATGGCTCCGCAGTCGCTATGATCAATTGGCCATGCTCGATGAACGTAGACTAAAGTCCATGGAGCATATCCGAGCCTATCAGAGGAGGACAACGAAAGCCTTCAATAAACAAGTAAAGCCCGCTGACATAAAAGAATGAGATTTGGTGCTCAAAGCACGACTGCCTAACAAGTTCAATCCCCTTGGAAAATGGGCCCCTACTTGGGTTGGTCCGTTCGTAGTACAGAAGATCTTCTCTGGAGGAGCAGTCAAAATGGCAGATTTGGATGGCAACCCGTTCAAAGAGCCAGTCAACCTTAGCAAACTCAGACGCTACTACGACTAGTTCCCCCCTCTCAAAAAAAAATTATTACTCAAAAAGAATCCTGATAGACTAAAACCCAACAAAGGGCGATCTATGCAAAAATAGGCCGCGTACAAAGATCGCTAGGCAAAAGTTAGAGCATTTCCCCTTTCTATCTTCCCTTTCTTAAGTAATTCTAGTCTGACTGGAATGAACTACGATGACCTGAGCCCCTTAGTTCTATTTGTAAAAGGGGAACGTAGGCAGCCTTTTAGAGGTGCAGTCTAAAAAATAAATAAACATCCAAATTTTGCCACAAAGCAATAAAGGAAGAATTTGTGTTTTTCTAAAGCAAAAAACTTTTATTTCCACAGTCATTGCGCATTACACTTATTCGATGAGTCTAAGCTCGACTAAACTGGCGATTAAATAACTTGTTATGAAATAAAACTAATACTGAAATAAAACTGAAATTAAAACTAATGTGTCCGCAACGACTGCGGATGGATACTCGGAATCACTCCTTAGTGCCACTTGTGCCTTCGGTCTCTTTCTTCTTGTGTAGTCCTCGGCGAACTTTCTTCTTGTTAGGCTTCTCACAAAACCTAGCCTCAAACTCACTAGCTTTCCTCTTCTTTGAAACCCCTACCCCTTCTCCATCCATGTTAGCAGCAATCATCTCTCTCCTCTTTTCATAGGCCGATGCCTCCTTCATCCTCAGCGAAATGCTAGAAGCACAGGTTCCCAATATAGAGCCACGTAGGGTCTCTAGAGTCTGCTTCGCATACCCAAGTCTCTCATCATACCATGCCAAGTACTCTCGTGACAAATAAGTGCTGCGGGGGCGCGAAAGGAAAGTAATGCATGAAAACCCAGCCATGCCCCACATCTGAGAAAAGAGGATCAAGACGCTAGCGTTTATATAAAGTGTCTTGAAAGAATACTACCTCAAATTCTCATCCCAATCCTCGGGGATGGACTGCACCAGACCGTACTGTTGAAGCACTCGCGTCGGGTAGTAAAAAGTAGTCTCATAAAGAGAGGGGACGCGGATCATGTACGACCCCACTTGTTTCTCTCTCAAAGACCGGATCCGCCATGACGGTACCACCCACTGAATATCATCAATCACCATCTTGGCTAAATAAGTCTCCCAACCACTGCGAGTCATGCACTAAAATCTCTCTGCAATTCCCATGCTACGATAGACCCATGGGCGCACATTCTGAGATACTGCCAGATTATTCACTCGGAGCCTCTTTTGGAGCCACATAGTTAACAGCCTGTCGCTACCTCTAGTCATGTTGCCATACATAGTAAGCTGGGAAATGCCGTAGATGGTCTCCCCTAGAATAACCGGTACAATGTTGTGACCCAATCGGGCCCGAATCACCATGTCCAAGCATGCTACGCTAGCAAATCCTACCTCCAAAGGGAACAACGCAAGAGAAAACAAGCACAAAGTGAGGTGATCTAAAGCAAAGTCAGAAGTGACGTCTCCATGCATGAAGTACCCAAGCATCCAAGAAAGATCAACATGATTGGCCTTAACGTATTTACTAAGATCATCCTCGGTCACACCAAAAGTTATCAACCTCTTCTCCAATGAAATAGAGTCAAAAGTCAAAGCAATCTCTACTTTTTCCTCACCCCCACAAAGGGCCATGAAGTCTTCATAAGTAGGAGTTATTTCATTATAAGAGAAGTTGAAAACGTGATTACTCTCGTCCCAGAATTTGGCACTAGCCTTCAAAAGGTTCGCATTGGAGTTCATATGAGAGAGTGACCAAAGGCCCTTGACGCCAAACCGTTCATCAAATCTGTTGCGACAAGAAACAGGAATCCTAGCAACCCACTTCTCCAAGGCAGTGGTATAAGCTCCTCTTTCAAGCATGGTAATTCTTGCATGATAATCCACTGGGAAGGCAAGAAAATTGATGTTTAGGCAAGAAAAGTACAAGAAAACTACTGCTGGTACGAATCCTAATGCTAGGTAAACATTGTTTATATATGGCACAAGTTCCAATTCTTGCCTGGAAACAGAAAAGCAAAGGCGGCGCCAGACTTGGCCACGCGGCCAACTTTGCCTTTGGCCACGCGGCCAACTTCGACCTTGGCCAGGCGGTCATCTTCGCCCTTGGCCACGCGGCCATCATTGCCCCATGCAGAAAATTCGACTACAAGCTTGGTTACTCCCACGCCGTAATGGATCCGTGCAAACAACATACACACCCCATCCCCGTGGCTCATGCATTGTATAAAATTAGGAACAATGTAAATAACTTGTTTGTACAAATAGGATGTCACAATTCGCATGTAAATTAGTACATAATTTCTTTGCATATATTTAAAATGTTCAGTACATATTTGTGTTTGTCCCCTACCGCTAACAGTGCAGGAATGAATATAAAAAGGGAGCGGCCCCCGGCTAGTCTGAATCCTCCTCAGTAGTGTCTCGTCGCTGCGTCGAACAACACGAACCACTGGTACTCAAACTCCATCCCCGGACTGCTCGTCCTCCAGTGTGGGAAGAACCTACCTCAATAGGAGACCGCTCTCGACGCTGTGGTGCGATGACATCCTCCCTACGGCACGTGCAAGAGTGATACGCCTCTCTCAATAAGCGCAGCAAAACGTTCTCCTGTTGAACAGAACAAACATATGCCTCCTGAGTCACCTGGATGGGTCAAAAGCAATGAATGAGAACAAGAAAGCAAAAAATGTGTGTACAGAAGACAAATCTGTGACAAAATGATAAGTCATACCCCGACATTAGGCGGTGGAGCGAATGGCTCCTCAGCGATATCTACATCTGTCGGCTCCAAGCTGATATCCTCCTCCCGGCCACCTCGCACCACTCTAACACTGCTCGAACGAAGAGGCATGTCAACCAAAGGCCGACTCCGACCAATATATCGGGCCTAGCTTGATCCCTCTCCTGACAACATCCTAGCCCATACCTGTGGGCAGATCAGACGTGTCCTTACAAAACCATCGTAGTCATCACTACCCCTATAATACTCTGCTGGAGTTAGAGTCAAGAAGGTCCTCAGCCTAGCCGGACGAAGCATGTCCCGAGGAGGATCATGGGGAACCCATGGCAAGGCACCAGCCCTCTGCTGACGAGCCACCCGGTCACCCAGATACATGGCGTCGCCACTCAGACCCACCAACAGAACCCGAGAGGTAGTCAACTCAGTAGCATAACTGACAGAATGCTCATTAGCCGCACTCCATGGATAGAACACCACCCCAATGGGTGTGGGCCTCGTAAACACCCTCCTCAAGTCAGCACCATCCACAGTCCTCCTATCCTTGACCCTACGGGGAGCCCGCCTATTACTCTTGAACCAGAAGGACATGATGGGAACTGCCTTGTTATCACCAATTTCCAACTGAAAAGGGGCGACGCTGAAGATCTCGTACACCCACACCTGTATATACGGTAAAGGGAATCAATTCAGAAGTGTGTGAAAATCAAAATCTGTGACGGACAAGCGAAAGAATGACAAGAATAGTACTTCAAAGGCAAACTGGAACCCGTCAAATGCCGACGAGCTAATCCTTGAGCAGTGATCCAAAGCCTGGTACACCTCGGCCAAGCCAGCTCCACCCCAAGAGATCTCGCTCACCTGATCCAAGTCCTCAAAAGCCGCTAGTAGTGAATACCTACAGACCGAGGCCCCACTGGGAAACAGAAGCTCAAAGAAGCTGTACCACAAGAACAGTCAGACCAAGCAGTCCAAATCATACTTCCCTCTCCCAAAGGCCTCTATTGCCGACACCACAAGACTGTGCACCTTGCCAGCCTCCACTCCATAACCCTTCACACCTCCCCCTGGTCGGTGTCGACACCCAACAAAGCCTGTTGGTACTCCGGTCTACCCGTCAAACTCTCATCAAAAGGTAGGGGGGTCGTAGTGAACCTCATCCCCGTGATAGCCGTAAAGTCCGTGAGCGTAATGGTAATCTCTCCCCAACTGAAGTGAAAGGTGTGAGTAGTATCCCACCAAAACTCCCTGCACACCACTATCACTGCCGCCACCTTCAAGGTTTCCCCAACCATGCGGACAACTCAAAAAAGGGACCGAATCCCATAGCCTCGATCCGAGCACGTAAACCGCCTGGGCTCACCGGCAAGGACGCCCACAATTAACCCACGGTCACTGTAGATCCATGAGCTTTGATTCTCTATAGGTAAACACAGCACAGGTATGTTACATTTCTAGCAAATTACATTTCACGTTTAATTGCATTTATATTGTCTATCAAATAGATAAATTATGAATGCATGGAAATAAAAAGACAAAATTCAGAATTTACCTCTCGGGTCGCGCGGAAGTCCTGCAGACCAATAACGATCCGCATCGATGTAAAAATCGTAGTCATGAGCGAAAGTCAAGTTAAGAAGACCATCTCGAAAGTTTCGAGTCGCCGCCCTCGGTCTTAATCCGCCCCTTAGAACCATGTGAGCCGCTTGGTTACCCGCATTTGGGCCAACCCCTGCGTTTCCCTCTTCTAAAGGATCCTCATTTCCTCCCTCTGGGTGTCCTTGCTCCGGTGGCACGAAATCACCCCGACCCGCGAAATTTCCACCTCTGAAAAGCATTTCGTTGATCCAATCCGCCATGGCTTTGATGACACAAATTGGAGTCTACAAAATCACCAAATGGAGTTTTCTCTCTCTAAAACTCACCTCTCTCTCTCTCTCTCTCTCTCTCTCTCTCTAACCCGACAATGGTGGAAGGAGAAGAAGAAGGAAGGAGGAAGAAGAGGGGATTCTGGCATTGTGACCAAGAATCTGGTCAAACCAGAGACTTGGCCACGCGACCAAGGTTGCCCCATGCAATCTCAGTTGTCCAAATCTTTAATCCCAGTGAACCGGATCTGTCCAATCAACAGCCTTGGCCACGCGGACATCTTTTCCTCCACAGGCACAATGACAGTTTTACCCCTGGTTTATTTCGGTTTGTTCATTTTAGGTGCCCTTAACCTATTTTTGACCGATATTTGTTACTTTTGGGTCCAAAAATCCCCTAAAAATTTCTATCTTTTTCAAACCTTCACCGCAATTGACAGAAACCCATCTATTTCTTTATTGCGTGCGCCCCGAACACTTGCTTAGTACCATCATGACTTGCAGTGGCCCGTCTACATCTATATCATGTGTGTCCTAGATCTATTGCGATTGACAGAGGCCCGTCTACCTCTATATTGCGTAAGATCCAGCACTTGTTATTGCGATTGACAGAGGCTCGTCTATCTCTATATCGCGTGAGCTCCGGCAATTACCATTTTTATCTTGGGATTATTTAGACCCTGTTGTCTTTATATCTCACACCATTATCGTTCGCATCTCCGAACTACGACTGGCTTGATTCCTCCGAGGATACGTAGGAAGCCTGTAAAGGTTCAGCCACCCGACCGATGTGGTCATTTCTCATCCCCAGCAGATGTTTCCCTCGCAACTCGAAGTTATCCCCAGCGGAAGGCATTGCTCCCCAGAGGACAATCGTTTATAATTTCCCCAATAGATTTGAACTACATTTGGCTTGATTCTCCTGCGGATACGTAGGTCGCCTGCCAAGGTTCAGCCGTCCCATCACCTTCATCTGTTTTGAAACTCATGTTTCAGAACGGATCCTTCTTTTATCGTCGACCCTCCATTGCCCTGCAAGAAGCGTCGCCGAGGGGCTACTATTAGTACCCGACCTGAAAATGAGTTTATTAGGGCTTTTCCAAATATACAAGGACTTTATAGGAATTAGAAACCTTGCAAAGACTTGTCCCGGATTCCCAAAATATATCTCATTATTCTAGAACATTTTAAAAATGGTCAAAATAGGGTTTCCATAAACCAAATAAAACCCTAGCTTAAAAATCACGTCAGCCGGGAATGATGGCCACGCGGCCACATTCGACCTTGGCCACGCGGCCACATTAAACCTTGGCCATGCGGCCAACCTCGCCTCAGCCAATCCCAGTCGCCTAATCCCTCCATCAGTTCACTATATAAAGCCATTCCATCCTCTTGGTTAAAGGTCCGAATTTTGATCAACCTTAGGCTCCCTAAGTGACGAATTTGCTCTCTAATTAAGCATTTCAAGCATCCAAGAACACCCTCAAGAATCCAAAAAGATCAAGGTTTATTTCTTGCCAACATAGGTAAGTTTTCTAACTTTTTCTTCATATTCTTACCATATTCTTAGTTTAGATTCATAATATTCATGGTCATTGCATGTTTATTCATATGTTCATCATAGTATTCATATGTTCATAATATGTTCTTCTGTAAGGATCCCGCCCTCAGGGCGAAACAAACGAAGTTCGCACGAGGAAGAAATGCCAAACACGTGTAACTTTCCTAACGAAAAAGAAACGGATTCGCCACATTTGTTAATTTTAAACCAAACAAATGAAAATGGTTAGAGAAGGTGAGTTCGGAGGTCAGGTTACACTTTGGGAAGAACATATTTGCGGTTTACCCAAAATGCCTCGGAAAAACCGAGTCTCCCTTGTTAGTTTGAAAATGTGCATGTGTGTGTGTGTATTTAACGGAAAAGTTTCTGTTATTGGTTTTGTTTGGAAAAACTTAACTGAAAGGGCCTGTTTATTAAGAAAATAGGGATCAGAGGGAAAAACGGACATTTTGCCCCCTTTTCCCAACATAGCCGTACGGATGTACAGGCAGTTTCCTGGGATTTTACAGTTCAGTCAAGAACAGTCCAGTTTCAGAGCAGAAACAGAACATTCTGTTGAAACTGGACAGAACTGTTTTGATTTCAGTTTGTTTAAAACACTTTATAAGTTTAAATATAACATTCCTATACCAAATGATCATCACTTATTCCCCAAAACAAGTATTTGGGTGTGATCATGAGCAATCTTTGGAGAAAATTGAGAAAAGTTGATGAACATGCCCTTTGGGCCAAAATTGACCATTTGGTGATTAAAGATTGAAACTTTATCCCCAAGATGGCATTTTTATGACTTATTAACCTTTAAAGAGTCAAATTAACACATAAAGATTGAATCTTTATAACCCCAAAGGGGACTTTAGAGCTAGATCAATGTTTGATGATAAAGATGGAAGCTTTATCATCCAAATGATCATTATTACCAACAAAAGCATCATTCCAACTAGACAAGAATGTAAATGACAATCAACAAGCCATGATCATCTAGGTTTGAACCTCTTCCACACAAGGCATGGAGGGCACCTTGGATCATCTCATGGCTTGGACAAGAGAAATATAGAGTAATATATGTATATTTGCTTGAATGGACAAGTCTTGCATAAATGTAAAGTTGCTTGAATGGACAAGTCTTGCAAGTAATGTAAAAGTGCTTGAATGGACAAGTCTTACAAGTAATATAAAGATTAACATAAACTTAAACAAAGATTAAAGAGAAAATAGAGTTATAGTTGAAGAGAAGGGAGGGGGAGAAGGTGGCTTTACCTATTTTGGTTTAGCCAATCTTCCTTTCTCTCTTTCACTCTTTGTTTCACTTTTCTCTCACACTACTGCAGTGATTTTGACAGAGTAATCTTTCTTATGTTGTTTCTCCCCCCCCCCTGAAATGATCAGCATGGGGTTCAATTTATAGAGGCTGAGGGTGCCCAAAGTAGCCGTACGGTTAGGGACCTCATGTGCCCAAACCATCCGTATGACTCGACTTGGCGAGCTTCTGGATTTTTCCAAGTTTAATTCCAGTTCAGTCCTGGAATATCAGGTTTATCCTAGTGAGGTCCTGGCCCATTGGTTTATCCCTAAATGGTACCAAGAATAAGTAGATCGATTTCAGATTGGGGTACTTACATCTTCGCATGTTCTTCATGTTCTTAGATTAAAACCTTATTTATGCTATATTTAGGGTTGCGATCTTCATGTCAACATGTTATTTCATAGCTGATGATGTTCTAGGGTTCATCAACCCAAACACGATCTAGGAATTACTTCTAAACCCTAATCTTTAGGTAAACTCCCCATCATTATGCATGATCCCGATTCTTCTGCCTATTCTAAATTCTTCTCGAACTACGTTGACCTGAGCTTCTCACATTGAGAAGAACGTAGGAAATCTTCAGATCCGGTCTCAAACTCATCACACACAACATACACCGCATCATGATAGAAAGACCGATCATTCGGGCAATAGGAGTGATAACGTTAAATATTCTTCTCTTGTTGTAATTTGACCCCCGAACCCATTAACATGCTTTTTTCAATGTTTTGGATATAATTAAAACGGCGTGGCGACTCTCATATTTTAAATGTCGTTATGAATATTCCCTTTGTTAATAAAAATAATTGCAAGATACTTCCCATGCGTCGCTTCATCGGAAAGGGGTATTCACACCATGACAATATGATTGACCATTGGAAGAATTACAATTTGAATTAAAAGATCAAAAGGAAGGGTAGTAGGACTACCACTTCAAGTATTTATGTTAAAATTCTACTTCTAAGTTCTTGGGTATTGGATACCGGATATGAATCCCACATTTGTATAAATGTGTAAGACTTGAGAAATAGAAAGACTACGTAAAAGGGTAAAGATTAACCTATGTGTTGATAATGATGCAAAGGTTGCAGCATTAATCATAGGAACTTGCGAAGTGTCTTTACCTAGGGGGTTCATATTTGTTTTGAACAAATGTTGTGATGTTCCTGTTGGGTTTCGTAGACACATGCGCAGCGGAATATAGCAATTAAAATTTTAAGAAACCCAAAGCCATGGATCCGTTCATATGATTAAATCAAATACAACATAATGAATAAAAGAAAAACTAACCCTTGATGACTATTAAAGTTTTCTTTGGTCTTGGTGGAGAAACTTGAAGCTTTATCACGGACAAAATCACGAACTTTGTAGATGATAAAATTCACCCTCTAGCGGTGTCCACAGTTCAAACGAATATCAAGAGGCTCCTTGATCTTGGTTGATAGACCAATAATTATGAAAACACTTTCACAATTCAATAAAGAACTAGATGGAATTTATTTGTGAATTATTTTGTTCCTCAATCAAGGATGTCTTAGAACAAAATAAAATCTCTCTCAAACTCTTTGAGACTCACAAAAGCACTAACTATTAAGGTCTGGCCGAATTGGGGTTTTTAAACACAATTAAGACCTATTCCAAATAGCTAACTTGTGCCAAAAACCTTTCCTAATCAAATTAGGAATTTTCTGCCGCCAGACCGAGCGCCCGCCTGGTCCAACCCAGGCGCCCGCTTATTTGACCAGAAGGTCCAGATCTTTTAGAATTCATTCAAGCGCCCGCCTGGTCCAACCCAAGCGCCCGCTTGGTTGACCAGGAAGCCCAGTATTTTTCCAGAAATTCCTTTGAGATCCTTCGACCTAAATTCCAATATAGTCCTCTTATTTAAGATTCGTTCTATTGTGTGTGACCCTCTAGGATTATACTAAGTTGGCAATGGGCTCAAACATGATCCCATAAGATATGATTAGGTTCTAGCAAACCATCATACCTACCCAAATAGTATAACTAGATACAAGTTCGCATTCCTTTAGAATATGTCATAATCCCTTTGTCCACAATGTCATTGAACACAAGTCATGGTCAAACAGCCAACTTGTCTTGTTCAATACTTTCTCGATTCCGAATATGTTGATAATTCAAATGCTATTGATCCAATCAATCCATTTGAGTCCGGCCGAACATTTCATCAACATCATTCTTTCGAGGGGCCCAAGCTTGACATCTCTCCGTGGAGGGACAAATCCATTTAGCTTATTATTCTTCCCAACGGGATTCCGATTATGCCAATCATACACTTTATGACTACCGTGTTAAGATAGTGTTTGAATATGTCAAACATAATGTTCATCAAGTGGAAGACTATAATAACTTCATGTCTAAGGATTCAAATGACATAACTATTATGAGATATACGTTCGACAAAGACCATGACATAAATCTC
The DNA here is from genome assembly GCA_026119855.1 of Campanula takesimana. Lineage (NCBI taxonomy): Eukaryota > Viridiplantae > Streptophyta > Magnoliopsida > Asterales > Campanulaceae > Campanula > Campanula takesimana. Next base: position 263,810 of record JAOWBW010000029.1, on the reverse strand, counting down.
AAACAGTGGGTCATGTCCAGTACCTTGTTCCAAACAAGTACCCATAAATCTAACATGATCATCCCATGATCATTTAGCCTTTATACTAGTGCTTAACAAGTACTAGGGATGGGGATTATTATAAGTAAACATGAACAACAATAATAATCAAAACATCTCTTTATTGATATGAAATAAATGATAACAATTACAACATTTATTAAACGTGCCTAGGGCACCACTACCAACAATCTCCCACTTTCCCTAGGCCCAATCTCCCATGTATCTAATACCCATGGACCTAATATGACCATTATGTTTAGCTTGTGGAAGTCCCTTTGTTAGCGGGTCTGCAACATTGTCATTAGTAGGTACTCTGCATATATTTACGTCTCCCCTATCAACGATCTCTCGAATGATATGAAAACGCCTAAGTATGTGTTTGGATTTCTGATGTGCTCTTGGTTCCTTTGCTTGAGCAATAGCACCATTATTGTCGCAATAAAGGTCTATTGAATTAGCAATACTAGGAACCACTTCAAGTTCAGTTATGAACTTCTTAATCCAAACAGCTTCCTTTGCAGCATCCGATGCAGCAATATACTCAGCTTCTGTTGTAGAATCAGCGGTTGTACTTTGCTTGGAACTCTTCCAGCTTACAGCTCCACCATTTAACATAAACACAAAACCCGATTGCGATCGGCTATCATCTTTGTCGGTTTGGAAGCTTGCATCCGTGTAAGCATTTACAACGAGATCATCTTCCATTCCTCCATAGACCAAAAACGAGTCTTTAGTTCTTCTCAAGTACTTAAGAATCACTTTTACAGCTATCCAGTGATTTTCGCCAGGGTCGGATTGGTATCTGCTTGTCATGCTCAAAGCATAAGATACATCCGGCCTAGTACAAATCATGGCATACATGATGGACCCAATTGCCGAAGCATATGGAACATTATTCATTTTCTCACGCTCATCGTTTGTCTTAGGACATTGAGTCTTGCTTAGAGAAACTCCATGTAACACGGGCAAGGTGCCTCTCTTAGAATTTTCCATAGGGAATCTTCTAATGACCTTGTCAATGTATGTACTTTGGCTTAAACCAAGTAGCCTCCTTGATCTATCTCTATAGATCTTAATGCCAAGTATATATGCGGCTTCACCCATATCTTTCATTGTGAAGCACTTTCCTAACCAAGTCTTCACAGACTGAAGTGTAGGAATGTCGTTTCCAATGAGTAATATGCCATCCACGTATAAAATAAGGAATAGCACTATACTCCCACTAATCTTCTTGTATACACAAGGCTCATCTTCGTTCTTGATGAAACCAAACTCTTTGAGCGATTCATCAAATCGGAGATTCCAACTCCTAGAAGCTTGCTTCAATCCATAGATGGATCTCTGCAATTTGCATACTTTAGAATCTTGTTCAAAACCTTCTGGTTGTGTCATATACACATCCTCTTGGAGTTTTCCATTCAGGAAAGCGGTTTTGAGGTCCATCTGCCATATTTCACAGTCATGATATGCGGCAATGGCAAGCAAAATTCTTATAGACTTGATCATTGCTACGGGTGAAAAGGTCTCATCATAGTCAATACCATGAACTTGCCTATAACCCTTCGCTACAAGCCTAGCTTTGTAAGTATGCACCTTCCCATCCATGTCAGTCTTCTTCTTGAAGACCCATTTGCATCCTATGGTTTTTACACCTTCGGGCACATCAATCAAATTCCAAACTTGATTGTCTTGCATGGATTGCAATTCGGATTCCATGGCTCCAAGCCACTTGTCCGAATCAGGAGAAGACATCGCCTCTTGGTAGGTTGACGGTTCATCATTCTCAATGATTTCTACCTCATTACTATCCGTTACGAGAAATCCATATCTCTCGGGCTCGGATCGTAACCTACTAGATCTGCGAGTTGCTTGTGTATTTTGAACAGGTTCCACAACTCCTTGTGGCTCTTGTTCTTGTTCCACTATTGGTTCAATGTTATTTTCTGGGTCTCGAATTTCTTCAAGATTTATTTTACTCCCACTGATTTCTTTGGAGAGAAACTCTTTCTCTAGAAAGACACCAGTTCGGGCAACAAACACTTTGTTGTCCTCACGGTTGTAAAAGTAATATCCTCTAGTTTCCTTAGGATATCCCACGAAAATACATTTATCAGATTTGTGTGCAAGTTTTTCTGAGAGAAGTCTTTTGACAAAAGCTTCACAACCCCAAATCTTCATGAAAGATAAACAAGTTTTCTTCCGCTCTACATCTCATATGGAGTCTTTTGAACCGATTTAGTTGGAACACGATTTAGTGTGAAAGCAGCGGTTTCTAGAGCGTAACCCCAAAAGGATATTGGAAGATCAACTTGACTCATCATTGATCGAACCATGTCTAACAAAGTCCGATTTCTCCTCTCGGACACACCATTCCATTGTGGTGTTCCGGGTGGAGTCAATTGTGAAACTATTCCACAATTCTTTAGATGATCATCAAATTCTTGACTCAAGTATTCTCCACCTCGATCTGATCGAAGTGCCTTAATACTTTTGCCAAGTTGTTTTTCTACTTCATTTTGAAATATTCTAAATATCTCAAATGCTTCACTCTTATGTTTAATTAGGTAAACATACCCAAATCTACTATAATCATCAGTGAAGGTTATGAAGTATTGAAATCCTCCCCTAGCAATGCTACTTAATGGTCCGCATACATCGGAATGTATCAACCCCAATAAGTCGCTTGCCCTTTCACCCAACTTGGTAAAAGGTGTCTTAGTCATTTTTCCAAGAAGACACGACTCACAAGTATCATATGACTCTAAGTCACATGAACCCAAAAGTCCGTCCCCATGGAGTTTTGAGATACGCTTCTCATTAATATGACCGAGACGGCAATGCCACAAATAAGTATGATTTACATCATTAGGTTTATATTTCTTATTTACATGATAGACATTGTCATTATTTTCATTCTTGACATCCAAGATATAAAGGCCATTAAATGAATTAGCAATACCATAAAGCACATCATTTAAATAAATAGAAAATTTCTTATTCTCAATAAGAAACTTAAAACCTTCATTATCCAAACAAGAAATTGAAATAATATTTCTGCTTAAATCCGGAACATAATAACAATTGTTCAAAACAAGAATTAATCCAGAAGGTAAAGTGACTTCATAAGTCCCTTCGGCTAATGCAGCAACTCTTGCTCCATTCCCCACGCGTAGATCTACTTCACCTTCTTTAAGCAGTCTCATATTCTTTAGTCCCTGCACATTTAGACAAATATGAGAACCACATCCGGTATCCAATACCCAAGAATCAGTGGTAGAAAGGAGAATATCTATCATATAGATACCTGAACTCGACGCAGCCTTGCTGCTCTTCTTCTTATTTTGCTCTTCCAATAAAGCCTTGCAATTACGTTTCCAATGACCAATTTCTTGACAATGGAAACAGATTGCATCTTTTTGTGAATCGGGTTTTGCCTCAGAAGCCTTGGCAACCTTTGCCTTGCTTATTTGGGTTTGACAACTTTCTTACCCTTTCCTTTGGCACTAGCCTTCTTCCCATCATGAATCAAGAGCACGGGAGAACCTTTCTCCACAATTTTCATCTCTGCAGTTTTGAGCATTCCATGCAACTCAGAGAGATTCTTATCCATTCCATGCATGTTATAATTCATCACAAACTGATTATAACTTTTAGGCAATGAATTAAGAATGAGATCCGTGGCTAGTTCCAATGGGATTGGATAGCCAAGTTTCTCAAGTTGCTCTACATAACCTTTCATTTTAAGAAAGTGAGGACTCACTTGTTGCCCTTCATTCATCTTACAAGTAGTGAATGCAACAATGGTCTTGTACCTCTCTTGCCTAGCTTGCTCTTGAAACATGGTTCTCAACTCCACGCCTATCTCATAGGCTTCCAAATGTTCCAAACTTTGTTGGAGTTTTGAACACATAGCAGCAAGCATGAGACAACTTACATCTCTAGAATCATTATGATGTTTCTTGTAATTGTCTCTTTCTGCCCTAGGGGCAGTAGGCAGTGGTTCAGCAGGGAGAGGCCCATCGAGAATGAACAACTTATCTTCTTGCCTAAGAACGATTCTTATGCTACGGATCCAATCCATAAAGTTAGTACCATTCTCTTCGAGCTTATCCTTCTCAAGGATTGATCGCAATGACATTGATTGAGTGTTATTAGTCATTATCTACAAATATGCAAAATTTCCAAAATTTAATAAGTACCGGTTTTCATTAAGAGATAAATAATGTATTTTTCCAAAAATACTCCACTAAATTATATAACCTTCATATACATCCAATGTATAACATAATTTAATTGGGCTAAGATCCAACTTTAATTTAACTTTTGAGTCCACGGAGGCGGACCGCTCAAAACTAAATTAATTAGGTAGACAATCATGTCAATCATATCCCATATGATTCTTAGATCCTTTTATGAGATTCTTTGAGAAATCCAATTTCAAAAAGCATGTTTAATCTCATCTTTTGCCTAGGCCCAAAACTGTTTTGACGCCTAATTAAGTCCAACCATTTTAAACGCATAGGAACCATTCAATTTAATGCACCTTACGGAGGCAAGGCAACATTAAATTAATGAACCTCATCTTGCTCATACATGAATAAGATTAATGCACCTCGCGGAGGCGAACCCACATCAAGATTACCTATGTATAAACAAGTGTTTTAATCATGGCATGGCAAAGAAGGACTTAAAACTTTCTTTGAAGGTCATCACATATAGCATATACACATTTATGAGCACATAATATAAACATGTTACACATCAAGTTTAGCCACTAAATTAATCTCCATTAATTTAAGCATGATATTTATGTGTCATTAGTTTCTCTATAATTATGAGGATGAGACTATTTCAACTTCGGTTATTATCTCCAAATCAAGACAACAAGAAGTGCGGTCGAACTAAGCCATTAGGCAACCACAATCCCGCACTAATTCAAGAAACCAAGAAAGTAGTCTATGTGGCCGAAACTAAGCAATAGATGGTCTCGATAAACGTAGGCCAATTGCATTCACAATTCCACATGGATCTCCAATCATTGAATCAAGAACTTTGTTTCTCAATTTTAGCAATTATGAACTCTTCATAATTCTAACTTCGTTTTATCTTTGAAACTTTGATTGGGATCAATTTTGGGAAACACAATCTCGATGAATGCAGATTAGCCATCCAAAACTTGAACCAATCTAGGAATCACAAGACTAAAACAAATAGGAAAATCAAATCCCAAAATCCACACACAAACCAACTACCTAAAACCCATTCCAGATCAGCAAGTCTGGACTGGTTCTGTTACTGGTTTAGTTGAATTTTTTTTCGAAAATTCCATATTCAGATTTTAACCAAAATCAGAACAGATTCTGACGAGCGAGCGCCGCCTGGTATTGACCGAGCGCGCGCCTGAGCAAGCCTGAAGCAAGCGGCCGCCTGGTCTCCAGCGAGCGGGCGCCTGTTTGGTCAGAATGGTACAGAATTTTAAAGTTCGAAAATTTTGTCTCAAAATTATTTTTCCCGATTATTAAAACTTTGATCTGATCAAAAATCAATAATCGAAATAATTCAGAATCCACCATAATTTTTATTGCGATTGAATCGTGCGATTAAAGTTGCAAAACAATAAACCACATTTATCACAAAACACATAAGCATCATATATTCCAATATTCATATCATGCAAGGCACATAAACAATTTATATACACATAACATGATCCAAGTATTGAATTAATCAACATGAACGGGGCTCTGATGCCACTGTTGGGTTTCGTAGACACATGCGCAGCGGAATATAGCAATTAAAATTTTAAGAAACCCAAAGCCATGGATCCGTTCATATGATTAAATCAAATACAACATAATGAATAAAGGAAAAAACTAACCCTTGATGACTACTAAAGTTTTCTTTGGTCTTGGTGGAGAAACTTGAAGCTTTATCACGGACAAAATCACGAACTTTGTATATGATAAAATTCACCCTCTAGCGGTGTCCACACTTCGAACGAATATCAAGAGGCTCCTTGATCTTGGTTGCTAGACCAATAATATGAAACACACTTTCACAATTCAATAAAGAACTAGATGGAATTTATTTGTGAATTATTTGTTCCTCAATCAAGGATGTCTTAGAACAAAATAAATCTCTCTCAAACTCTTTGAGACTCACAAAAGCACTAACTATTAAGGTCTGGCCGAATTGGGGTTTTTTATACACAATTAATACCTATTCCAAATAAGTAACTTGTGCCAAAAACCTTCCTAATCAAATTAGGAATTTTCTGCCGCCAGACTGAGCGCCCACCTGGTCCAACCCAGGCGCCCGCTTATTTGATCAGAATGTCCAGATCTTTTAGAATTCATTCAAGCGCCCGCCTGGTCCAACCCAAGCGCCCGCTTGGTTGACCAGGAAGCCCAGAATTTTTCCAGAAATTCCTTTGAGGTCCTTCGACCCTAAATTCCAATATAGTCCTCTTATTTAAGATTCGTTCTATTGTGTGTGACCCTCTAGGATTATACTAAGTTGGCAATGGGCTCAAACATGATCCCATAAGATATGATTAGGTTCTAGCAAACCGTCATACCTACCCAAATAGTATAACTAGATACAAGTTCGCATTCCTTTAGAATATTCATAATCCCTTTGTCCACAATGTCATTGAACATAAGTCATGGTCAAACAGTCAACTTGTCTTGTTCAATACTTTCTCGATTCCGAATATGTTGATAATTCAAATGCTATTGATCCAATCAATCCATTTGAGTCGGCCGAACATTTCATCAAAATCATTCCTTCGAGGGGCCCAAGCTTGACATCTCTCCGTGGAGGGACAAATCCATTTAGCTTATTATTCTTCCCAACGGGATTCCGATTATGCCAATCATACACTTTATGACTACCGTGTTAAGATAGCGTTTGAATATGTCAAACATAATGTTCATCAAGTGGAAGACTATAATAACTTCATGTCTAAGGATTCAAATGACATAACTATTATGAGATATACGTTCGACAAAGACCATGACATAAATCTCAAACAGCGGGTCATGTCCAGTACCTTGTTCCAAACAAGTACCCATAAATCTAACATGATCATCCCATGATCATTTAGCCTTTATACTAGTGCTTAACAAGTACTAGGGACGGGGATTATTATAAGTAAACATGAACAACAATAATAATCAAAACATCTCTTTATTGATATGAAATAAATGATAACATTACAACGTTTATTAAACGTGCCTAGGGCACCACTACCAACAGTTCCTACTTTAAGTAGAAATAAATATTTTGGTTCCTTCATTGAAAGATTACGGATA